>CAMXCT020000413.1:825000-915434 GCA_947184155.2 Cladocopium goreaui
ACACATGTCATGTTAGCCGAGCACACCTTCATCACACCCTCATGACGCCATGATGGTCAAAGAATGGACGTTGAAGTCAAGCCATGGTTGGATCTGCCATTGTTTTCCCCGAGATTACCATCTGGTTATGACTAAGACAGCCATGGAAAATCCCTTAATTCATGGAGGTATTAAGCTGGGAAAATCATCTATACATGGGCCATTTTCGATGGCTATGTTAGTCATAACCAGAGGGTATATCAACCCCCCGTTTTTTTAGACCTCTGGGCTGATTCATTTTAGCCGAAAAAAAATGCTAATTTGGGGGAAATGCCTCATGAACCAACCAGGGTCTATCAATTCGTTGATCTTGGTAATCCAACACAGCTGGGTTGCGCAGCTGTGATTCCAAGTAGGTCTCAGCTTCTTACGACAATGCGGGCCACTTCAGGAAGAAAGCCAAACGTAGAGCCTTGCAGAAACTGGCTCGGACTCACTAATCATCTTACTTGTGCTTAGCGAGGGAATGAGGGAATGATCCATAATCACTAGTAATAATAACCCCTTTCCCCCAATAACATCCATTCCCTACTAAGCACCAGTAAGTCATTCAAGCCTTCAAATCAAACATATGGCAAAGCCTGTAACAAACCAGAAATAGATACAAATAGCTGATCTCACTATGCAATGCCAGGTTCTACCAACCCCCTAAAAATGGGACTTATCATGAGTTATCGATCTTCATCCCCAGTGGTCACCATGTCATTTCCCTGTGGATACCATGCCCCTGTGAACACCCCTTGAGGTCACCAGCAAAACATCACAGATACCGTTGGGGGTTCACAAGAAATAGCAGCAAAACATAGACCCAACAGCGATCTATATGTATGGTAGGTGTATATAAAACTGGTTGGTGGTTCATAATAATGGTTAATGATGATGGTTTTTATGTGGTTAATGATGGTTAATAACATTTTCTGGTTGGTGTTTGAGCCCTACCCCTCTGAAAAATAGGAGTAAGTTGGGATGATGACATTCCTAATATATGGAAAGATAAAACATGTTCCAAACTACCAATCAGATAAGTTGTGGGTCCCAACACGGACCAAACATGGTGTAGGATCACATTTTTTGGGTCCCTATCAGCCCTATCATCCTATCTTTATCATGCAAGTTCAGGCCGCACACCCTGTGGACATGGTATCATACCGGCCTGGAAATTGAACCCGGCAATGAACCATCCGTTATAATGGAAAAATCACCGGCATATGCCTATCTGGATTGACAGCCATGGGATTTTCCCTTGCCACCGGAAGATACTCCGTACTCCGTGATTTCAAGAGGACTGGGGCTATTGAGTTACCCTCTGGTAAACTAACATAGCTATTGAACATGGCCATTTATAGTGGATTTACCCATTAAAAATGGCGATTTTCCATAGCTATGTTGGTTTACCAGAGGGTATTCTTTTTTTGGCGCAATTGCGTCTCAGCGAGACTGGCAAGCATAGATTGGCGAGCACACTCATCTTTGCTCGTATCTCCATGACTGATTGGTTAACTCGTATTCCCCTTGGCTGCCTCACTGTTCTTGTTGCATGGAAGAAAGGCACCTTAAACAGGGACTTGTTATTTGCATTTATTTATCTGGTAACTAGATAACATAATAACATTAATATGATACATTCCTATAGGGGAAAATCATAAATTTTATTCGGACAATGAAACATTCCTAATTCTAATTTATAATTTTCCCACATAACCATTACATGTTCCACATAAATGTGAACATTTCTAGGGGATTTCCAAGGCATGTCTGAGGGTCCGGAAGGTGCGTGCTCGAAAAACTTGCGGGAAAACCTGGCGATGTTACTTAAGGATGTGCTTAGTAAATGGAAAATCATCCCAGACCTACTTATTACATGGAAAACACTTTAGGCATAGAATGGTATACATGGGTTACAATGAGATGAAAATTGTATCCCCTTACTAAGTGGGACATACCCCCGAAAAGGTGGAAAGAGTTGTAATATCCACGGCCAGGATACCCACTTAAATAGCATGGGCATTTATAGTAAAGCATCCAACTGGGGAATAGTCAAATCATGACCCTCCTTAGTCTTAACCCATAGGATCCATGGTGCTGGAATATGAATCCCAACATTTGCCCCATAAATAAATGTCCCAGTTTTGTAAGTTTTTAAATACCAGCACCGCACCGGATCCGTCATGGGTAACATGTTTTGCCTGATGTCAGACGGCCCCCTTGTGTACAGTACCCCTCCGAGGCTCCAGATTGCAACCGCGCCGCGCCTCCGCCTCCGCCTGCGGATCGATACAGCTTCGGAGCTTTGTCCTCCAGCGGCCGTGGTACCGCAAATCCTCACCTAGTACCAAGTAACATGGTGAATGATGAAAACATATTTCAACTTGCCAAGAAGTCGAGGAAGGACACATAGTTAGACAATTCCTAGATGCGTCCATTTCTGTTGACGCGCTTCATTTATTCTAATGGTATTGAAAATGAAACACAACAATGAACTGCAATCACCAAAATGCATCAAAATGCTAGAAAGATCTAGAAAGTCCAAATGATCACTTGTTTTAGTAGGATTTTTTACAATGTTCATCAATTTTTCGATCTTATTCTTTGGGGATGACTATGACCATCACCAACCAGACCGGTCTTTCAGATCCCAGATCCAGGTCGACCAACTGTGGCCCCCGGCAGCAGCGTCAGGGTAAAGGCTGACCCCTCAAAGGCGCGCGAGGGGCGGTTCCGAAGAAGATCACCTTGGGCCAGTTGGCTCGGAGGAGGCATGATTCGATGTTAGATCGTTTTTGTTGGGGATGGGGATGGGGCGGGGTTGGAAGAAGACATTGGGATATAAGCATATATATAGATAATTATAATTGATTATGTACATTATCATCCATTTATCCAATTAAAGAAAGATAGGGATATCATGTACCTAATGGGAATTTAACAAATTGGGAAGAGATTCGATTTATGGGAGGAATAATGACAGCCTCCTTGTTCAGTTGCGAGTTGAAGATGGTTTATGGTTTATGGCACTGTCAATTCCACATTATAATAATGTATGATATTGTATGTCTGTATGTCAAAGTATATATATATATATTGTATATATATATATATACGTATATATTTGTACGTATATTTATATATATATATATATACGTATATATGTGTACGTATGTAAGTATATATATATATATATGGGCCATTATGGGCCTACTGATCCGAATCTAGAGCCTCCCCCTTAGAGCTGGGGTGGTTCTCTGTTGGGGAATGATTTTTTAGGGCCCCCTAAATTCCTGGCCTTCCTGAAATTCCTCAGGGTCCCATTGATCGGCTTGGATCGGGTTGATCGGCTATACCATTTCCTAACGGCAGACCAATCGAATAGGTGGTGATGTTCAGCCAGAAAAATCATGCAGAATTGGAACTCAGAATACAATCACAATTCTGAAAAACAGCACTCGGGCTGTGTATCGGAATATATTTGGCGTACAACAAGCAGATCTAAGCCACGCCTCGCTCCACCAAGTGGCGGGTGGGGCAGACCAAGCCCAAGGATGCAACCTGAATCCGAGACTACCAGTGTTGGAATTCAGATGGAGGTAGTAACCTTCAAAGTATTTGGTGATGTTCATGTATCCCATAGGATCCATGGTGCTGCTATATATGGTAACATTTACCACCAATATACCCCAAATGTTAGCATATATACCATACATGGATCCTATGGGTATGGCTCTTGAATGTATGTTGGCTTGATCCGACACAACGATTTTCATGAATGAATTGGAGTCTTGTGGCTGTAAAAGGACACGGTTTTGCTCTGGGTCGGTATGACCACCTCAATTCCTGCCCAGGACTGCAGAAATTCACTTCAGGCACCACAGAAATTGCCGCGAGGCCTTTTTTTCTTCAGTCCATGGTCGAAATCTTTGCGACTCCGGACATCCGAAAGTGCCCCCTTCCGGCCCCGCCATGTTGACAGGATCCACTACGCTGGCGCTGGTGGCGGTTCCTCCTGATTCCAAAGCTTCCAACCAGTTCCCCACCCAGGTTTACCTCATGGGTAAAATGGATTCCGTATGGAAACAGCTGAGGTGAAACTGAGAATTTTCATCACCTTCTACCATCTTTCCAGGATGTTCTACATATTTCTGCAGTGAATCTGTTTCAAACATGTTCGCTGCAAACCCTAGGTTTGCCCGCGGCGAATCCCGCATATCCTTTGACATGCTCAAATCCATGCGTAGGGTTTAAGTTTTTTACTTTCCAAAACAACAAACCTTAAAACCCTAAAACCCTAAAACCCCAAAACCCTAAAACCTAACCCCAAACCCTAGATTAATACCCTAAATCCTGAAAACTTAAAGTCTAAATCACTGCGTATAGCCAATGTTTTCATTCATCCTCTGGTGGTAAGTATATCATATTGTTTGGATATGTTGTTTGAGTGTGGGCGAACCCGGGGTTTGGAGGGAACATGTTCTTTCGATGTTCTTGATGTTCTTCCACTTTTCCAAATTTCAACCAAAACAACTCAGCCGAACATCCATCCCATGCTGTCTGAAAATGATACCCACAATTTCTGGCCATTTCATAGGATATTCACCAATGGTTAACCATGGTTACCCTCTGGTAAACAAACATAACTATTGAAAATTGCCATTTATAGTGAATTTTCCCATTCAAAATGGTGATTTTCCATAGTTATGTAAACGTTTACCAGAGGGTAAGCAATGGATTTGGGACCCATGATCCATACCCCCAAGTCGTCCTGGAAGTCCAAGGTAGACCCCGAGGCCGTTCCGGCCAAGGTGCCCTTGTGCAGCTCCGAAGCGGCTCCGTCCTGGTGAGGTGAAAATGGACCACTCTGCACTGGGAATTTTGAGATAAACCCATCTGAGGCTGCAAATTTACTTGTAAATTATATATCTATATTGTATAATATTATATATATATATGTATATAATGTTGTATATATATATATGTACATATATATTTATACATATAATATTACGGCCAGGCGCTATGTGTTGCCCGGAAGGTTCAAATGGCGTTTAAACATGTTTAAACATTATCCTTCAACATGCTCAAACACCTGCACAGGGCCAGTGTTTTGACATTTCCCAGACGACGAACACTAAACCCTAAACCCTAAACCATCCTAAACCCTAAAACCCCAAACCCTAAAATCCTAAACCCTAAAACCTAGTCTCTGAAAGCTTTGAATCCTAAACTGGAAAACACTCCGTACATGCACGCAATATTTTCTGCAATCTCTCCTATCATATATGTATATATATATATATATATTCGACAGCACGACATTCTCTTTATGTTAATCTCTGGGCAACACAGTTGGGTCTGTGGGTAATATTATATCATAAAATTATCTATATTATCATTATATATATATATATATTGTTTATATAATAACATATATATATATATTTATCAAATTAAATATTAAGATGTAAAATGAAGCATAGCCAGCTGTCAGGAAATATGGTGGTACCTTTTTCCATCGTCCCGTGAGGATGGCCAAAATAACACAGGTGACGTCGCTACAATGCCGACGTCACAGTGTCAGAGTCATCTATAAGACTTTTATCTATGTGTTGGGATGACTTATAGACTTATATATATATATATATATATACAATATGTATATATATAGAGAGATCAGACTATCTAAAAAAAAACTGACTGATCTAAAAAGGTATCGACATGTATCTATGTGTGTATATATGTATTATAAATATGTCTTAAAACATGTATTATATATATATGATATACATATTCTCTACATGTATCTGGTTGGTGGTATACCTACCCCTCTGAAAAATATGAGTCAGTTGGGATTATTATTCCCAATATATGGAAAAATAAAACATGTTCCAAACCACCAGCCAGGTATATTATATATAATGATATAAAATGATATAAATATACATATGAGCGATCGGCAAAACTTCAATTGTAAAATGCGATCTCGGGGCAAAGTTATCGTTTTTGGGACTTCACTATATCGTTTTACAGTATATCCTGATTGCATCATCCGCATCCCCTGGCAAACTGCATGCGGAAAGCCTTTTTACACCTCCACTTCGCGTCTTGGGCATCTTTGACTGCCCTGCGCTTTCTTTTCCAGCGCTTCAACTGTATGGTGGGTGTGGTGTGATACCTGCCAACACAACTGCAAATCACAGTTGCACCATCCTTTCTCCAGCTCAGAAACAAGTTTTGAATTCAGTTTGTTGGAGGAAACCCGGGTGAGCTCTCACAGCGACATGCTCCATGCCTTTCATTCACTCGCCAGCGTCTGCGCAGCAAACCATCGACCTGGTCCAACGCCTTTGCCTTGGCTATCTTCATCTAGGATAAAGATCGTCAAACCGGACCTGCAGGTGCAGTTGTGCCTGAGATGAACCGGGATTGACTAAAGCAGTGGAGCGCTGCAAAAGAATATGCATAGCAGCGAAAAGATCGCAATGAGCAAGTGATAATATTAAACGGCAAAGGTCTCAAGAATCTTTTGGCATCTGGGCCATCCATCAGCGAAGGACATTTTGTCAAGAAATTGTTATCGTTTAGTTATCGTTTTCGTTATCGTTCAAAGAGGGAAACATTTTTGGGAAAATGGCATGAACCAAGGAAAGTTGGAAAGGATACCTGTTGTCATCGTCACTGCTTGCATGAAAGCGCGGAACTCATCCGAAAGGCTTGAACAATGGCGAGACAAAAAGAGCATCCAAATCCAGCTAGTTACTACATAACAATACGTGATTCAGTGATTGGATACAAATAAAGAAATTGGCCTAGATCAAGAGTGTCAGCATACTTTTGCACATCTTCCGTAGTGTGAGCTGGGCATGACGTGTACCCCACAACTGAGAGCCTAGATGATCTACATGCTTATAGAACAGGTATCCACCATCATGTCATGTACACAACCCCTTCACTTCCCACAATGCTTTTACATATAATATGATTCCCAGGTTATCGTTTTTGGGACTTCACTATATCGTTTTACATATCAAGATGCATATTTTTACATACGAGAGCGCTCGAATACATACCTCCTACACGAAGAGTTTAGCCTCTTGCTCATATGTACAGTACATACATAGCAATAAAACTGATTCTATAAACTATATACCTCAAGACACGCACATAAAGCCAAGTCTGCGGCATTGTGTGGCTACAATCCATCCAGGAAATGGTTGGCCAACCATCCGATTCTGGGGGCTATCAGTTTGAGCCATATACCCTACTGGCAACTGAGGTCCAAAGCAGCACGCTTGGTCAGTGAAACCCAAAGACTGTGACGGTTGAAGGGACCATTGGACCATTTCCATTTGGCTGATGGGTTTCATGTTATGTCACTTGTCTGAAACCCTGAAGACTGACGACCTACTTCCGATCAGCTGTTGCATCCAGCCGTTCTTCAAGAGACTTTCAGATTGGTTTTGTCAAGCTTGGGGATTCTATAGGCACTGCTGTTGCGTAAAACCTGCATTGATTGGTGGTCCTCATGCTTATCATCCCAGCCACCTTTTCATTTTTTCCCCGCTGCCCGTAATTACTAAATCCGCTTCGCTAATTGAACATGATTCGCTATCAATTTAGGCTCCAATGGCAAAAAATGGCAACATTATCTATAAATGAGCGGATTTCCATTGCCATGTTTGATGACTGGAGGGCTACCCCCAAGCAAAATGGTGGTTTTTATTGGATCTATGCATCTGTCAGTGTTGCTCCAAACGCCCCAGGTACAAGGGTTGATAAATTGGGTACAGTAAAGATAGAGGCAAAATGACCAATTCCACCCCCCCAATGCGGCTATCATTTGCCTAGACGGGAGAGTAATGACTTGGAACAACCCTCTTTAACCATGAAAAAAATGGATTTACCCTCTGGTAAACTAACATAACTATGGAAAATCACCATTTTCAATGGGTAAATCCACTATTTCTATGGCCATGTTCAATAGCTTTTTGTATGTTTCGCAGGCCGGGTAAACCATGAAATCATGCTGGAATATCTCGGATCCTCCTCGTCACGAAGTGACACCTTCCACAACAGCTGTTCTTCGGCGAGTTCCAAGGCTGCATCAATCTTGTGCCTGGCACGCGCTGTGGCGCTGTGACTCTCGGTGCCTTGGAAGTTATAGAACTTTCGTACCTGAAAATGATGGGAAAACCATGGGAACACCATGGAAAACCATTGGGAACACCTAATTTGGTCTCTGTAAAATACCATGTTGATCCAGGTTTGATGGATTTTGTTGACATCCCCCACCACCAGACAAGCCCTTGTGCAGCTGGGAAACATCCAAGCCTCGAACATTGGTCAAAAAAGGTGCCACATCAACTATGGGCCCGGAATTGTTTTGGATTTTGTTTTCCATTTTTGGTAGATCTGCCTTTCCGGCCCTTTTCCTTGTTATTTGCAGCATTTTGAAGCAAGAAGCTGCTATTTCATCTGTATTTGCAAATTTTTTTGGTGCTCAAAATATTCATGTTGCATGGTATTTTGCGACTAGGGTTCATGCAAGGTTGGTTTACGTTTGTTTTATACCGTTATATATGGGTATGGGTCAAAATTCGGTACCCCAACAATTGGATGGTTAATACTAAACTAGACATTTCCATCTGTGGTCCCACATCGGTCTTCCATTTTGAGCCACATCCATATCCCCGTTTGGATTGGGAGAAGGAGTTGGACCCCCCCTCTTCCTAGTCATGGCACAACCCCAGCGTCTACAAACACCTTGGCACCTGGAAAAACCCGACCTCTACAAGAAGCTCATTGCATTTTTACCCCGAAAAAACTACTCCAAAATGACATCTTTAAAAAATACTGTGCATTCAGCATGATGTTCATAACATGTCATAACAATTGGTTGGTCTACAAGTGCTGGGGAGCCAACCCAATTTTTTGGTATAAAATAGAAGCAGAGAAGCAAAGGAACATCAAAGCAGAGAAGCAGGGAAAAGCAGAACAGCAAAGTTACGGAGGGAAACAGACATCAACAACATGCCCATAAAACGTTAAAAAGCAACATAATTCTCAAAAAAATAGCCATCCATCAACTTCATAGTACTCTTACTATATTAGTAGCATTAGGATGATCCACGTAGTGCCACAAGTGGCCTGAAGCCTCTGGGCCCTCTGGGCCCTCTGGGCCCGTCCCTGCTTTTGGGAGATACCTCCGCCGTCAGATGGGTCTTGGTATGTCAAAATGATGTTTTTTTACTAAAGGATGTTAAAGGGAGCCGGGAAGCCACTCCACCTCCCAAGAAGACCAATTGGCTGATGGCAGCCCAAAATCAATTTGGCTAGCATGGATTTATAAACGTACGAAGATTCGATTTGACATGTAGTAGATACGCTAAAGCTTGGATCTTGGAATACATTGGGCCAAACACCTGATGGAACAAGTCTTGCCCTTCCCCAAGTCTTGCCGTTTGCGCATGTAGAGAGACAACCCTGACTGGTTGGTGGTTTCACATATTATATATATAATAAATTATATATATATATATATGTATACATTATGGATAATTATATGATATGTCATTATAATTACACATACTTATATAGAGATACATAATATATACACACATTTATTCATATATAAACATATATATATATATTACATACATGATTCATGTCTTTTTTATTTTCCATCCCTACTGACTTGGGAATATGACCACAGCCAGCATGCTCAACCATGCAAAACTGCAAAACTGATGGGTTGAAGGAGGGTCACCAAGAAAATTTCCCACAGCTCCGGCATGCGCCGCCTTCGCTTCCACTGCGCGCTGTAGCACCGCCATCTGCAGCGCAAGGTCCTGGTGTTTGTGGGCGTAATGTTCAGAGAATCAGATGGTTAAAAACACCAACCAAGTCAGAGAATGGGGGAACCCAACATCATCTGGTATCAGATAGAAATTGGATGCTGGTTGGTGATTTAACCATCTTGAAACATATGAGTTCGTCAACGGGGTTGGGATGACATCCCATATATGAAATGGAAAATAAAAAATGTTCGAAACCACCAACCAGGATGGGAAATTTGCAGGATCCCAAGAAAATACATAAATTATTTACTTTTCTCCTTTCTGGAGGTTACCGTCTACCGTAAATCTGAGCATTCTAAAACCACAGTCCAGGAGCATTAGTTGGTCGAACATGTTCCAACATCTTCACTCAGTAAAGGTGGCGAAATCTCAAACCCATCTAGAATCACCAATCATTACAGCTCATCCAGTGAGTTTCCCAACACTTCAGTCGGTTCATCAATGGCCATTTCAGGAACCTAAATTGGAGGTACCTACCATATATAAGGCCTATTTTTCAGGGCTATGTAAGGGGATATACCCCCAAAATATGGCCTTATATGGTACAGTACCTCCATTTTAGGATCCTGAAATTCCCATTGAGTTCATGTTTCAACTGGCGTCAACTGGCTACAACTTCTGGCGGGCTTTCCATCACCCAGTCGGCACTGATATGTCGGCACCTGCAGCTGCTGCTGGGTGGCTGCCACCAAATCCAACAGCTCACTCCAGGGTTTGCAGCTCCAGGTAGTAGCCATCATCTGTGGAAAGTCACTGACACTGGGATCATTGCCCCCGGTGCCCCCTTGAATTCGTCTCGGGAAACAACACATTAGTGGTGAACATATAGACTAATCGTTGTGGAAACAAGGCATTCGAGCACATCACACGTGCCAAGTGAGGAAATAAATCTATAAATTCGAGAATCGTAACTGTAACTCTGGAAATAACTAAATCTGGATATGGAGAATTCAAGCAACAAAAAGAATACGAAAAGTGGCCAAAAAAATTGGGGAACTATAGCAACAAACATGGGACCTCTGCCCAAGCACCCATTGACCCCAAAATTTTGGCGGATTGTGCACCACTCCTCGGATGTCCCTGAAAGATCTTGAAAGTAATGCTTTGTGCCTGAGCTATCTACCAATCCTAGAAAATAGAAAATATATTCTGGAATCCTAGAGATATATTCCCTAGAATCCTAGAAAATATCTCACAGTTTCCGAATACAAAACGTGCTGCTGGATCACCTACCAGGATCATCCAAGTTCTTGGTGATGGGAAAAGAACGACGGGTGTCCCACGCTTTGCTGTTTTGGGCGCCAGTTTTTCTTTCTGGCGCCAGAAACGCGCATCTCTAGTGACTCTAGGGATGCCCATCCAAAAATAGTGAAAATCCCAGTAGATTCCATATTCTGGTGGATTAGCCAATGTGAAAATTAACAAAGCATCGACTCTGCGAAGCCTAGTAAATTCAGTTTTGTCCATTCTTTCTATGAAAACTCCCCAGTTCTTGTTGGTCAAAGCCTCACTTCTTGTTGAACGTTCCACCATCCATATTTCTGGATAAGTTGAGTTCACCAACCTGAAGCAAGGCTATGGTTATAGTTTCTTGGTTAAGCCCCCTTTTTTGTTGGACTGGATATTCCATGAAACATCCAACACTTCTGAATACACATATTGCCCATGACGGATCCATGGTGCTGGTATATATGCTAACATAAAGGGGGTATATTGATGGGATCCATGTTACCATATATAGCAGCACCATGGATCCTATGGGTTGTAGTGTATCATACTTTGAAGCCCATTTTTATCATGTACCCAACGGCATAAACCTACCATTTAGGGATGAATGGAATCCAACCCATCAACATCCGATAGAAACATGGCATTAGGTGAATCCCACATAAATCGCCTACCTTCTGGTAATTTAACAGTTCGCTATTGAAAATGGTGATTTATATAATGTATCTATTAACGGGTGAGTTTCCATATCAAACCGTTAGTTTCCCAGAGGGTATGTCTGGGCTGGCAACTCTCCACCCTCCAAAGCTCCCCAAAAAGCTCCGCACCTGAACGCCCTGCGCAGCTTCTGTCACCGCACGCAGGAGTTGCTCACTGTCGACCTGTCGGGCGCTCGTATGCGCTCGTGGATCAATGGTCAAAACCTATTGAAGCAATAGTTGTAGAACCCCCCAAAAGTTGAAACTTAAAATCCAATTCAAAAATAGCAGGAAATTCATGTGCTATCTTGGGGTTACTATACTTGATGACTAATTCTTGAAAGGTCAATGTCAATATTTGGTGAGAATTATACAGTCAGTATACAGTGTACAGTATACATATAGTGAGAAGTTGGGGCTCCTTTTTTTAATCTTGGGCATCATCAATGGTTTGCCCAAAAAGGGGTAACCGCCGAATCCGAGACTTTATCATCATCACTTTCAATCTTCGAAGTTCTCTTCTGGGGCCCTTCCGGCACACCTGCTCCGTTGAATTCAAGAGGGTACAGCACAGTACGAGTACCATTTACTCGCAAATAAACTCACAATTTAAGGGTTACCACCCCCAGGAATAATGACTGCTATGCTGTACTTAACCAATGAACATTGGGACCAAAAGGTGGAGATATGCGCCAGAACCAATTAAATAATGGCGATCAATGGTCCAGAACCATCATTAAATTAGTTCCTCACTAAACTAAATAAGTACCCTGGATCGGAGGGGTTTAGATCGGAAACAAATTTCTAACCATCAGTAAGATGATAAACACGAACAAAACCGAAGAAAAATGATATAATATGAAAAAAACATGGAAAACATGGAAAAAGCGAAGAAAATTGTTTTTTATCGTCTGAAACCATATGCACATGGCCATCGTCATAATCCACCAAACGTGTTATTTCTGGTGATTTTTGAGTTCATTAATCACATCTTTATACTTATATTAGTCATAGAAACCCACCTCTGTAGATTTCCACACCGCTGGAATAGAAATATCAGTTACATAGAGTTTTGTTTCCTCTGGTGTTTCTGAGTTTTCGTTTAACTCCACTGAAAAGTCAGGCGAAGATTTTGATTGAGCATTGCGATACTTACTATCTACAAAAATAGTTTTATATGTTTATCTATTACTCATGACTCATGATTAGATCTATTATTAGAAATGATTTTTATCAAACATTAATATAAAAATAAATGATTGGAGTTGTAGCAGGAGTTGGAAGAATAGCAATGACTAATGCATTGAGACAGGTGGGAAGGCAGTTTGGGAGAGAGGTTGTTCAGAGAATTATGGGAGGTGAAGCAATAGAACATGTATTAACAAGAGAAGAGATGAGATTATATATTCGCAAAAAGAATAGGTAGAGTAGCATTTGAAGAATTAATGCGTCAAGGAAAAGAAGAGTTGATGAACGACACGGACAAGAAACAAAGAGACTTAGATGAGAAGATGAACAACTTTGCAAGAAATCTTAATGAGCAATTCAGACAAAATACAACACTGTATAAAGAAGAAAGGAACATAGCCAACACAAAAGCAACAGAAGACAGACACGGATTGACAAATGCATACAGAAGCCCATCGGGATTATATAAGACAGGCAAGACGCTTTATTTATATATCAGGAACGGGTGGAAAAGATGGAAGTATAAACAGAGACATTTTAGATTATTTATTAAGGTTACCTACCAGCAATGCACACAACACCGAAAATATAAAGATGTGATTAATGAACTCAAAAAAATCACCAGAAATAACACGTTTGGTATCACATGTCCCTCAGATAATATATAATCCACCAATTTACCTGTATCCCAACCAAATAAAAAATGATATAGAATGATATAAAAATAAAAAAAATGATAAAAACATGCGTTTTAATGGGATAACATGCTTAAATATATGAAAAAGTGTTTTTTAATGCGTTTTTAAGTTATTTTGAGTTTATTTATGCGCATGGGGGTTCACAAAGTCTTCTGATCTAAACCCAGCTGATCTAGGGTACTTATTTATTTTGGTGAATTCCTGAATTTTCCCCAAACTACACATACTGGCAGAGATACGACAAACCATTGGAACGAGGGACTCCCTGACCACGGTCACGGTATGCCACGGTTGTTTTTCTTTGATTACTCTCCATACCGGGAAAATTCTCTGAGAAAACATGATTCCCTCAGGTTTTTTGATGTTTTTCTGCACTGAGAAATTGGAAACGCACATCCTGAGATCCCCAACCGCCCAGCAATAAACATAGAGATGATATGAGATTATGATAGATGATGTTGTCTGTTGTTGTTTGTTGCCAATATTCCAATAGTTGAATTTTCTAAAAATTCATTCGTGTCGCAACCAAAAAATCCATAACCCGCACCTCTTCTCCTGTTTCATCCCTGGGCAAAGGAAGGAATCTTTGTGAAATCCTCATGTTTAGAGATTCTATGTCCTTTCCCCTCCCTTAATAAAACGTCGCAATTGAAATATCCCTGGTAAATGGATTTGCTATTGGAAAAATATGAAAAAATCATCTATAAATAGGTGGATTTTCCAGCAAACCACGTTTGATTACCGGAGGGTATAGATTGAACCAACGGCAAAATCCCATTTTCCTCTAATCTGCAGGAAACCCCAATCAGTTGCATGGGGAATGTTTTTTTCCATGATAAAACAAAAACAAATCGACCTACAATCCAGTGACATTTTCCAAGGTAAAAATCATATGAATTATGACTGCTGGAAAAACACGCAGGAGGGTTGTTTGACCCAGTTTCCCAATTTTTTTGCAACATCCTGCAACCAACTCTCAATGGACCTGGATGAGGCTTGACGGAATAATATGTCCCGATCATCGCAACTCAATCTCCTTCTAGCTGGTCCATGTTTGAAACATCTTGAAACCACCAAGCAAAACCAAGCAAACAACTACTGGAACCAGAAGTGCTCAAAGGCCCTTTGAGAGGCAGATTTCCGGAACTGCGATGCCGCCTCTCGGGCGGTGCTGAAGGAGGTGCTGAAGGAGGTGCTGAAGGAGGTGCTGAAGGAGATGGAGCCTTCGAAACGATTTTTCCATGAAAAAAATGGATAGAAAATGCAGTTGAACATGTCAAAAATCTGGAGGTTCGTTCATGATATTTTGTAAATATCAAAAACCTCGATGTTGGTCACCATATTCTGAAATACATAATGCATATTAAAACCTAAATATATATATATATATATATAACCAGTCAAACATTTGCCTCGGTTTCTGACTTTCAGATTGGGCAAACAAAGAATCACCCAGGTGTCCAAGAATAGAAGATATGATGATAGTAGGTGGGTAGGTAGGCAGGGAGGTAGGTAGGTAGGTAGGCAGGCAGGGAGGGAGGCAGGGAGGGAGGTGCTAAAACACAAAGTTGATGTGTCACTGATGCAGGCAGTTGGCTCTCTGATGTTTTCCACTGATGGAACTGCTCAAGGGCCCTGATGAGCCCAGATGTCGTGGACACTCGATGTGTCGCTGATATACCCTGCATGATGTACATGAGGATGCATGTATGTTAACACACCTCCTTGGCACAAAGATGTTTCAATCTTTGATGCCACAACTGATGCCAACAATCCAAGTAACTGAAACTGATGTTAAAACATGATCGCTACCGATGGTGCTCTGACAAGACCCATAAGCATTAGATTGCTACTTTGATGCGCAAAAGCCTGTATAGTTGATGTCGATTACATCCTAGGATATTACTTC
Source organism: Cladocopium goreaui (assembly GCA_947184155.2). Classification (NCBI taxonomy): domain Eukaryota; class Dinophyceae; order Suessiales; family Symbiodiniaceae; genus Cladocopium; species Cladocopium goreaui. Next base: position 840,608 of record CAMXCT020000413.1, read on the forward strand.
CCCGGACGTTTCTCTATCTTGAAATTTCGATTTGTCTCTCAGATGGTCTCTTCGATCTCATCCATAGGTTCGTCAAAATGATGAGATGGAACAGAGGGATGTTCTTCCTTGTTGGGTCGATGATTATCCCTGATGTACTCCAACATCTCTTTCAGGTAGATGTGGTGCTCAGGATGTCCTCTGAAAGGTAGGGAGGTAGGGAGGTAGGGAGGTAGGGAGGTAGAGTGGTGGTAGTGGTAGTGGTAGTGGTAGTGGTAGTGGTAGTGGTAGTGGTAGTGGTAGTGGTAGTGGTAGTGGTAGTGGTGGTGGTAGTGGTAGTGGTAGTGGTAGTGGTAGTGGTAGTGGTGGTGGTGGTGGTGGTGGTGGTAGTGGTAGTGGTAGTGGTAGTGGTAGTGATAGTGATAGTGGTAGTAGTGGTAGTGGTAGTGGTGGTAGTGGTAGTAGTGGTAGTAGTGGTAGTAGTAGTAGTAGTAGTAGTCGTAGTAGTAGTAGTAGTAGCAGCAGTAGCAGCAGTAGCAGCAGCAGCGGTAGCAGTATCAGCAGTAGCAGTAGCAGTAGCAGCAGCAGCAGTAGCAGCATTACATATGCTTCGGTTTTTTTCAGCAAATTTCAAAATATTGCCATTGCCAATTTTATTGAAAACATATATATATATATATATACACAATATGGAATGCTCGGTCAGAAATGATCGCCATATTTCAATCCACCAACCAGAGAAACCCTAGCAACGATTCAATTCATTCTGAAAAAGTGCTGAGAAATAGGTGGGATGAGGTGCATTGAAGACAAACGAAACTCTACATCCAAAAGTCGCATTTCCGCACCCAACTTTGGGCTCCGCACAGCTTCCGTCGCCTGGACCTGCAGCCATGACCAATCTTGGATGCCCTGCATGTGATTTTATAGATGACTTAATAGCTGGTTGGTATATCCCTATTTATGGCAAAAAGATGAACTGAAGTACGCAAGCTTTGTCGAACTGGGAACCCAAATAAAACGTCAACCTTGGTGGTACCTGGGTGGTACTGGTTGTTTGGACATGAAAAATGTGAAGGTCAATTTGGGGATAATCCTTTTTTGGAGGAAGGAAATAAACAAGCCATATCTGAAACAAACAGCAAAAACATGGGCAATATATGGTAATATCTTGCAGATGCCTATAGGATTGCTGGCTAATTCAAACACCCATCTAAATCAATAACACCATTTTGGGTCATTACAGCTCCACTTCTTGTTTGTAAACACTGCCACCATCCTTAAGCATTTTGCCCTAAAAAAATGACACCACATCTTCAGACTTCCAGCCGTCTGGATGTTTCCCAAAAAAAGGGGAAACACCCCCATTTGGCTAGTCCTTGCCCCGATTGATCAAAAACAACAAACCGAGAACTAGGCTTCGAAATAGGCACTAGATTATAGTACCGAAATTTATTCATTTTATCCAGTACCTCAGCAGGCCAGAGAGTCTCAAAACTAGGGGTGCCCCATGTTTAACAACCAACTGGGATGGCCTCACCCAGAGTTTTCCTCCTGTGAATGACACAACTTGGATTTGTCGAAGGCCCTGCGGCGCCGCACCTTTGCATCTGAGCCACGAACTTCACGTGCCCAGAAAGGAGCATCCGTCTGCACCTGTGAAAAGTGGATCATCGAGAAGTTGTGAGCAATAGCCTGGTAATTGAGCGTTTATCATAGTTTTTCATATGTTTGAGTGGGTCTGGGTGAACTCAACATGATTTATTATTAACATGGTTCAATATACATCCCAGTTAGTGTGTGGTCCATTTTTTTCGAATGGTGTGGTGACCCAGTGATAACTGTGACAAACGCAAGTTACATATGTTTCATTGATCACTTGCTAAGTGGGATGCCCATCCACCAGATTTGGCATGGATCCCCAGGAAATGAAACAACTCCCTCGATTTGCTAAGTGTTCTCGAGGCGCTCGTCTTTGGAGAGCTCACTAATGATAACCCACACGAAAGAAAGCGGATATGATACTGTATGATTCATCATGAAAAAAAAACGGCTGAGCGTTGAAGCACCAAGTTTGCTGATATTTTGCAACCAACTGCAGAAGTAGCCAATTAGACTATATGAACAACCAGGGAGAGGCCTAATTAGGCCAGTCTTCGAAACAAGGACATCAAATTCACAGCATCATGAGCACATTTCAGGCCTCCAAAATCCATGTCCCACATCAATATCAGTCAGGCTTGCCATTGAACCAATCAGATGGCGTTGGGTCAAACAATCGGGTACCCATAGACCGACAATAATGGTCATCTTTCAGTTTATTGACCCATTGGTCTTTGGTGGTCAATAGCTTTGACCCATGTCCGTATTGCAAATCTTAATTTATATATTTATCTTAATTTTAACCATCACAACTTTTGTAGTTTACATTAGTTTACCAAGAAATGTCGGAATTCCTAGCCAAAGTAGGTCCGCCCAGCCAAAGTACGTCCACTCAATATTCAACTAGCATTTCTTTGAGGAGTTTGCGGGAATACGGGAATACCATATTTAGATAGGCGGACCAACAAACATGACCCATCCGCAGTAAGTCCAGTCACGAAAGACATTCCGACTAAGAGATGGACGGCTTCTACTGCCAGCACCAGGCAGTTTTCATGCAACTTTCTCAGCTCATCAACGGTGCACAATGCACCACCTGGCTAAGCTGTCACAATAAAGCAATATTGATATGAATTCATGTCTTGTAATCAAATGTATGGACGTAATGTATGACTATAACAGAATGTAATGTACTTGTACTATATTGTCATATAGCTTGATACATTGTAGTAAACATTAAATAATATAACATAATTAATATACCGTAAAAATAGAATATAGCATAGTTTAGGTGTGATATACCTATATATATATAATATATAATTAGATGAGCCGCAGTTGATACATCGCCAAGAAAATTGTTTTCTTACTCTTCCCCGATCTGCTTAAAAAAGACCCCACCACAGAAACGCGGAGGAAGCGAGCAAAGGTTTGCCTCGCAAGAAACGGTTGGACGCATCACGACCTGAGTTGCTGGCTGAGCCACCCAGCAAATATTGCTGTGTATTCCATTGGTGATTCACCCTGAAAATATATGGAACTTGTTTGGCAAATATCGGGATGATGATTGAAATTATGATATTTCCATGGATTTGTCACAAAGGTGCACCGCATTTTCTTGCACTTTTAAACATTGAGATGATGATCAAGCATTGGATTTCAAGGTTCGTGGAAGTGTCATCTGGGATTGGACAACTGACGATTTGAACACTATATCCAAACTATATATGAGCGGTGTCAACCATCATCCGAAAAAAAACAAATAGAATATCCCAAATAATTACTTGAATATTGACTTGACAACAAGTCTACGTATACATATTAGATATGAATAGCGGACAAGAACATTTGTATATATACTTGTTCATTTTCATGCCATGCACAACTTGGGGTCGTCCCCTATCGGTAATGAAGGTTTTGCACGCCCCTCAGCAAGGCCAAGGCGAAGCAAAACTAAAAAAACATATAAATATACACCGGAATTTCCCAGATATAGGTCGAGAATATGTGAATGAAGCCACAAAGCAATGAAGTATACATCAGCTGATCGACATTGCAAATGCTACTGCTATTGGCATCTGTTTGGCCCCTGTAGTTTCAATTCAAGGTAAATTCAGTCAATGGATAACAACCATCAATGGTCAAATGCTCACAGGAGCTGTTGCACAGCAAAGTCTTTAGATCACAAGCAAGATCAGGACACGTAAGAAAAGTATTGGTTTCAACAACAGTGGTTGGTCGACAGGAATTCCCAATTCATTCATGATGATAAACCCCCGTATATTGCTGAGTATCACCTGCTGCAATCGAACACTGCTCAAGGGCTGGGGGATACTGTATACACAGGAAGCGTTGCTTCAACCACTCCCCTGAAAAGTATTGGCCCTTGCGGATCATACCACTTTCACAGACTGAAGTTCTAAAGTAAATTGAACGTATCGGCCAAATCATTGATAACATCTTCCGTTTTAACCCTCTCATTGATTCGGGCTGAAATATAGTAATTCACCAAACTGAAACAAACTCATTTTGGGATGATTCCCCCAAGCCTAGCCATGTCTATCTATATAGTGATTAGCATCTATATATGTTACTTGCCTGAATCCGAGGTGCCATATGGGCCGGCCCAAATCTCGCCATGTTCACCTTTTCGGCAGCCCTCATTTTGGATCTGTCAATTAGTCCCATGGTGGTTTTGATGGATTTGTCAATCTTTTGCTGGTTATTGTTATTTGATGTGATTTGCTATTCATACCCTCTGGTAAACTAACATAACTATGGAAAATCACCATTTTGAATGGGAAAATCAACTATTTCTATGGCCATTTTCAATAGCTTTTTGTATGTTTACCAGGCCGGGTATAATTGGCCAAAAACCTAATACGGATTACACTACCCATCCAAGGTTGGGGATGTTTCAGATTGAGAATCTAAAGAAAATCACCTAGGTTTCTTCTCAAACACACTTTCATCTGGGTGATTGCTTGGGATACCACAGATTCAATACAACTTGACAAAATCAAATCTTGATTGGTCAATCTGCCTTCAACGACCTCCTTCGGGGTACACTTTTCTACTGAACAAGTGGGTGGGTATATGATAAGTTATATTTCAACTCTCCAACTGCACCCACAAGTCAGGTTTAATTACAGCAAGCATGTCACCCCGACGCCTGCGGAGAGGATAAAGGGGAAGGATGGCAGGCCATGACCCGGTGCACTGAGCGTCAAAGAAGCACCTGTGCTGGTCGTGTTGAGCAGGACACCCTTGGTGGATTGCTGGTCAGATGAACCCTAAACATCCCTAAACCTCCGTCATGCTGGATGACCATCGAAATGCTGGTTCCCACAATACGAACCATTATGCTCGCTGCCCTTCGTCCATCACGAGGTCACTTTAAATGATGCAGACTGTTTGATATGCTATACTCTACATAAACATGTATGTGTAGTTAAGTTCTGTATATATGTATTCTATAATATCTATCTATATATATATATTTACTATATGTTCATATGATACTGTATTGCAGGTATGCATCTGGGATCCTGGTTTTCACATAATTATGTATCCACCAAATGCGTGACGATGCCTGTGTCCGAAAATGGAGCGTACCTGCAGTTTGATGAGGAAGATGATCAGTGGATTTCAGGTCTGCCGTATACACCATTTTTGACCCCAAATTAAGGTAGCGTAGAGGCCTAAGAGGGTATAGTAAGTAAATCATATCCTAATAAATCCCAGTTTTTTCGACATGATAACCCTCTTAGTCACCATCATAAAAAGGACTGGGTAATATAAATGGTGATTAGTGATGGGATATCCATGGATATATCCCAAGAATAGTCTGGACACATGGTGATAACCCACGGCCTCTGGCGGTGAGCGAAGGGCCCGGTGGCCCTCCGGCCGGGTGGAAATCCAAAGTCAGGTTGGTACCTGGCCGACGAAAAAATGACCCAAGATGAGATGCCGAAGGTGATAGGCTCAAATTGATATCCAAGGTGGCGGAAATTGTCCGAACTCAATTTTCAGATTCGTTTTACGTCATGATCTTTTTACACATGTGAGATGGTCATTTCCATGTTTCATTTCCGGAAGGTCCATTTGGGGGGACCGACAGATCGTTATGTTTCTCAAAAGAAAGAGGCGAACACTTTCGGATCCCCGGGATCCCTGAGATCAATACAAGTTGTTTGGCAGGAATGTGCTGCAAAATAAACAGCAGGAGACGACAACCAGAAAAATCTGGATGCACCGGCAATCACCGAATATGTCACAGCGAAAAAAATCAGGAAGTGCAACAGTATGCAACAGTCTATTGTGATAGTTCTGAATTTTCACTACCTGTGTTTCTCCCAAAGAAAACAAAACAGGTATCACAAAATTCGACTGGGCGTAAATCCACCATTTTAGGACCCGTTCATTTTTAGAATGCCGAGGACTGTCACAAGCGCTTTCCAAATACGCCCCAAAAAATATACCAACATGGTTGGTTCAATACCCAAATAACTTTGTTGCTTACACATTCCCATTACTCTCCATTCTTAATGTTCCATTAAAGTCCCAACCCATTATCCCTTTCCAGATATCTGTCTTTTTGCATCAATTCAACAAACCGAAACACGACAGCCACATATATTACATACTACAAAAACTTGTGTTCGGTGGTTGGAATATGTTGAAATATATTGGATATATTTTGCAAAGGTGTATTTTTTCCCATGTTACTTTTGCTAGGGAGTTTGTATATAATTATATATATATATATGTATCCAAATTTAAATCTTAATATATCTTGATATCATGAAAAACCCATCAGAAAACGCCTCCTCCCAAGTCAAAGGAGTTGGAGGTCATCATGGCGTAGGGCCGTTGGTTGAAGGCCTGCTTCAGTGGCCGTTGGTCAACTAGGTATAGCGATTTTGTTTTTAGGTACCTATCATAAGGTCGATGTAAGGCTTGATGTAAGGGGATACATCCCCCAAAATGTGGCTACATGGCTTTAGATATCTTTAGATGGTACACGATCTCCAATTTGGGTACCTGAAATGGCCATTGATGAATGACTATGTCAAATTAACACTTGTTGGCTGGTTGCTGGTTGATTGTCAAAGCTGATGCTGGTTGGTTGCTAGTTGATGTCAAGGTGATGATGTTCGTTGATGCAAATCAGTTTGATTCTCGAAACAAGTCAACTTACTGGTGCGTCTTACGTAGGGAATGGATGGGAATGGGGGTTGCTGGGATCATTATTCATAGTTATTGTGGATCATTCCCTCCCTCATTCCCTACTAAGCACCAGTAAGATGAAGATGACCTTCAGTTGACTCAGGTGGTAGACTTCAGAGAGGTGATCGGAAAGAAGGCTGGACGGAACGAAACAGGCATGGCCTTGGTGTTTTATAAATGGACCGCCAAATTATTCATATAGTATATTAATGAAATACTTTATAATATATATATACATATACACAACAAATCCATGATTTTGGGATCACCCCAGGCCCAGGATTTGATGTTCTCAGGATTTTTAGGCCAGGGCCTGGGGATTTGGTGTTCATCCCAACCAGCTCACCCAAAAATTCTACTGGGGATTCACAAACACATTTCTTCGATAGGGCATGGCTTTTTAATTATGTAAATATAGTGCGTGTATACATATATATATATATATATATATGTATAAAATGTATATAGATGGGCATAGTGTATCGCTATATATAATATATCATGTCATAAACATATATCTACTGGATTCGTCATCATCCAACTGCCAATCATGATATGTAGATCATCTAACCGCAAATAGATTTATCATGATTGGTGGTTGTACTATGAATCTATGATATATTATATATATAATAGATAGATATATCCATCCCCATTGAATGCGATTAAATGCCATTAAATCCCATTGAATCCCGTTGACTCTGTGTCCCCCATGACTGCCAGCATGGCCCATTTTGGCCTGCTGGAAGTTGTCGATGCGCCACTCGTGGCGTTCCACCACCCAAAACCTGATCATTCCATCGTTGAAGGTTACAGTAACCATGTGTGCCAAGGTCAAAACATGCTATCTTGTTGATGGTTGCTAGTCATCCACCCTATTTTAAAGAAACACAAACATGATGGGTAATATCAATCCTTCCTACTGGATTGATGACCATCCCCTTTTTATGAACATTTAAACCATGTTCCATGGCAAATGTTGATTTCAGATGGTTTCAGTCTTATGACTTAGAGTTGGATTGAAACAAATATCTACAGTATTCTATATACATCAAATGATTGTTTTTGCTCCGAAGGAATAAATCTTCCCTTCATCCACTTTTAGTGGCTGGTCACCCCATATAGATGGGATTCGGGATGTTCCCTTTCTACAGTAGCTGATATATCACATCGTGCTTTCTGTGTCCAATCTATGCCTCTAAGCTTTATCTGAGAACCAGAATTCGCAGAATTTGTCATTCAGCATTCGGTGGGAAATGGCTTGATCCTCCGAGGATCTTGTTTCAAAACGTGGTACGTTTTTTATTTTTTTCGTAGCCCTGGGGGGATATCGTCCACCAAAGATGTGGATGTTTTCTTGTGGGGTTGTCCGAAAATAGGGTATATTTTTCGTATACCTCCCATGTTACGACATGTTTTTCTCAGGGAAAACTCCCGGCGTAATTTTCCACTGCAATTTGGGGCCAAAAAAGTCTGCCATACTCACCCAATCAGCCACCAAACACCACGCAAGTTGCTACTATCTTAATGGGGCCAAGGGGGACCTGTCCCATGAGATTCCCATGATATTCCCATAACATTCCCATAAAAAAATGCCATACTAACGATTATCATTAGCTATACAATCCCCTGATATTCTCATGACATCAACAATTTTATATTTACATACTCACCCATACCATCCCATACCTAAGCCTACCTTGTTGATGCCTGAACTCGAAACTCGGCCTAAGCCTCCCAGCGTTTCCACGCTGATCTCCCGTAGCAAAAATTGGCGTAACGCCTCCGCGATAGGTTCAGCGTCTCTCCATGACTTATCAGACCGTAAAGTTACAGTAATAATATGCTTAATATAATGGATTATCAAAACTTATTGGAAGAATTGGTAGGTTATAAAATTGTAAAATGTGAATTGAACTTTCGACAATGATAAACATCCGCCGTTTTTCACATGGGAATATCATATTAAACAAAAATGTGTGTATTTTTTTCCAATTCAGCAAATCCATTAGACAATCTTCAATGTGTAACAATATTAAGCAATAAATATCTAGTAAAATACTACTCATAATCATAGAAACTTGGTAGCTCATTAGAAGATTATAAAATATGAGATCAAACCTGCAGTAATCATTTAAAACAGTTTTACGACTACGTCTGGGTCCTAATGTCGCAGGATTCATACCTTGCCTTTTTGTCAAATTGCGTGTCCATGATGATTTTTATAAGATCAAAATCAAAATCATCATCGTTTGGTGATAGAAACCGTAGAATCTTTGACCTATCCAGAGGTTTGAAAAGTAGCTGGCCTCTTTATGATTTACATTGATTTCCCCGGGATTAGTACGCACCGTCTCTAACCGGTGGACCTCAAAGTGTGCGATGTCTTCTTTATATTCTTTTGACCCACAGCCAAGTGTGGTGAAAAGATGCGAAAAGCATCTGGCGGCTTATCATCTGATTGGTCACATATCCCCACTAAATGACCAATTCAATGCTTGGCAAATTGCCCCCATTCATCCCCCCAAAAGTCCCATATGGTCCCAGCAAATCACCATCTCTTTATGCGTTGGCGTTGAAGAAATCATCCCCCCCAATGGGTCCAATTGGGTTTACTACATGACAACAACTGGGGGAGATCCCCACCTGTGAGGTGGGCCAGGGACTCTCCAGCCCCGTGCGGTTTCGCAGGGCCAAGCGCCTGGAGTTTTCTCCGGTTGGAAGCACCAAAAAAATTGGAATGGAACTCACAAAACATTTGGAATTAGACATGTACCAACTCTTTCAAGTTCGAGTTTTGGGAGGCATGTGTTGGTTGTAGGTGTAATAGCGGTTTAAGGTAGTATGACGAATAAATATAATATACAGTATAGCAGTATGTGCGATAAGCGCATTTTCTGGAGATTCTTGAAATGACATGATCATGTTTCTGCTGTAGTGAACCACATTTTCAGCAATTTCACGGCCGCTACGATGTGCCACCAGTTGGATGGTCGAACAGGATCCATGGCGATCCATGGCCTGAGGCTACCATCCCACAGGCTCTGCTGCAGTATCTGCGCATCCTTCTCCAAGGCAGCCATAGAAACATGAACACTCACCTTGGACAAGATGGTTGGCAAAGTGGCCCAAGTATGGTCTAAACCAATAATGTCCTTTTGGTAAAAATAGAGGGGCCGGTTTGGTATACCATCTATCATCATTTACCTGTTGTTAAAGGGGTAAACAAACCCCTCTATTAATCAATATTAATCAACCAACCAATGGGAAAAGGACATCTTTGGTCTAAACTCTAAACCGTCCACGTCGAAACACGTCTAGGGCACCCGGTGGTTCCGAAGCCGCGCGCGCACGTGGAGCTGCGGCCCTGGAGCCAGAAGTTGCGCCAAATAGCCGCGCAGCTCCGATTCAAAGGTGGCCTGCCAGGGGTGGCCTTGGGAAGTGGATTTCTTATGATTTCTTGATGGCCTGATGGCCTGGTAAATGGGTACAGTTATGGCCATAAAAACCAGTTATAACTGGTTATTTCAATGGGATTATATATTCTATAAATGGGGTTATAAGTACTTACAACTAATAAATGGCCATAACTGTAGATATCTTCGAAAGATATTTCAAAATCCTGGCTGAGAGATGACGCTAAGCCAGCAGTCAAGCAGTCGACTTCTGCGGAGATCTACCATGAATTTTACACCTGTGTGCCTACTATAGTGGGATCTCTGGAGTTTGTACTAGTGAATCTTTAGCGGCCACTAGTATAGAATGATTGGTTGGTTTTCCAATAGTAGTATATTTACAGTAACCCAATCTATGGCCGTTTTCCTTGTGAACATTGTTTTCCCAACGTGATTGGCAGGCTTTGCGAGCATTTTCAGACAAACCTTTTTCAATTGGTGGCATAGGGTAACTGTCCATGATGTCTTTAACATTAGTTTGCACTTTGTCTTACTGGTGCTTAGTAGGGAATGGATGGCAATGGGGGAATGGGATGATTATATATTACTAGTGATTATGGATCATTCCCTCATTCCCTGCGAAGCACTATATTATATTAGTTGTGGTGGTTGCATTTTTCCACTATGATTGTTCTTTTTTCCAGTTTTCCATGTGAACACACAACACATATACCTAACAATTTAATGTTAAACGTCTTTAAACTCATAGGGTAGACCGGGTAGACCAAGTGGCCATCAAACAATAGGAAAATGAGGTTTGCAAACAAATTTTGGGGGTGCAGTCCCAGTTATATTTTTTTTTGGATATATCGTACAGATATATCACCCAATAGTCACAGACGCTACATCCCAACTCAACTATCATAACAATAAAACCTATTGCCATTGCTATACCATCTGTGACGGAGGATAGCCATGGGTAACCATGATTAACCTGGTTATAAACTACAATTTGAGCCCCCCCGGGTTATAAGTTAGTTTATAAGCCCCAGTAACTAGTTCGCTCTAAGTACCATAAACCATAGTGAAATGGGAGTTATTGGCACCAATCAAACGGGTGCCTCACATTGTAGAGGTTATATTATCCACACGGTTGGTGCCATCATAGAACAGTCGTCCCCGCGCCCGGGGACGCCTGCCATCCAGGTACCGCCACCGCAGCACTCTCCGCATGTCCCAGAAGGCGGCAGCGCAGCACTGCCGGGGTAGGGGAGGTTCCTACTGAGCCGAGCCGAGGCAGCAAACCATGGCTTAGTGGGGGATGAAACATGGTGAAACCACTTGTGCCTGGGACCATCGAAGGATCCATATTAGGGGGTTTCCTAAAATGGGGCTACTCCAAGCTCGATGGTTCATTTCATGGAAACATCCCCATCTAAAATGCATGATTTAGGGGTACCACCATTTTAGGACACCACCATTTGTAAGATGTTAAATATTAGGGGGATGGGATTTTTCTGTCCACTACCTAGCGAGGTAACCATTCTGTGTGTCCAAGGTCTTTGGACCTTAAGGGAAACACATAACCACAACATCTGTGATATGGAAGGATTTCTATATAGTTTATTGATAGGTTTCTATCATCCAATAGTACATGTTTGATGATTGGATTACTTGAAAACCAAAAGAACTGTGAATTCTGAATTCAATGGATGGGTAAAAGGGAAAAGATCATCCAAAAACATGTGTTTGCTCATATTTTTAGGGGGAGTCCCGTAAATTTCCCCATCATCCAATTATTGAACGGACTGTTCGCAATTGTTTTCGCACACACATATGATTTACTAACAGTTGATTGAAAGCAGTTGACTGTTATACGTATGTTGGACAATTTAGCAACCTGTTATATAAATATATATATATATAGAGAAACAAAAAACAACAATCACTGTGTGGAATGTACACATACACAGTGCATTCACATTGTTGTGTTTAAAGGTATACACATGTGTAATCATGTGTATATATATTATATATATATACATATATATATTAATATATACGTGTTCATAATTGAGGCATGACTAGCGCATGTCTTTTTATCATGTTGTATCCCGTCCGACGTTTGACCTCATTCTCCTCTCCATGCAAAACACTCATTTTTGCCATTGCTACTGTGACAATATTGTCATCATTTTTTTGAACAAAATGTGGGGACCAACAATCATGGGGATTGCTCTGGGGATGCTGTATACCTCTACAGTAAACGGGTAGTTTACAACCAAACTGGCGTACCCACCAAACACCAGACTGAGGTATTTTCAACATCCAGATCCTAAGATATCCTAAGACTCCTGCAAATGCAGTTTTTTATTACCATGCCGGATTTCTGCAAATGGTAACACCCTATAGTTACCATGATCAACTTTAGATGCCAATTGAAAAACATAATGTTCGGCGGAATATCAACTCCTCCATCAAATGGATACGCAACTAAACCCATGACCTATCCAGGCCAATTCTGCTCATTCACAAATCAGAAACACTGAAAACTCTGATGTGGTTGGGATCCTGGTTGGGATCCAAGTTGCCCTATGGCTTTTCGGTGCCCTCCAAAAACCGAAAAGGACCGTGACCTCGCCTGGTGCTGCCGCTGTCCCTGTCCCGGGACAGGGACTCGCTGTTGGGGCCTCCTGGGGAACCAGGCCAACATGGGGATATGAATGGTAAAAATAACTTCTGGTCATGTAACATATAGTTATCCTTCTGGTCATGGGGATATTCATGGTAAATACCATGGTATACATACCTTCTAGTTCTTGAACATGGCCCATTTCCTTCGATGATTTGATATAGTTGATTACGAAACAGGTTTTTGTTGCTTCCATGGCAAACTTTTATCCTCTTGACAAATTCACTGTAAACATCTAGTTTCATAAGATGTATATTCTGATAAGACTCATCAAAACATTGCAATTTCCTCCTCAATCATCCTCAATTCATCCTCGAATAAACTATTTACACCTAAACCCGTGCTGGTGTCATCAGTGTCATCCTTCCAGATACTTGCTGCTCAAAAAAACATGCAATAACAGAAAATCAGAATAGCTTAAACCATCATCTACCCTATCAAGCCTGGCCTCAATTGTATTTAATATATATATATCAACATACGGAAAAATAAGGAAAGTACGTCCTGTTCCTTAAATGTATTTAATGGAACCTTGCTAAAATCAATTCGCTAAACCTGGACATCGTCAGCTCTCGCCTGGTTTAGGACATACACCTGCAGAAAAATGCGAAAATGGGGGAGCGACCCCACTTCAGGACATTGGTAAATTCAACGTTGATTGGTGGTACAAAGCGACGGTTCGATAGGATGGATTATTATACATTTGAAACTTCCAAGCTTAATTTCACAAGATTAAGTGAGCCCATAGCCATACCCTTATTTCGGGTGGTAATTGTATGTAATTGTTGTGATTTTGTTGTCATCCAGCTAGGTAAATAGAAAGTCTACAAGAAGAACCACTATACGGTGGAAAATACAACCCCAATAAGAACCAACCACGATTCCAGCGAAACCACCAACACTTTACACGCTTTGATGAATGAGATTGAACGGGTGAGTCCAAGAATGGGATATAACTATATAAAACTGACATAACCCAAATTGTCTGTTTGAGAAGCAACAACAACCATTGAACCTCATGATCAACCCTGGATTTGGGCCTCATATGGCTTCCCTTCCAGCCTGGGTGACCAAAATTGGATCCATTCAAGGTGGCTATTGCCAAGGTCCAAAGAGACTTACCAAATTTCGCTGGCTGATTGCCCAAAATCTGGTCTTGGGGACTTGGGGGCCTTGGGGCTTGTGATTTTGACACATTTTCACCTTTGAGGTGTGACTCCAGGGACTTTGTACACGCCAGGGTTCCGCACGGAGCTGCAATTCTGCATGCCCAGTCGCCCTTTTGAGAACATGATCATTCAATGAATCATGTGACGGCTGTCTCAAAAAATCACATACCGCGACATTATATTACCACATATTACCACTTTAAAAGGAGGACATATATGATAGGCAACAGAGATACATGGGGGGATACCCAATTTTGGTTCATAGATCGAACATCCCGTGGGGCTCTCAAGAGATCATCATCACAGTTCCAAGGGACAAGCCCAGAACGAAGCTTGCAGCATTCACATCCATAAGAATCCATAAGAATCCATAAGACACTTGTGGTCTGCCCAGAAATGGGCTGTACCAACCAAAATTTAAATGTTTTTTCCAATGAAATACATTGAGAAACAACTCAATTGCACCCAGCAATTCTCACTTGCTTCAAGCATCGGTCGCCGCACTTGGCTCGGGCACGGACACGGTCGCTGCATCGGTCGCTGCGGGGTGGAACATTCGAAACGTCAAGATCTTGGGCCATTGGATCTGCGCCCCCCTCGGTTGATCGTCATAAAAGTGCATCCAAAGAAAACCGTTCGCTCCAAGCACCACCTGCGAATCGCAGATTTAGGTGAAACAAAAAGGCCAAAAATCTGTTTTATTAATCTTTATTATTGTTTAATAATAAATGTGTTTTTCTCAGCAACCATGAGAAAAGGAGAACTTAAATCATCAACGAGTTGCCGCCATCCAGAGTATGTAGTGAGTTCCGCCTTGGCCCAAGAAACAGTGTACGTAGCAGTCCACATGTCCAGGAGGACCACATGTGAGATCCGTGAGGCCTAAGAAGATGTAGGACCCGGCCAGAAGGATCACAGCAATCACCCCGGTGTAGGCGATTGGCTGCCGTTCCCTTATTGCCAGCAACGTCAGCAACCATACAGCACCGGTATAGAAAAATCCAAGGGCCATGGTGCAACCCAAAGCCAGCACGCCAAAGTCGCGAAGCATCAGGGAAAGGGTGAGAAATCCTGCCAATGATCCCAGTAGGAATAGGATGCTCACGATCCACACATCTTGCCAACGCTTTGATGGCCAAATCGCCTCCCCCAATCCATTGGCTAAAGCAAGGAGCGGACCCAACGATGTGATGGTGACCATGCGCGCGATCAACATCAATGCAAAACCATCCTGGCTGGGTTCTGGGGTTCTTTTTCCATCCTTTTCCTATAGTATTTCATAGTTCCTCTATAAACATCTTCTTCGAGAGAGGAGATAGATTGAGAAGTAATGGTTTTATCCTGTCAAGAATTTGGAAATAGAAGGACCCCTATGGTACCTTGTTGCAAGCGTTGGTAAATCCACCTCGTGTAGGCGAGTTGGGACGCCGAAAAGGCCCAATCTCGGACGGCTTGGACCTACATTATGTTGAAGCAATACGCGGCCTTGGACTTATACAGTATAACTGATTTAAATGCTTATGTTGAAAAGCATGTCCTTGATTTTTTTTTGAGCATCAATCAATTTTCAATGCTTTCATTTTTACATAATTGCCAATCTCACCACGCCAAACTAGTCAAACACCGAGAAACATGATAAACCACCAATCTGGCTTCAAAATCGGCCACCATTGGCCTAAATTGCATCGTTTACTCCAACACTATAATTATATATATATAATAATAAACAATCGTTGACATCAATGATCTGACTGATCCATGATAGTCCCAGGTTCGGATGGCAAACAGAAATACATAGCCCCTGTGTGGTGGTTAAGGTCCTTATTTCAAAAGATTGGGCAGTTGTGCGTCATGATCCCAGATCTTCCTACCAAGCTTTTTTACGCCCAGTTTCGTTCTCGGAAAGAACGCATGTTGCCAGTGCTTCCAATGAATTGCCACAGCTAGTCAAGAATGCGTACCAAGAGCACAGCTTTATTTTCAAGCGATCCTTCATTTTCGGGCGAAACCAAGGAAGCCAAATCAGAACAGCAAGAAGCCCGCAAAGCCCACCGTTGCACCAAAGTCCCACCAGCCTTCCACCATGTGCAGCAGGAAACAGATAGGGATCCTGGATGATAAAATCATCAAACTTACCTCCCTCAAACTCGCACTCCATTCACGGAGAAAGCGTGTTGCTGTTGTTCAACAGCGGAAGGGCGAACCTCGGAAACGCCCAAGAAGTTGTCCAAGACTGTTTTGGGCCGTGAAACAGCTGAGTCATGAGGCAGGTGGGCGGTATCTGACAGCCATTCTGACATTCTACCTGACATTTCATATGGCATGTTATTTTATCGGACATCTTATCTTACATTCTATCTGACATCTGATCTGACATACATTGTGGCATTCTATCTGGCATTCTATCTTACATCTATTCTGACATGTTATCTGGCATGTTGTCTTGCATATCTCTAGTATACGTATAGTGTTTGGCTCCGGCAAGGCCCAGAGAGCTGGAGCTTGGTGAGGTTGGTGAGGCGGTCGGTAGCAAAACACCAAGTCGTGGGGTCGGATCAGCCACTGCATTCACTGCATTCGACCGTTTCAGTGGACGGTGAATGGGAAGAACAACATGTGGCCCTGTCATGACTCTGCCGCAATGGTTAAAATAGATGTTTTTAGGGCTCAAAAAAAGAGCAAGGTCGGTGCATATTCAATCCCGAGTATGTCAATGGTGCTTTCAGATTTTAATGTTCTCCCATGTTCTACTCTGTGGCAAGATAACATAGCTATATAGCTGTGTAAAATTATCCATTTATAGATGATCTTCCTATAGTATAAATGGTGATTTGCCATACTTCCGCTACCGTAAATTACCAGAGGGTATCTTGTGGAGATGTGTGGAGGGATTATGAAGGATCCATCATGATCCAGCGGATAAAGTCACAACATTCCTTTTGTCACTTGCCTCAGTTCAAGTACTGGCTGCCACCTGGTGGCAGCTTTAAAGTAGCCAAAGTGACACCACGATTATTTTGCTTGGTGTCAAAACGATGGTACCCTGGTTTCAACCCGCCAAGAGAGGACATATTGAATAAAATGGATCTAGACTCTTTGGACCTACTTCTCGAGTAGTAGTAATAAGTGAGGTTTTAAACTCCCATTATAGATGAGGTATTACCCATATATATATAAATATGAATATATATATATATATACATACCCTATGGATCCAAACACCTCCTGAGAAGGTACTTAACCCCCCAAATCATGTCCCAAACACTTGCTAAGAAGGTACTTGGATCCATAGGGATACATACATAGTCCATGATCCAGATAGCAATTATTGGGATGAACATTGGGATATTCACCCACCACCTGCAGCAGCTCTGACGTCCGTGACCTAAACACCCAAGGTCAACTGACCCGGCCCCGCCTGGTGATGTTCTTCAGGATGTTCACCGTACGATTTTGTGTACTACTCATTAATGAAAAACCTATCCCATAGGATCCATGGTGCTGGTATATATGGTATCATGGATCCCATCAATATACCCCATTCATGTTAGCATATATAGCAGCACCATGGATCTTTCATGGGACGGGTTTGTAGTACATTGGCTGATGTTCTTACTTAGAGGTCTTGATTCCTTGTGAGTATTGAAAGATATAGCCAGAAAGGTCGACGGCATGCGTTTCAATTTCCACATGCTGCCCTGGGTTGAAATGTGTGGCATGTGGCCAAGTTTGCTCAAAAGATGTGGATCCCGATGGGTCCTGTGAAAACATCCTGAAGGACTGGGATGCCTGGAAAACTGACAAGTAGATTGCTGAAAAATGCTGACAACTGCCTCGGAAAATGGATGATGGATGCCACGAGCACTCAAGTTCTCCAAGTTTCGGGATTTCACATGATTTCACCAGTCATGTGACTGGGAGGGTTTGTTGCATCCCCATTTCACCTATATATATAATATATATAATATATGTATATATATATATATTATATAATATATATAATATAATATAATATATATATAATCCCTTCCCCCTAATTATCCAAGATCAAACCATGGAAAAAAGAAAAAGGACGCCTGGACCCTGCTTCAGAATTGGATCGATTCATATTTTTCGGTGCCCATGTTGTTACACAACCCATATGCGAACCATGGTGCTGGAATATTTACCAACATTTGCCCTAGAAATCACCCAAATTTAGGTAAATAATGGGTAAAACAAATATATATATATATAATATTATATAATTATATATATATATATATATACCACACATGGAGCATATGGGCAATGTATGGGGGGTATTATTTGATGTCACCGGGATGGGATGTATGCCCTCAATCTCCTTCCGGCGATAGGCGGCGCGTCGCCGCGGCGACGGCACGCCCCTTGGCCGCGGCGACGGCGAGCGCGGCCGGAGCGAGTCCAGCCGCAGTGCGGTGCTACGAAGCTCCTGGAAAGTCCCCGAGCTGGAGAAGGTCGAAGAAATTGGGGAATTTCACCAACAAATATCCCCAATTTCTTCGAACTGGAAACATGGCTGGGTTATCCCCAATTGGGGAATCATGGTTGAAGGTTTTCAAACTGGTCAATCAATGGATTGGTTCAAGGGAAAATCTTAACCGGAAACCCATGGGTTTTTACCATCAAATTGATCGGGCTTTCCGGTTAAAATTTTCCCATCATCCAATTCTATGAAAATATGATCAAATATGGAGAACAAATGAGAACATTAAGAAAATAATTATCTAAAATAATGGGAATGAATAGGGATACAAGAGGGATGGATAATGAGGCGATAGAATGATGGGGCGCTGTAAATCCCCACATCCTGTCGCTTCAGCCAAGCCATCCATCTCCAAGTGGAGGTCTATGACACCATGGGCCAAACATGGCCAAACTGTTCGTTCCGCGGGACGGTTGTTTTGGGAGGATTCCCGCCCCATCCGCCCCATCCTCTAGAGAAAATCATAGAAAATCAATACCAGGGTTGTTACTTGGAGGAAGTTGGGAGAGATTTGAGGATTTCTGCACCCAAACCAAGACCTCGACCTTGACACAACACCATGCACTGTCCTCCGGCATAGACACACGGCTTGCGCTGCTCGGCCTCTTAATAGAGGCAGAAGAAGCTGGGAGTCCATTTTGCGGATCATAGCAAGTCAGCAAGCTTAAGTATGCGAACTTGCACGTGCATGTTAATTGTACAATCTGATGTAAATACTTGTATTCATATGTCAAACATGCATAATATAGAATTAATTGATTCCCGTGAAATTGGACATTTATAATATATGTATATATTTACATATATATATATACATACAATTATACATTGTGTATATATATACATGTATAATTGTATGTGTATATATATATACGGGACTTGCACCACCAACCTGAGATCATCTCCCTCGCCACCTCGATGGCGGCAACGTCACCTTCCGATCCAAGGACTTCCCTTTCCGTCGCAAGGCGTTCCGAAAGCGGAAGTCCTGCGGGAGGTCAGTCCTGAGATGTCCTGAGTCCAGTCCGTCAGCCGATTCAGTGATTCTGCTTGGTCAAAAAACTGCTCCCGTCATAGATTCCTAGACTCGGTGACCGGTGACATAGGTCATTTCCCAGACGAAATACTTTCAACCTTTGACTTCACAGGAGAGCCAATTTCAAGACTCTTTGATTCCGTTTCAAGTGTAACCAGATCTAGCTCTCCTTCACATGCATCATTTCAAGGGCATCCAGAATCTGTCCAATGCAATTCAGGCAACTTCTTCAAAAACCTCCACAACCTCCGCTTCAAAATGTCAAACAAATGCACCCGGTTTTTCACAACGGTGGCGGTGGAAGTCACGTCGAAGCGTCGAAGGCATGCTGAAGCTCATCTGATGATCTTGGACCACAACCCCAATATTGCTGCTATTGTTTTCTGCCCCCGCTCCTTTAGAATAGGCATATGACAGTCATTGGGGACAAACAATAACCCATAGGATCCATGGTGCTGGTATATATGCTAACATAAAGGGGGTATATTGATGGGATCCATGGCACACCATATATAGCAGCACCATGGATCAGTCATGGGTAATAGACATACTGCGCTTGTTGAGATGAAGACGAAGAATGGTGGAAACATGTTGAACCCACCCAACATCAAATCCATCCTGTATTTCATGTAGTGGGTAAAACGTAAAGTCATAAACCACCCATGACTGGGAATGGTAACCATACCACCTATTTACCATTCTATATGGTGATTTGGGAGATGGTTTATGGGACTGTTTACCCACAATGCCTATATAATCTTATAATATCCTATATATAATTATTAGCTGGCTGGGTGTATCATATCACAGCACCCGCATCAGCTCTCCTGTGGAAAATGCTGCTTCGCCCTGAAGTCGTTGGGCCCCGAAGGGAAACGATCCTGAAGCGGGGACCACGGCAACCTGAAAGCTGACACGTGCCATGGTCGGGACATGTAAAAACATGTTAATCTAATATATATATATATGTATATTATGTATTATATATTTATATCATGTATAAAAGTTATATGGGCTATGGTCATCCATCCCACAATGGGAATCTAAACATTCTGTGCATATGAATTCGTATAAATCCCTGAATATTCATTTAATTGTCAATGGATTAATGACCATCCCCAGTATGATCTTTGGAATCCCCAGCTTTTGACGGTGGTCAAAAATGGCACTGACCAGTCAGAAGGGGCTTGGACATATGCTTTTCCCAACTAGAAATGCCCATTGTTGGAGTTCTTTGTTGGATTTCCAAAAAAAAATCAGGGGAATACACCAAGCACAGCGAAAATCCAACCGCGCAACTCTCTTCCCCAAGTTTTTCTCGGCCGAGATTCGCCAGAGGTGCTGTACAACAAGCTTTGATATTCACGGTTCTTGATCTCCTGCGATCCGAGATATCCGAGTTCTATCCGAGCTCCCAGTGGATCTTTTGGGTTCAGAAACTGGCACCGAGGGTCAAAATGCCACGTGGCATGCCACTGAATCAACAGCGCTCCTGCGCCATCTGTTCTTGCATGGCCACATGGAGAGCATGGGCGGCGAAATCCATCGTATCGAAGGACTGTCTCTTCATCTTTCCGGGTCTTTCCGTCTGTTTCAAACCCTGAGAGGCGAGTAGTTCACTGCTGGTGCCCCAGGACCCCAGGACCCCAGGACCCCAGGACCGTTGCAAAGTTGGTTTCTACCTTTCCCAGACCTGTCAAAATGCTGAAAAAGTGCGACTGCTTAGCCTTGACTGTGGCGAGGCTTCAGGGGCTACTTTGAGCCTGGATTTTGAAGTTCAAGAAAGCGGAGTTTCCAATGTGGCGAGTGACTCTATCGAACAAATGAAACACTTTGCAGAGTTAGCTGGTGTTTTTGTT
Source organism: Cladocopium goreaui (assembly GCA_947184155.2). Lineage (NCBI taxonomy): Eukaryota > Dinophyceae > Suessiales > Symbiodiniaceae > Cladocopium > Cladocopium goreaui. The sequence continues at coordinate 862,079 of CAMXCT020000413.1, forward strand.
GGCCGTGAAAAATAGAGTGAAAGTCATAGGGAAGAAACACATTTCACTTGTTGGAACTGGCGTGTTTTCAACCAGTTCTCATCAATTCTGGATGGAAAACTGAGGTTCCATGACATCTGCTCCTTTTGTTGGTCCTGTCAGGTCCTTCTTGGCTATCATCATCCCCATGTTTCTGGAATGCTAATTTTGCTGATATATGGCTATGGATAAAACATGATAAAAACCCTGGTACCCTGTAGCTCACATCAACATAGATGATTGTTTTGGATGATAATCACCAAATTCTACATCGCATCTGGAAACATCTTGATTCAAGAGAACCGCTGGTTGACAACTGAACCTGAAAAATGGTATGGATTGCCTCCCAGTTCTCTTTTTTGCAAGCCCCAAGATGCCTGAAACTTTCCTCATTCTGTGTTCTCAGATTCTCCTTCCCGAATCTACAATAATCTACATCTCTATCTGTCTCTCCATTGTGAAATCCCGCACCAGGTGCTAACATTTGCTAGGGATTTCATGGGATTTCAATATGAAACAGCTGTCCGGATCCAGGAGATTCGACCTGGGTTGCTTGGTCCATTTGGTCCGGATCCAGGTCGCCGGGTCGCCGGGTCGCCGCGCTGCCGGGAGGCAAATGCCGTCCCAGGTCTGCGAGCTCCGAAGCTCCTCATTTTGAAGGGAAAGAAATGATGGGCAGATGCTATGATTGTTATGTATGTTATGTATGTCTGTATTTATGTATGTCTGTATTTATATATGTCTGTATTACTGTATGCTTGCCTGTATGTCTGTATTATCTGTGTTGCTTGGTACCCTGGCGAATATCAGTGAGATGTCATGCACGAAAACGGACAAAGAGCAGTCAATTTCTCCCACAGCCGGTAGAACATGACTCAATGACCACCACAACCAAATGATCCAAACCCAACATGCTCCGCAAGGAGAGTCAAAACATGTCAAGACAAGCAGACTAGTGGCTTCGTCGAGCCGCACATGCTAGACTCATACCACACATGTCGTGATATCAGATTAGCACGGCCCCGCTGATCTATCGTCACATCAGCGATCCGCCTGCCGTTTCTCGGCAGCTCACAGCGTTTCTCATCATCTATCAATTCAAGTCAAACAATGTGAGACATCACATGAGATCCAGCTAGATCATGAGCAAGCACGGGGAAGACCACCACATTGGGCTGGAGCAAACCTAGTGCAATAATGTATGTTCAAAGTGGCTACATATGCAGCATAATTATGCATACATGACATATAATATCATATAATTAGAGAAGGGAAATGATGAGAATGAACAACCACAATAATTTTCGAGACATACAGGGTTATACATAGTGAACATGGTAATCATTAATATACATGATATTAACATTGTGGTTTTCTCCAGATTCTGGCACTTCTCATTGCAAACCCCAACCCTCCTGACCCCGGGGAAGCGACCTTAAAGGTTCAAGAGGTACAACTCGAGGTACAACTCTCATGCTGGCTGGTTGGTGGTTTCAACACATCATCAAAATATTATATATATATGTCTTGTGATCATCATCCCAAATAAAGTTGAACATTTGAAAAAATGGAACCACCAAGCAGACTGTTGGCTATATCCCAATGAAAAATCGCCGTAAAACATGACCAGTTTTCCTAGTTAAATCATGATAAATCACAATGTCATGAGCATGGCATTATCTCTTTCCACTGGCCTCCTCCTGCTGAATTTGCGGGTCTTTGACCATTTCTTTCAGCAAAGTCGTCGCTGTCAGAAGCCTCACTAAGCAGCGGCGAACCAAGAAATGGAAGAGAGCGGCACTGAGGCTCTAGAAACAGGCTACCCCCAACTTTGATGTTTGATTCTCATGTTCTTCCTCACAATATATTGACATGGTCATTTAATGGGGGGTGTTTACCCCACTTTCCAGCTATTGGGATGGCTGAGCACCTAGGGACTCTCTCTGTCTGGAGGGGCATGAACATCAATGAACAACAATTCAATCACCCATCTCATGTTTTGATAAACCACAGAACCTGTCCAGTTTTGATTTCCGGATTTATCAGGGTGGATCCATCACACAGAGTGGGTCTTTCCGTGAACTTCCCTGGCAAAATCAACCGTCTTGTTAGTCACTCACCCGTAAAACCAGACTTTGAACGGAGCATTTACGGGAAAACGAACAACTTTGAGGGTTTCCTCAAATTGGGGACACAACAATAGCTGGATGGTTTATTGCATGGAAAATCCATGAACATCTCCTCTATAAATGGATGAGAACTGGGGGTACCCCTATAGGAAACCACCACATGACAACTTGAGTCAACCTTCGCCCAACTCCCTCATGTCCTGGAACCGGTTGACGCCTCGAATCCCAGGTGATTGAGTCGCACAGTGTGGCGGAAAGGGCTACCTGAGGATGGTGTCAATGGGGAACCACCAACAACCACTATGAAGGGCCAGTCTTAAGCTTTTATTATTGGGGGTCACCTTGGGTGGGGTCGTTGAATCATAATGTTGATAAATAAAGACGAAACACATCGACACTTTAAAAGGATATGTATATATACATAGCTGTTAATAGTATATTGCATCATATTTCTATAGAGTATACTTCCCATGAATTTATGACCCTATGATCCTATGTTAACTATCTTAAAGAGAGTTTTACCACGCAATTCTAGCAATATTCTCCGGTAGGTTGTTCCTCAATAAATGAGGATATGTGATATCCCATATGCTCCATGTATGGTATATTTACCTACATTTGGGTGATTTTTGGGGCAAATGTTGGTAAATATTCTATACATGGAGCATATGGGTATGTGCACATCTATATATCTCTTGTGCAATTCTGTGGATCTGTCGTCTCCGAGAAATCTGGACAGGCCTTAAAGGTTGGCCCCGTGGACTGTATTTACAACAGGCTGGGCCACTGGGTTCGGATCCAACAAATCCGCCTGGATTGTCGAGCCAGGCAGCCTTGAAAAAAACTTCTGTGGCCAATCGATCGTCACCCCAAAATCCAGGGCTTTCCCCTGAAAATGAACTCAGTTGGAAGGGTTCTAGTACCGAAAACCAGCCCAGACTTCAGGTGTTTGGCAAATTGGGCCACTCACAACACGGACCAAAGGAGTCATCGATGGGATCCAGTCTATGGCAAACTTCCTGTACGGGTAGTATACACCTCAACTAAAAACCATCATTTACGAGCTATCTCAGCTATTTATATATTATATATATATATATTTACACCAAATATCACACAATTACTTTTGAATATACATAATATTAGATCAAATTATATATATTTTTTACTGATGTACAGTATATGTTCATATAATTTATTACTACCTAGCGAAACCAAAACCTTACTTTTTGTAGGTCCCAGGGTGAAAACCGAGCTTTCGAGTGAAATGCATGCAAAACCTAGGTTTCCTGGAGAACCTCACTTTTGGTAGTATATATAGCTATAACATATATATGTTGACCCATCTCAATCATATATTCTATCCTTTCATGATATTCAATGGTCGTTCTCATCATATATGCCTTATATATATCATTTGAATTGCACGCTATATTTAATATGACCATCATCTACCATCACCTTCCCCTCTATCAACCGGTTGCTGCCCTTTTAGGCGCCATCGCCTTCTGGTCCAGGAACATCGCGACGAATTTGCAGCAATGTCTCTGGAAAGTTTGAAGTATATCTTGATGGACTATATATATGGCTACATATATAATGCTACATATATGAGATGCCCACAATGATATATAATGATAAGGTGGCCAAATGTAAATGAAACCATGGGGCAACCACAGAGCTACGCCAGCTATAGTGAGACAAAGCTGAACGCGACCGCTTTGAAGGGTTGTGGTTTAAATGGCAATTCTCAAGTTATAGTTCTGGGTTCCCCCCACAACTCAACAACTATATACAAATTTAACATACACACCTCACCTCACCCGTTGCGGGGTGCCATGGCAAACGCAGCCCACTCAGATATGAGGCGTGGTCCTGCGCCGGGTGCTCTTCTCTCAAAATCTGATATCCAACAATTTGAAGGGTCATAAAAATGAGATGATCAATGATGCGCAGAAACAAATGAAGTTGCAATGAACTTAATCAATTGGTTTTGGTTTACTTGACCAAGTGGGATCAGCAAGGTCCATGAACATTTAAAAAGGAAACGCATGTGACATCATGACTCTATATATACGCAGCATTTTGCTCAAGGAGTTGTGCTGCACCTCTTGTGCGGGGGGTCATGGAGAAGGAGGCTGACAGAGCCAAGTTGGATGTGAGTGATCTAGGGGTCTTGCTTGAAAAAGAAGAAGCGATTAGAACTCATTTACGCGACTCTGAAAACGTTCTCTTTGCTGGAGAAACCAAGGAAAGTGTCAAGGTTGCTTGCACTGCACATATCAATGTGCTGCTACGTGTTGTTCTCACCAAAGTGGTGGAGACGGAGGGAATGCCCCAACCCCCTATCCACCCCCTTCGGGATCAGTTAGAGCTCCTGTACCACAAATGCGGCCGCGTCAGTGTTGATACTGACCAAATCATTCGCGACTCCTGGTACGTCAGAAAGTTCGTTGGATTGGTCAAAATGAAGACACGGAAAGAGAAAGTCAGCGAAGAACCTAGTCTCGAGTTCAGGAATGCTTACAATTTATATCTCATTCGTCCTTTTCCATGCAAATGACAATATATCTTTTGATTCGCATTAGATGATGTTTTCATGGCAATCTCACCGCAATCATCCCTATCTAGTTTTAGATTTGGCATTCCGCTCAGGAGAAAGACTTTCAGAAATTGTGTCTGATCCTCAACCCAGAACTGAAGGACCGGGGGTCTGTATCCAGGTTTGATTTGAGGATCAGGGCTCCGTTGTTAACCAATCAATATCGACAATTTACATACGACCTCATGATCATACAATGGGTCTTCGGAAGGATTGATGTTGTTCATCTTGATATGGTCTTTGATCAGGATCTATGTGATGAGATCAACAGGAACGTTGAGTTGAGACTTCAACGCAAGAAGGAACGTCAGGCGCACAAGTGACCCAGGACATCCCAAAGTTTGGTTTCGCCTTTTCATGGCATGCATGCATGCAGCAACTTAAATATATATGACCAACATTTGAATATTCAAAGATTGCCACCAACGTGTTTCTGCCTGAGTGTCAACATGTGTCCACTGATGGAAACATGACTTTCATCCCGCACAGGCACGAAAGAAAGGACTGATTTCTACTGACGATGCTTATGATGATTCCAACAAAGGTTCTGAGTCTGAGAGTTCCCATGGCGAAGACAGTGATAGCTCTAGTGGGAGCAGTGATGTTGAAGGGGTAGATATTGATGCCGGCACCCATCCGGCTTCATCATCAGCCCTAGTCGGTGAGCCAGCTCAACCAGCCCGAGCCCCTGCCGCTGCTGCAGCCCCCGCCACTGCTGCAGCAGAACCGGCTCCTGGTGAACAGCCTGAAGAGGTAGCACTCCTGAGTGTTGGGCTCAGTGACTCGGGGGTCAGCTTAAGTTGACCCAACGCATGTTGAAACTTTTTTCAAAGACGCCAAAGCAATAACATGTGTTGTCATTTGATTTCATGGGTGTCTTCTGATCCCTGGTAAATATAGAACAGGGTTCCAATAACTGCGAATGAGTTTCTGTTCAAAACCATTTTCCTCAGGTCAGGTGCCAGCTGCAGACGCAGCCCAGCAAAAACTATCCATGGACTTGGAAGAGGCCAAAAAACGTTTGGCCGAGTAGGGGACCAAGTCGTGTATAAGCCGTGTTGATATATATCTTGGCATTATATAAGTGCAACTTTATATTTTGTATATATAGGCCATTGGACAAACTCAGTGCATCAACCAAAGCAACACAAAATTATATACCTGGTCAGATCGATATTGCAACTTGTTTAAATATGATGTTATATATATAGATATATATACGTAGAAATACTTGAATCAGATGATATATGCACGGTGTTCGTCTTCCGGCTGAGGCTCCGGGAAAAGAAGGCCAGGTTGAATCTGGCTGTGCAGAAGATGAAGTCTGAGCCCTTACACGAGCGGCCACGGGGACCAGCAGGCTTGAACATGGATCCATGACTGAAACAAAAGCTATACCATTGATCTGCATGACCTATCCTTTCCCTTTCCGTTAATTACGATTGATTTATCGATCTCCCCTCTGTTGAACGAATGTGCATGAATGCATGGATTTTTTAAAATATTTATATAGCGCATGATGGGACTCAATCCATGTGTCAGGCATTGCAGCTAATGCCACTCCTGGACCAGTGGCTCATGACACCGCGGAGACTCAGCCGCTTGTGGACATCACTGCGGTGCCAGTTCCAACAGATTCTTTGCTTCCAACATCATCCCCAGACATCCCATCGTCCAAGATGCGGGCCAACTATCAAATGAAGAGATCCAAGCCCAATTCTCCTGATGACACGCGATTGTTTCCAGTAACTTCGGTTTTACTATTTACACATATTTACACCACACACACACATATCCTGGACATGTTCGTGACAAGATGTTACAAATCAAAGTTTAACCATTTCTTTTTCCATATATACCACGTACATGCATGGTGTTAGTCCATATGGCCATGTGATGACAATATGACCATTATATGTATCCAAACTTCAACGGCCACCGTCACTCAGGCACCGCCCAAGACTGACACGGACAATGTGGCCAAGCCGGATTCTGCAGCAGGGGATGGAGGTAAACGTCCGTATGTCACCAGGGATGACCAGCTACGTATGAAGGCAGTAACCAAGGCCAAACGTGGAAAGGCAAAAGGAAAGGGAAAGGGAAAGGATGGTAAGAAATGCAAGAAGAGAGGTGGAAATTCCCGGAAGGCGAAAAAAAACCATAGCCGCAGGTTGAATACCCTTCGTGCCCTCAGCCCCAGCCCCAAAAAGAGAAAGGCGAGACTGGCTATAAATGATGCTGAACATGATGCAGGAGCAGAAGCAGAAGCGACAGCAGCAACGGGTCCAACAGGATCTTCATGTGACAACAAGATCAAAACGCGCAAGACTAGAAAGGCAAAGGTTGCACATGAGACGCCAGAGCATGTCGAATCACAACCAGCCAAAATTCCAAAGGCAAAAGCAGCGGCCAAGACACGAGCATCACCGAAAGCAAAGTCACGGGCAAGCAAGAAAGCAGACCCAAAGGTTTCTGCCAAGGCAAAGGCAAAGGCACGGGGCAGGCCCAAGTCCACCCCACCTACTTCCGCAGCAATGGTTCAGCAGATGAAGGCCAGTCATATGTATGTGGGGAACCAATGTGAAACGATCAGAATGTTTTGCATCCAAGTTCAGCAGCGGGGAGGGGACAAAGCTACATCCCCGTCGTTCAAGAAAGCAGCTCGCAGCTTCGTTCCTCGTGATCTTGAAATGTTTTACATTCAGAACATCTACTGGACCCGGGGCTCCGTCGGGGTGACAAGTACAGAGAGTGGCAAAGATGTTTTACATTTCAGTTTCAACCAATCATCAGCAAGCGAAGCTTACAAGATGGCTGCTGCAGTCAAATGCGCAATCATTGCGGTCACTCAGCATTTTTTATGATAAAGATGTTTAATGTTTGCTGATCTGTCTTGTTGTGTTGTTGTGCTGTGCAGTTCACCTGTGACATCAAAGCAATACTAGGCTGGTTTTCTGAGTTCAAAGTTTCTGTATGGTTTCAGGATTCTTGCAGGGTTGCTTTTCCCTCTATCCAAGGCGACCGGGCTGGAGAACAAGGAGGACTATAAAAAGGATGGCCCACTTGTCGAGACCCTCAAGCACAATGCTAGTTTGGCGTTGTTTTTGCTGGCCAATGAGCCAACGGATAGCTGGGATAGCTGACAGATTTACCACTGGTTTAGGGGATTGTATGCACACGGTATGGCCCGCACCATGCTCATAAGCACTTGGCGGTGGATCCAAATCTACTCTCAAAGTTTTTGGGTCTAAGTCATTTGCGATGTCAGTGCACATGTATTTACCATGCATGGCTAGATCGCCTGTGCTGCGGGGCTGAGTGGGCGGGGCTGCCTGGACCGATGTGCGAATACATGCTCAACAGCTATGAAGCTAGCTGCAAATATACTTTTGACAACATCGCTTCGCGCCAGTGGAGGAAAAGTTTCCCGATGTGTTTGCAAACGTAACATGTTTCTGAGAACGGACTCGGGTGAACCACTTAACCTTTTAATCCTTTCACAACATTGGGAGCCGCATATATATTCTGATTTGATTGGCGCATGTTGTCAATGCACCAGACCGGAACGGACATAGAATGGCACATACCTGGGACCTTGGTCAGATTATGATGATACTCCATCCATATATACTTGATCTTGAGATATAGTTGGGACATGTTGGTACCTTGGTCAGATTATTAAACAGGTTTGAATTGAGATGTATACTGACATATATTTACCTCCGTGGGTCGATATTCACTATATATATATACTATACAATTAACGTCTATATATAAATGCAGGGATCGACTGAGTGCTGCGCTGGCACTCTTCCAAAAACATTTCCTCATGTCCCATTTCCACGGCTCCTTCTGGCAGGTGCCCATGCCCAGTCGGCCGAAGAATGTCTGGAAGGTGCGATCGAAATTTTCAAAACGATGGAAAGGAAGTGGGGCTGGCTATGTTATAGAATGCAGAGCTGGTTGCGACATGTATACCAACATAGGCTAAGAGGCCGTATGTACAACTCAATTTTAGCGAGTGTCCTTTGTTTATTGTTTTGGACAACAACTTTGGTTTTCAAGCCTCTTATCCATATGTTGGTATTCATCAAGGTTCTCAAAAGGATCAGTTCATGTAGGGCGACCATGGAAGAATCGACATGCAACATCTTCATTTGACCGGAATGTCGAAAATGGAATCTGAGTTCTCGATCATTGTGCCATGCCATGTTGCAAGCCACAACGCCGTTTGGCCCCAGACGCCTTTGAAAGCTCGAACTTTGGGGTTGAGCCTGACCAGTGGTGACTGGGGTTGGAGGGAATGCCTTGTAGATACCCAGCTGATAGCCCGCAACTGGACGAGTTGTTCTTCCAGCTCAAGATGCTCAAGTGTCCAAAGGTTGGGGACCCAACGTTTTATCTTTATATGTTGACAGCAATTTGCCACTTGCGAAGATAAATGATATATCCGTGGTTGTTTTTGGTCCAGGGTTGAACCAGCCAAAATCCGATGAGGTGCTGGCCCTTTGTATCCTCATGATCATATGGACACCAACTTTCAAGTGCAACCAGGCGAGGAACAACGATGGGATCATGAACGTTTTTTTTGAAGATAAAAAATCCCCGATTCAAGTCACATGTCAAATTGATAAATTGATCAAGTGCCAGTGCCCAACATTTTCTATATACCCGATATCTGCCGTGGCCTTGTGCAGGAATACCAGCTCTTCGAGTTTTTCGCGGGGAACGCCAACCTGAGCAAGTGCGCCAGGGCCAGTGGGCTGACAACGGCATCGTTTGATATCCTTTTCGATGCTCAGAAACCTGGTCGCTCATATGGTTCCAACAGCATGGACATCCTGTCAGACTCCGGTTTTGCGTCTTTTGTCCATTCAAATGACGCCAAAGATTTGTGTATTGTCATCATGTGGTTTTAACGACATGATGGTCCGTTCATTGATATAAACCCCATGAGTTCAGTTCCTACGTGTGGGGTGGGGTGGACGCCTCTCAATTTCAATAAAGGTCCCAAACCTCTGCATATAAATTCGATCGTAAAAACTTGAAACGATATTGGGGTATTATGAGGAAACCATATATATATAGATCGACTGTTCAACCTTAGTCTATATGGTGGTATCTCTTGGTTGCCTATATATGGGGATGTCTCAAAATCAGATGATCTCCCTACATGGCAAGTGTTTTTTAAACCGGTTGCCATTCGACAACACAATGTTTATATCCCCATGCTGTCTTTCTTGATATGTGGCTACCCCCAGCATTGGTCACTATGGTATCCCGTCCGCGTTCCTTCCCAAGGCTGTGCCTGCATTCTTTGCTGTGCTCCGCGGAAGAGTTCCTTGCAACGTTTGCGATCAAGTGTTCGTCTTGGTCCGCGGTAAACCGCGGGACCAGCTTTCGAACACCATGTACTTCAATTGGGTATGAGGAGTACGAATCCGTGTACACCAGCAACACCATGGCTGGCCGGTTTCTTGATGGGGATATATAAGAAAATATGTTTGTGGGATTGATCATGGAGTTTGTATGTTGATAAAGTGATTTGTGATTGAGGCTATGTTTACTCCTGATTGTGGTGACGGCCCTGGGTGGAGCATGGTTTGTGGAACAGCCCGAGCAATCAGTTCTGGAATACTTTCCACCGTTCCAATCCCTACTTGCCCAAATATTCGAAGCCAACCGTGGGACTGCAGTGCCTAGTCTTCAATGGCTATAGCAGAGTTAATGTGTTGCTTTCATTTCAGTCGCATGCAACTATATTCAAATGCCTTTCCGTGTCATGGTTCAGGAATGGGTTGGACCCGTATGTAGAACTATATGTTGCTTTGGCCCCCAATACTTTCTGGGTAATCTTGGATGACCCATGAGAAATTGAATATTGGACTTCCATTTGTATGGCCAGGGTCACTGAATTTACCAATGCATACCATCTTTGTCCATGCACCCAGTCTATCACATATATATATATACCCCTTAAATCCCCTTAATATACCCTGTATACATAATATATCATATATACCTTTCCTCTCGCCTCCAGGTATTCCGTGCCAAGTGGTACATGGCCCACTACGGAGGCTTGAGTGCCAAGCCGCACTACGCTTGGGGCAACAGTCCCCATTTGTCACGCCTCTGCCTTGGTCCGCTTCTGGGGCGGCGTGCAAAGCAACCGTATGAGGGGCCCCTGAAGGTGAAAACCTGCAAGACCTATAAAAACAAAAAGGGAGAGACCTGCTATACTGGAAACAGTAACCTTCGCAAGTCAGAGCTGCTCAGCTCAAGCCAACAAATCACCAAGTTTGTTTTGGGGTAGATCGTCGTTTATGCTTTTGGGTTTTGAGATCGGAAGATGCGTTGTGGGGAGACATGTTGTGGGGGTACCACCTTTCAAGCCATGTGGTAACTTTTATTTTCGGGGTTGGGATGTGCTTTGAGGAGCCAATATAATTTTTAAGATGTTATATAAAATCAAAATCATGATTTATAAAATCGCATGGTTCATGATGGTTCATTTTGGGATATATGAAGACAATCATGTATGGTTAAGTACAGTTTTTGGGGTTCATATATGGTTGGAACATTACATGGGAACCTCGTGCATCTGAGGCAATATCCTGTACGGTTTGGCTTCAAGATTGTTGATCTCTATTCCGATCTTGTGTCGTCAGCGTTGGGAAAAACACCTGTGCCCAAAGTGACTCCGAAAGCCACCGAGTCGTATGAGGGAATGCCAGATGAAATCGGCGCCCTAGACTATGCCCAGGTAATTAACGTATTCAATTATCTCCGTCAGGGAAAAGACCTGATCATCCCAAATCAATGGTCGCATTTGGTTCCAAAGCCTTTGCTTTGACCGTGAAACCAGAATAAGAAAACCTTCAAACATACTTGATCACATTTCACCGAATTGTTTGATTTGGAAGGTCGGGGACCCAGATTGTAACCAAATAAAAAGTTAAGGTGGTGGTTTTAATGCAATTTCTGTTTTTTTTTGAAAATTGCGGAAAAAAAAGATAGGTTCCGACAGGAAAACCCGGTTTTCTACTATGAAAACCCGTATTTAACCCGTAGGGAACCCGTATTTCTGTCATTCCAATCAGAACCCCACTTTCTAGAACCCGTATTTAACCCGTAGGGAACCCGTAAAAAACCCGTAGGAACCCGTAAAAAAAAGATGGGTTTTCCACTTCACGGCCAAGGTGGTAATTATGTGTAATTTGGCCTCGTTTACGGGCCCGGACCGACTTTGACGTGCAATGATATGGCAAAATGTTGCCACCGATTGCCACGGATCATTCAAACATAAATTTTCTTGTTGTGGCAATGATGTTTGATTGCACCAAATTCACCAGACCTTGTTATCCGTCCCCTGCTGCATTCTAGAGATCACTTGGTGGGTTGGAACCATACCTATAGGTAGACTTTTAGGTCTCACCATGTCTCGACAGCCAGATTCAGCCATGGAGAGCTCCCGGCTTTGGAGTTGCGATACCCTAAAGGATGGCATCACCCACTTGATGTCAGAGGTCGATGCCGCCGATGAGGAAGAGAATCTACTAGAGATCATGATCAAGGACAGTGTTATTAAAATTGTTTAATGTCAGAATGCGCATCCTTAAATATATTTGTAGCACCCGGGCCTGCATTGCCTTATATCGATTAATTTTGGGATGCCCGGTATATATCCATTGTATATGGGCAGGACCTGGAAAAGAAGCAGTTGGCACTTGGCAGCGCACCGCCAGCCCCAGTGCAAAACTCAATCATATATTTACACATTGGACACTGGATGGAATGGGTTGGATCCTGTTTTATGCATGCCCCACCCTACAACCCCTTCCGTGCTGACTCCCCAGGTGCCGACCGAGCCAACTTTGGCACCGGACATTGCGAAAGCCGAGACCCTAGAGGCCTGCAGACGCCAGTGCGCATGGTATATATATATATATTGCATGGGGAGGGTGCATGTATAAATATATAGATGTGTTATGACGTGACCTACGGTATTTAATGGGTGATCGAGTTCGGATATATATATGATTTTGATGTTGCATTCAAACTTCCAAATGGCTCACAAGTTTAAAGGCTTTTTATGTTTATGTGTGTATATAGAATGAATCAGTTGAGGAACAATGCAACTTATATCTTTGATTTTATATATGATAGGGGAATTGACTTGGTCGATCAGGCTACTGCTACCCAAGTTCAAGAAGCACTTGCTCCTGGTGGTTTGGAACCGGCTACTCCATCTGCAGCTCCCACCCCTGTAGCAGTTACTCCTAGTCCCACTGAACCGGCTACTCCATCTGCAGCTCCCAGCCGTGTAGAAGTGACTCCTAGTCCCGCTGAAGCCACCCCGAAGTCCACGTTGGGTGAACAACCAAAGTCTACAGATGGAGATCAAAAAGCATCTGAAGTTGAGAGCCACAAGGACCATATGTTTTTGCATTCAACTATATATATAACATAGTCATCAAATGAAGTTAATATGGGGTTATTTTTTTGGGGAAACTTCCGAAGTTGGTCATGCATGATGATCACTGCACACTTTTGCCGCGCAGGATCAGGGTGCCTCCGTCCGGCCCATTCCTACACCAAATCGGACCGCCAAGCCTCGTGGGAAGACTCGCCAGGAGCACCCATTGATCCAACCTGAATCTCACATGGGAAGCCATACCATTCTCTATATATAACCGGTCAGCATATATTTACTATATATATATGACTTGACTTGACTTATATTTTTTACATGATCATTGCATGTATATAATATACGTGAGTTACGAATTTACACAACCAATGGAAACATCAACTTGATGGTGTTTATATAATGGGGTTGGTATGGTTTTGCAATGGCCTTTCCTGTCAGGAATTGCTACGCGATGCTGCCAAAGCCCAGATCCGAAGGATGTGCAAACCGAAAAAGACACGTAAAGATCTGAACGTTCCGGAATGGGTTGTTTCTGAATACAAAAGCCGACCCCAAAATGAAACAGCAGCTCTCCTGGTGAATTGCAACTTTGATAAGGCCGGTCATCCCATGTAGGTTACATGTGCAGTTTTGTCATGCAATCAGCAATGTGTGTGTGCATGGGGTACATATTCCTACATGCGTGCACAGGCACAGTTTATCGCTTCGCTGGAGATTGTGGTCAAACGCCGGTCATCCCAAAAGGTGACCATTGATGAGGAATGGCTGTCTGAGAAAGAAATGAAGGATGACTATGGATGGTCTACGTGCTTATCTCAAAGGGGTTTGTTACAACACCCAACTCATATAAAATCAGATGTGCATTCTTGAATCTATTGGGTTCTTGGGTACACCCATATGACCACAGTGAAGTGTGTAATGTTTACCTGTTGTTCCAAGGGCGAAGATCAACGGTGCAAAGGCTTTGTGCATGAAGAGATCTGCGACCCACATAAGGAGATCTCAATTCCATGGATGCATTTCCATGCAATGGATGTTGCATCAGCTATATATAATCCTTTTATATACATTGTCCATATATACTTTATTATGCGTAACTATATACTCTCTCTCCCTCTCTCTCCTTCGAACCATTTATATCCGTCCCTTCCCTTGGTCAACCGTCTGGCAGGAAAAACCTTTACGATGGCGTAGAGGAGTACTACGTCGTTGTCAAGGAGAAAGGACAGCGGGAACAGGAACATGTTGAAGAGGAGACACGGAGCAAAAGGAAAGCCTTGGAGGCGGGGTAAGTAAACAAGTTAATGAAGTGTATGGGTGCCTTGGTCGGTTCAACATTGGCTGATCCATCATAAACATCATGGCCAAACTTTATGGTCTATATCCATGTTTGGCTTTCCCTGTTTGGTCTCAAAGTAAAATCGAGTAAATGCCTCTTACTCCATGAGAGGTTCTTGTTAACCACTCTTGCCATCCGGAGGCTTCTGAGGAGCCGAACCTGTCGGCCAATGCATTTGCCGGCCTCAAAGCGATGGAGGACCGACATGCTGCAGAGGCTGCAGAACCAGCAGATTCTACAAGCAGCCAAGCCGATGAGGCCTGGTTGACCATATATATCATTGCCTGCATTTGGGCATATGGTGGCATATGTTGATATTGGTTAAATAGATATCTGGGTACATCGATGGGTATATATACGGGATATGGAATTTAGATGGTTGGTTTTCTGGTTCCCTGAGTTTAGTACCAAATTTCAAGATATTTCAAGATTATCCCACAACATAGCAAACTTATGATACCAAAAATATACCATACCATCCCTGGTCACATTTGTTACCGGAAATCCTTGACCAGACCAAGAAGAAGCTGCGGAAGTTCTTGGAGTCGATGATTCAGAAGTCAGGCAAAATCAGGTCTTTGGTGCGGGAGATCGCCGATGTCTACTCAAAAAGTGATGTCCTGCAGAAGTCTTCTTCTCAATCGCTCGAGACTTTCCACCTCTTTGCAAACATGTTGAGAACAGTTTGCTTTGGCCCTTCGCCGAATTATAGATCCACCCCTCGGCCGCTTGAGGTCCAAGCGCCAGCTGGAGGACGAACTCCAGAAACTTGATGGCCAGTACGATGTCTGCAACAATGTGATGGCCAAGGGTGAGGTGAATGGATTTGGGCCGGAGTGACGGACTGAGAAAAATATAGTCAATATATATATAATTATATATATACTTTACCAACAGATCACATTCAGTTGCACCTGCATGGGATTCAATGTATGCACTTATCATAAAAATGGAGTCCTTGATTCCACCCATCTATGAAATCATGCGGATGAGGTTCGTGACCCAAGCCACGACTGCCATGAACAATGCGACATACACGTGTGGGCCTCATGGCAATTTGTACCACTCTTCATGCGTATACATATTTATACAATATATACATTGATTGCATCTTCATGTCAACCTGACATGATTTCGTTCAGGTTGAAAATTGTTGACACATGCCCACAATGGCCCAGGTGCTCAACGGCCTGCGCAGCGGAAGCAAAGACGAGGTCCTTACCTCAGCGCATCAGCGCCATGCCCAGTGTCCTACTTATATACTTGCAATCTTTTCCAGGAATGCGAAACGGTATGAGAAGAAGGACGCTGATTTGCCCGGATCCCCACCTGTGAAAAAGGAGAAGAAAGATAAGACAGACAAACGTGACTCGAAATCTGTGAAGACCAAAAAACGAAAGGGCGAACCGGATGAGAGCGCAGTCGCCGAAGTTCCCAAGTCGAAGAAGTCCAAGAAAAACAAGTGATGTTTTGACTCGAGCTGATCATTTTTTGATCTTTGGGATGGATTGCCGATATATAGAGCAATCATTTTTTGTTGGAACTCCCAACAAATTTGTGTCACCTGAGGGAACCTGCAGGTCACCTGCGACCGACATGAAACAGGATAGCACCTGCGGGACTTGTTGAATTCTGGACTCATCCATGTCCGTGTTTGGTCGCCCATCCAAGACCCATCCACCTATATATGTTTTGGGCACAGTACATTCTGTGAATTAATGTGAATTTGTTTTTGGCATTTCATCTGCGGGCTGACTGGATGCGATGTCTACAGAAACAATGCTTCGCATTTGGGATTTGAAACCAACATCGATCGAGCGGAAAAATGGTTTCAATCTTGCTGGATGCATAGTGCCGCAGTGCCAACACCCTGCTATATCTTTCTTGCCAGGCCCCAACACCGTGTATGTATATATATAGACGAAATAGTATAGGTCCAACAACCGCCCGTCTGTTCTGGCCAGGTGCTGGCAATGCCGTGAAAGCATTCAGCAAAGACATCGGCCAAGGTGTTCTGGCCTCAAAGGCATCGGGAGTGCAGTGCATGGATCACCCAAGACAATGACTTCGATTCGGCCTACAAGCTCGCCATTTGGGGTCAATGGATGGAGCTTGCAGCCAATCAGAACGATATCATTTTCCCAGGTATATATATATATATGTTGAACCAAATCAATTTCATGGGCATGTGTTGAATAATACGTGCCCCGTATATATACTAATCAATGGATTACATTTCGTTTTGAGGGCTACCCCATGTATATGAATATAAGCAATGCATTTCTATTCGTATATATACTATACTATATAATAGAGCTCTGGCATTTACCGTTGCCACACATGGCCAAGCCATGGATGTTGATGAAACTCCAGATGAAGAGCTGCTGGATTTGCTTTGTTGTCACCGCAGTGACCCTTGGCCAAAAATACAAAGTTGATATGTATATGGAATACTATCTAGATTGTAGGAACCTACAAAACATATACCCAATTAATTGAATAATGATCGATGGAATGGAAACATGTTGTTACCAATTGTCATTGCGATCAAGTATAAACATGTCTTAAGGGAGTGTACGGTCATGTTTTCCCCATGATCCCACCCACGGGTCGATTATATGTCTCCATTGATGGCAGGGTATATATATAACAAATTATTTATAAGATGTGAAGGTCATCTCCTGTCATCCGTTTCCCAGTCAGCCATCAAGGAATCGGAAGGACCTTTCCCGTGGCCAGTGCCGCTAGGGCGGGGACGGTCTGGGACAGCCACTGGTGACGGCCTGGCGGCCGGAAATGGGCAAGGTTTGGGAGGCCTGTCGTCATCACTCTGTCCTCCCGTCGCCCCTTCAGTCCCGGAATGGTTGGCACATCTACCACTTGAACTTCAAGGGAATAAGCGCCTTCTCAACATTGCCGATGAATCTGCCGCCATGCCATGCATAGCTTTTGATCTACCACGGCCCAATCTTTGTGCCGGACGTGTGTTGGAACACTGTGTCAAAACAGTTGAGCGGATATACAACAAATGGGATCCAGTTATATTCAAAATTGGATGGACACATGACCCATGTTGGAGATGGAAAAATGACCTTTATGGTTACTGCCGTGCAAAAGAGAAATGGTCGAACATGACTATCTTGCACATTTCACATGAACCATATTCTACATCGATGCTGGAAGCAGCACTCATCTTATATTTCAAATGCATCTAGCCTGCATTCGATGTTGATGTTGCAATGACCACATCTTGAATCAGCAATGGCAAAAACTTTGGATGTGATTTTATATATATATATACTTCTTGGTATATATCATATATGGGTGAATATATATTTGGGGCTAGCCAGGGGCCAAAGTTTTTGACATTGCTGCACCATGCAAAGATTTAGCGGAAAACGCTTGCCGCGGTCGTTGGCGGAAACCCTGCGTTTGCCTCTCCCGTCCCAGGTAAGCGTGGATGCAAAAACATGCGATTGGGGGGGGACACCGTGAACACAGAGGAAGTGGACGGTGTCTCTATGTGTTATTTGGTGCACAGGTCATTCAAATTCAAGCCTCCGTGACCGTTGTGAAGGGTATCCCTTCACTTTTGTATATAATATATATCCAGGAGATTCCGAAACCCCAAAAAACAGGGTCTCTATGGAAAGCAGCGGCAAGAGCCAGCTAAGCTTTCGGCATCCATAAGCAAAAATCGTTCCGGAGTAAAATTGCAGCATTGCAGCGCATTGCAGCAGTGACTGGGATATCGCTGTCATAGCATGACACCATGAATTGGCTGCATGGGACTTTGTTCTCGATCAGACTGGGTTTCCAACGTATACCACCAACACCTCGACCCCTATATATTTGTACTTTTTCCAATGATTCCAATTTTTCCCGCCGTTCCAAGGTCTCAAGCTGCAGAGCTGCAATCAGAGCAGCGAAAGGCATTGTGAGCGATCTTGGAGAGGATGTCGCGGCAAAAAGCCGTGGGCTCACAGAGTTGAGCCGTTGTCATGAAACTACTAGCGAAAGGGATGTTGAAAGATTAACAAGAAAATTCAATCTTTCGCTCCGCATTCCAATCACTGAACTGCAGAAATCCCCTGGAGTGCGGTACACAGGGACATTCCATGTGATCGCTTTGCGGGATTGGATTCAATATATAGTCAGCCATGGCTTATGGCATGTGCTTCTTGGCCTCCACAACGCAGATGGCAAAAGAGAAAGGGCAATTCTTCGTGAGTTTTGGAGACTTTATCGGATAGCCCATCCGCAGCATCAACTGTTTGACGCCATTCAGAAGTATGCCATCGATGAGGGTCGACTCCTTCCAGTTTTGATGCATGGAGACGAGGGGCGAGGGAGAAAGAAATCTCCATTTCTCGTCACATCCTTCCATTCAGTTTTAGGCTTTGGAACCAACTTGGCCAACAGCGAAAGGAAAAGAAGAAAGTATTTGAGCATGAAACTTAACTACTGCGGCTCAACGAACACAAGCAGAATGATTTCTGGGTGCCTGCCCAAAATGAGCAAAGATGAAGCCGCGCTTCAGGATCTTCTGACTTATACGACGGGCGATTGCTGGCGCATGCTTGAGCATGGAGTTTTGGATGCTGATGGTCAGCGATACCATGCTGCCTGCATCAATGCAGTGGGTGACTGGATGTGGCTTGCAAAAGCTGGTAACCTGGAAAGGTCATTTTCAAACGTGCCCAAGAAACCTTTGGTCGCTGGCTCGCGGCCAAAGGGCATTTGCCACCTTTGCTTGGCAGGCCGCCCTGGGTTTGACTTTGAGAATTTGAGCTCTGATCCCGCATGGCTGGGTACTTTATTCACACCCGGAGACGAGCCATGGAAGTCTAAACCAATTTTATTGAGTTTGCCTCACGACCCAGCCCGGGCTGCAGGATTCTTTGCCTACGATGTCTGGCACGCTTTTCACCTCGGCTTAGGAAAGTCGTTTGTGGCAGCAGTGCTGGCTTGTATTTCGGATCGCTTTGGAGCGAGCACAGTGGATGCTAGGTTTTTAGAGTTGACAGACTTATATTTACAATTCTGTGACGAGTCTCGCGAGCCAGCATATATCACTGCAATTACCAAGGAATCTTGCGGATGGCCTGATCGGAAGACCTTCCCTAATGGCCAATGGCATAAAGGCCATGGCACGACCACGTGACTTCGTTTCTTGGAAAGCTGGTTCTCCAAAAACAATGTTGCGGATGATCTCATTTTATCCATGTGTGCCGAAGCAGTTGTGGTTCTCAACCGCTGTTTTCACGAAATGTACGCCAGTGACCTGTGGCTTGAAGTTTCTGCTTGCCATCGCATCGGTGGCTTTGGAATGCAATTTCTGTGTCTGTATCAACGGCTGGCGTTGGAAGCTTTTTCTCAGTCCAAAGCCCTTTTCGCTTACCTTCCCAAGTGCCACATCGTGCACCATATAATGATGGGTCTTGCCAAGACTCATGTTGCCAGCCTGAACCCTTTGACTTTCGGAGTACAGATCGATGAGGATTTCATCGGGAAGAAGAGCAGAGTAGCGCGCCGCGTGGCGCCTACTCAGGTAATCAAAAGAGTTCTTCAACGATCACTGCAGATCGCGTATGCTGATTGGCAGGAAGCGGGTTACATCAAGTAAGCAATGCAAAATGATGCGTGACTGGTGGTGTGGTTGGAGGATGGTAATGTATCGATGGAAACATGTGAGATTGTCAATTTTTTGGGATTTGTCAAAATCCTGTAATTCCACAAAACCTAGGTTTTCAATGGAAAACACGGCTTTCCATAGAGACCCTGTCTTTTTTGGGGTTTCGGATTCTCTTGGTACATATTAAAAAAAAATATATATTAAATAATATGTTTATAAACATATAGATATAAATAATATGTGTATATATATATTATATGTGATTATATATGTATATTGTGGTTTAATAGAGTTTATCTCATGTTTTTTGCTGCCACCAACAGTGTGGATGTACCCAAGATCCGGCACCATTTTGACTTGGGGGTCGATCCCTAGGCGCCTTTTTTTCAGGCCAACAACGACAACTCTCAATGTGAAATGATATATTATATCAGGATATTATTTTAGAATATTAACTATATATGGTATATTATGTACTATATATATGGTATATTATGTAATATATATAGTATATTACTGTATATTTCATTTTACCCACAGTGGTGATCATATTCACACTTCACCTAGGGTATAGTGAACCATTGGGATTTTCCAAGCCAACTTGGAAAATCCGACGTATGGCCAGCCACAGAAACTGCAATCGCTGATGTACACGTCCGTCGCGGCATAGAGGCCATCAGAGACCTGCTGGATCACCGATGACTGATGACACATAGAAAAGCGCCACAATCAACCAATGATTGTGGCGGTTTTAATTGGGGGACCATCCTGAAACAAGGATAAACTGTTACTGTAAATATTATTTAATCTTGCATATCCCTCAGCTACGTATGACTACTTAAGATCTAGCACTATCACCATTGAATCAAACTAATTACATCTGCATATCCTCTTCATTGCACCTCCCGGACCAACCTCCCAGATACACTCAATCCCATCGTCTAAACATGTGCATAAGACTACGCTTAAACCATGTTAAAACCGAATGAATAAATACAGTACAGGATGGGGCCCCCAAGATAGCTAAGTTGGTTTATAAGTGGCTTAACAATAGTTTATGGTAGATATAACTATAGTTAATGGTGGTTATTTCATGGTTTATAAACCAACAAACATCACTGGGGGGCCCCATCCTGTAGAGTTCATTCAATATGATCAACAAAAATCAAAAGTTGAAACCTGGCCATGTACCCCTAAACCACGGTACGTGATGGTCAAACATAATCATCTATAGGAAAGACATTCCTAGCTGGGATTCCTCCATTCAGACCCTGTAACAGAGGGCTTCAGATCCATAAAACATGACCCCTCAACCAACCATAAGTTGGGACAATATCTCAATGCATATATATATAACCCGTCACCCCTAAAACTATATGGTTGTAAAATCACATAGATTCATTCAATTATATATATATAATCATATATATTATATATAACTGGGGCAGCACCGGCAGCACCCCCCAAGTGTTTTGTAATCCCTTGGGGACCCTGTTGACCCGACCCCGGCACCGTGGGATGTCCACAGTGACTCAGATGGCTCCGGATCTGATGCTTTCGGCCCGTCAGAATCTCCATCCGCAGCAGGGAGAAGCTGCTGGAACCGCCAAGGAGTCGCCGGGAGGCCAGGACCTTGGCCGGGAGTTGGGGAAAACATGGGAAAACACGGGGTAAAAAGAATATGGTTTGGAAACCAAGGCCTCAACTTGGTTGATTATGTTGATTGGTCCCTTATTCAAATGGTATATGATTCTAATTTATTCGGTATTGACCCGGTATTGATTGGAAGCTGGTAGTTCCGGCCGACTCTGAGTTCCAGACGTTGCTGCGGCTGGATTTCCTTGTGTTGAGAGCAGGGTGCTGGGTGGTCCTATGTGACCGAAATCACCCTGGATCCACATCATTTTATCATCTTTTGGGCTGGCTTAGGCTTAACCCGCCGAGTGTTGGAAACCACACTTTACTGGTATTTCGTTCTGCTGTCAGGAAAAAACTCCGCATCCTCTCTATCCTACCTATAGGTGTTCTTTGAAGCTAGTATGTGTGTAGCAACTGAAGCATATACAGTATACTGTATTCCCAGCAATCCCCAAGTTCCAAAGAAAACAATGTCTGTATTTTCTTGCATTTATTAACGGATCGGTTTAAGGGTACAGCTTCATAGGAAACCCCATGGTGTTTACCCTATACCCCCGCAGGCGTTATCAGATCCCAGTCAAGTTTCCCGCGGCCACCTGCCACCGTTGGGCCATCATCCCACCAGAAGACGCTTGCCTGACGTTGGATTGTGGGCCGTGCCCAAGAAAGATGTCAATCAAGTTTGGCTAAGCACTACTCCACGTTAAAATTATGAAATTTTGGCTTAAGACCACAATACAAGTTGCACTGAAGTTCATTGTTAAATATACAACTGTTTGCAAATTATGATTTGCAACCATTACAGTTATACAGGCAATATTACAGTATGATTTTTCACAACAAAACAAATCAAACCGCTTGTTGGTCATGGTGACTTTTTTGAGTAACAGCTAGCATGTCAACCATATGCGAACCTATTAGTTACAAATTTGCTAGTAAAATTATTGCACTACTGTATATATAATAATAATTATTATTATTATTATTATGATCATTATGTTTATTATTATTATTATGAATATGCAAAAATGTATGTAGTATACATATATATATATATGCACGTATGTATAATATATATATATTGTGTATATATAGATATTTATATGTATATGGGATTCGGGATGTTACTATTATTACAATATCCCATTGTTACTAGTTGTTACTTCGGCTTCTGCGGCTATTTACGGCAAGCGGGCCTCGATGGCTCGTGGGCTGAGCCAGCCATGGGCCATCACCACCTAATCACCGTGGTCAGGGGTTCGGCACTTTGCTGTCTGAAGGGAAAGAAAACCTACCCAAGGGATCTATCATCATTTTTTTCCTACTGAAACTGCCGTTTTAGGTATGACTCCGGTATGACCGATTTCTGGACACAGGCACTTACAGTAGATGAGTGACTTCTGATCCAAAGGTTTCACCAAATCACGTGGCATGGGGGCTGAACATCATGGGGTGAGCGGTCAATCAAACACAATCTATTTGAGCAGCTGGGTGGCTATGATCCATCCCAAGTAAGTTGGAATCATCATCACTAACCGGTTTCACATGAAATATGGAATGAAGTCATGAACATCTTTGAAACCGCCAACCAGTCATTTCCACGCTGCGTCGCTATTTTTCAGTGCTACCGGGCCACATATTTCCTGGCCATTTCGGTGCTGAGTTGAACCTGGCAAGATCATGTCATATCAATGATATCATGATATATCATGTCATCATGGCTGAAACCCGTGGATGAAAAGTTAGACAGAATGAGCATGTTATCCTCCAGTAAATTAACATAGACCCTGGCAGATAGGGGTTGGAAGACTAGTTTCCATTAAACATTGGTGATTTTCAGGGTCTATGTTAATTTACCAGGGGGTACAGCATGTTCCTAGCGACAAGAAACAACATCGCCATCACGGTCACCTTACGTGCAGTTCCCATCCCATCGCCGCACCTGTAGGTCATAGTATGACTTATATGTCTTGGCCACCACCTCAGCTGTTCAACCACGTTGTCCTCCTAGATTCAGGAAATATCAGGAAATAGCCGAATCTGTTCCGAATATGTGTTTAAACACCTGCAAACTGGCAGGAAACACTGCATGATTTACACAGTTTACGAACATGTCATGTACTTTCTGAGCAGGAAATATCTCGAAATGTCAGCTTCCAAAAATGGGTCTTGACGTGGAAACACCCAACAAATCCCCCAACATGATCCAAAAACTCGACAATCTTTTTGGGCCCCTTCAACAGGCCCGGCTATGTACACTGGCTAATTCTTCTCCCCGTTTCAGGGTGGCTAAAGCCATGGTACAATGGTACACCCATGTGTTTTCTAATGGCCAAACAGTTGAACATGTTAACCCCAAACAAAGAAGTGGTAACCCTCAAATTCATGGGTGACCCCCATCATTTCATAAATGTCCAAAAAGTTGAATTTAGGTTAGCCTTTAAGGGGATTTCATTGCGTTCAGGGGTCCTTTCATTGCATTCAGGGGTTGATGTGGCATAATTTTAACTATGAAGGGGATTTCACTGCTAGATTGTGGTATTAATGTGCAAGATGGTGGGCTCAAGCACCCTTAAGGGGTGGTGAGCTTACGGTGTGCCATGGCTGGAGAAACTTCAAAAGGATCTTCCAGTCGTCTGAAGTTTCTAGGCTGCAGCCTCTTATGCTTAGAACCTCATCTTTTTAGAGCTTGTTTGGCCTTACCCTGAGAGTCTGTCAATTTCGATTTCCTATCTTAGGTTTTTTCGATCGTTTCGTCCGAAGGATGATGCTAGTGCCCCTGGCCAGACCTTACCTGAATCTGGGCCAGATCTTCGGAAGTCCTTTTTGAGAAAACAGGTCCCTGATGCCAATGAGAACTCCAGTGGAAGTGTGAATGACAAGCTGGTCGTTGTAGATCTTTCGTTGGAATCTTTGGTTCAGTTTCAAAATGAGCACCTCACTCACACAGCCCATATCGTGAATCCCCCCCAAGAGCGGAAGCGACCAAACTATGACGGTCGGAAGAGGAAGTTCATGGCTACCCAGAGAGTTGACAGGAAACAGTTTCTTGCACTGTGCTTGGGTTTGGTTCTCTGTTGGCCAATTAGGTTTTATATTGTATGGTATTTTAAGATGATACTAAGAGTTTATTCTAAACTGCCACGATTAGCTTAGCATGCTGAGGCAAACTGCGAATGGTCGATCACCATTGAGGGTGAAGAAGGTGTTGGGGAAGAGTTGCCGCTGCAAACGCAGCCAGTGCTTTCAACGTTTCAAAGAGGATGATTTGGTCAAATTTCTTCAAATCTTTTGGGGCTTTCGCAAGCCAATTCAAGATGCTTACGTTTCATACTCAGTGTTGATTTACTTCAAGTTGCAGAGTTGAAACTAACTTCAAATATCAGTGTTTGTTTTGGTGTCGCAGGGAACCTTCAAATTTTATTGCCGACTAAGATTCACCGAATGGCTTCCACAGCAAAGGGGAGTGCAAAACAGTGGATGTTGCTAAGCAAACCAGTTGGCCCCCGAGGCTTGGCCACCTTACTGGGCATTGGAAATGATAGACTTCAGAGTGCGTCCCATGGCCGTCTGGATTTGCGGTTTCGCATATGCGGTGAAGTAGCTTTGATTTAAGTTGGTTGTTGGGGACATCCCAGTCAAGGTATTAATTGTGGGTAAATGGTTTGTTTTAATTTAGGTTCTGTCTCTTCCAACATCTTCCGACTGTTTCCCTAATGTCCTAATGTTTTAAGGTTCTGGGGATGCCTTGCCTTGCTTCAGGTACGCCCTCGGGCTTCTGTGAAGAAGAAGATCGTTGACATGCATCTTTTGAAACTCTGGCAGAACGCAGCAGGAATGCTTCCCAACCGGTGTTTCGATTTAATCTTACGATGGTCATAGTCTATTTTTCCACAGCTGGATTTTATTGTAATTTTGCCTAGTATCATTCAATCTTGCCAAGGTTCCAAAGAGGGGGCTCCACACGGAAGACACAGAAAAGGGAGACGAAACTTGAAGTGGTTCTGGGCCATGATTGTGATTCAGACACAGACTCATGCAACAAGACAGCAGTTAGGCGTTACGATTGAGAACTAAAAGTAACTGCGGTTTGGTTTGTTTTTTTTTTGACAATTCTGTGGCCCACCTCAATAATTTCTCTTCAACCGCTAGCCCTTAGGTCCTTCAGAAGGGATTCCAGAGCCAGCATTCTCAGCTGCCGGGGAGCAATTGGAGGAAGATGAAGAACTGCGATGTCATATCTATGGTTGCAACAGTTTCTTTTCCAAGCCTGTTCCTCAAACCTGTCTTTTTCCAATTGAAAGCACTGAAGAGGATGTAGGTTGAAGTATAACACGTTTAGGTATCATGACTGATGCAAGGTACATAGAGACGGCCTTTGCAGAACAGATTTCCGAGCTCCCCACAAGATATTTGCCCCCGGGCACTGTGAAAATGATCTGGTATGAGTTCAGCTTGACTTGCAAGACCGTTTCGACCCTTATCTTATTATATTTTCTTTCTTATCCTATGTTCCAAGTTTCAGTTTCTCAACATGGTGAGTTTCAGGTATCGTTTTTATAGTAAATGATAGGTGATTTTTCGGCACCTGGCTCCCCATGATGCCACATAGATGTTCCCTCCATTTGCTTCTCAGGTACTTGACGTTTTGGAGAAGGTACAAAAGCGTGTGGGCAAACACACTCCGATTTCTGCCCCAGACTACTCACGGGACATGTGATACCTGTCTGGACTGCAAGGAACGATTCAAAACATGTCAGGATACTTGGTCAAATTTTAAGGCAGCAATAAAAGATTCAAACTTCAGTTCAAGTCTGGTATATAGGGGATGTGGGGATCAGTGCCTTGTTGCTCAAAATCATGTGTTTCCGCCCAACTTGCTGACCTAGGATGCCCAGTCGAAATTTGAGTGTGCTCGTCTTTACAAGAACCACCTGGCCATTGTGGGGGCAGATCGAAAGTTAGAGGAGTTTCTACAGGCTAGATATCCAAGACTTCATCCCAATTTTCGAAGTGTCTGAAAAAGCGTGCATTTTTTAAGAATTAAATAGGAAAACGCTAGGTGCAAAGTCCGCTCGACGACCCCGATGCTCCGCTCTGTATCCATCAAGTTTCTAGGCAATTGGATGTTGTTGCTTCCATTTTCCCTTACAAAAATGGTGTTGCCTGTTGACATTGTGACTGACTTTCCTTGGTTTGATTGGGGGCACATGGGTTCCTAAGGATGGGATGGATCAGTCTAAATGGAGCCTCCCGCGAAACCGTGTTGTCCAGTCTTCGAAAGAGGCTTCTTCTATGATTCGGCCTAGAATGAAGCTCCATGGAGTATGGGTCCATGGAATCGCGTTTAATCTATATGTGTGCCACCCTGGTGTACCTGCAGATTCTAGCCTAATCGCTGAATGCTTCTTACGTGCAATGGAAGACACAGCTCGCATCTTTGGGCAACACAATAAGAGCTTTCCAAAAGAATGCTGCATATGGGTTTCCAGGCTACTAATTGGAGTATGAGTTTGGTTTGTTTTTTTCTGTATACTGTCTTTGCACGCTGTATGGCTATATATCATATATGCACAAATATGTGCCGAAGACTTTTTGTTAGAGTCTAGTTGTTAGACATGGTCTAAGGCCGACAATACCGTGAGAGAAAACAAAAATAATTGTTCCTTGAAGATGATGACGTTGCTACTCGGAAGGCAGCGGCTGCGATGCAGCTCGTTGCTTTTTGCCAGAACTGGCCACACACATGGTTGTTTGGGAAGCTTGCTTGAATGATCTTGAGAGCAAACTGAGCTTACACCGAGTTAATCAGGAGGTTGTTGATTTTGAAGCTAGCCTGTCCGCCGATTGTTCATTTCCCGAATCAGCTAAGACCAAATGTATGGATTGCTGGCTGCTTGCGTTCGATATATTGATCTGATATGTGATGTACCAGATCTGATCGCGCCGCTCATTTTTAGTTGGTTTTCTACTGCTACTTCGTGGCCATGCCTTTTTTTTCCCCCGGGCCCCATATTTTTTTTATGTTGTTGGGGTGCTGCTAGTAACCTGATGACTCTGAGGAAAATCCGTGGCATCTTGGAGCGGATCAACATCAGGAAATGGATTGGACCCCATGCCAAGATCAATGTTGAGTACCTAACATCATGTCGACCTTGGAAGTTGTGGCCACTTGATGCCAACATTTTCCCAAACATGGCATTTTTATGGTATATTATGGTTACCTTATATATATACTAGGCTTGAATCAAACTCAAAATCCATCGAAGTTGGTTCGCAGCCTTTTTTTCCACCCGGCCCTCTGTGTTTCGTTCACCCTTTGGTGTTTTGCCCATGGCCACACGCTGCAGGCTCGATGCCAACCTGCCGGTGAGGTTCCAGGGTGGGCTGAAAGGAGATAGTGAAGGGCATCATGCCTACATCTTTTTGCGCAGAGCAGGCCTGTATTGGAATTTGTCAAACAATACATGGTTTGTGTCTATTTAATTAACATCAGAATCATTTGACTCAAGAACAAAAATCCCTATTCACTTTTCTTCCTGTCAGATGTCCCACGGAATATCAACATCCTTTCGGACGACAAGCGGGGAGAATTCCAAGACCATGAACTTGACGTGATATGCTTCGTGAAAAAGAATGCATCAGATAGAGAGCTGGCACAGGCTGCTCAGCTACAGAGTGTGAATAATATTTAAACAAACCCCATGTATATCTCAGATGATCCACATAACAATCATCTTTTAACTATTAAAACCTTTCTGCATCTTAGGAGGGAATTTTGGCATTGCCATACCAATTCGTTGAGCGAATTCATGGTCAAGCACCGCTGAACCCTCGAGTACTGAAGCTGCCAGAACAAAGCAGGGCGGCTAAGTACTTAGAACTGGCCGAGTTGCTGTTGAGACGCTTCCCATCAGAGTCCAATGGACGGGTGGCTAAATTTCTCATTGATCTTTGCAGGAGTACTGACCCGGGACCCCTGGCCCCAATTTCGTGGTTCACAACCCAACAAAGGCAGGATTTGATTGAAATCGGATCGCCTGCTCTCATTGCTAGGATAGTACCAACACTGCGGTTAGAGGCCAGATTTGCCCGGCGATGAAAGGGACGAAAAATTGTTCTGCTTTTGACTTGATATCAAATTGCAAACATTCAATAATAGTCATTATAGGGTTTGACTGAAATTGTCCCCGTTGGTTTGCCACATCCTCAAGGATTTTTTAGGCGCTGAGTTGGTAGTGTCGACAGTAGCCACCACCATGGATTCTGCACCTACTACGCCTACCCGGGGGCCTTACAGGCCAGTTTGTGTGATTGACGTGTTTCAAACATCCTTTATGGGGGTTGAAAGAAAGTATTGCTTTCACCATACCTCCCTGCGACTGCCCCAGGCGGATGAATGCCCAGGCGCCTCAAGTACCCATTCCATTCTTTCTCAGCAAAACCATTGCCAGCCTCGGCCAGGTGTGGGATACTTTGGGCGCAAGCGTGGCTGTAAATAAATGCAAGGACTTCAGACCCTTCAAATTAAAATCATTTACGCTTTGAAAGAATTTCCAGGACCGATTTGAAGATTACCAGTCGCAAACCTTTGTCACTGAATATGCCTGCGACACCTTCTCCACAGAAAAGGCCCAAAAAAAGAGTTGAATGCCTTTCCCATAGTCAGCCTATTGGTTATATTCTTTTTACAGCCAGGTGGCATCACCAGCGCTTACCGAGTCAGAAACAGATTCTTCTGAGGTGCAAAAAAAAACAACAATCCCCTGCAATAATCCATGTCAGCCTCTGCCAGGTACAATGTCTCAACGACAAGCTTGGGATTCCTGCTGGCTTGGGCGCCAGGAGCTTGATGACCTGGATGCAAAGCAATTGATTGGACCAAGAGGTTATAGTGATGTTTCTATCCAACGTAACCCACTTAAAGTATGGAGAATTATGTTATATAATAAGCCTTCAATTTGTAGCCTTAGATCAGTGTAGGAGTGGGATTGGTGCTGCCTTGTCACAAGAAATTTAGATCTTGAGGTTG
Organism: Cladocopium goreaui; assembly: GCA_947184155.2. Classification (NCBI taxonomy): domain Eukaryota; class Dinophyceae; order Suessiales; family Symbiodiniaceae; genus Cladocopium; species Cladocopium goreaui. The sequence continues at coordinate 891,903 of CAMXCT020000413.1, forward strand.
ACTACAACCCTTTGAACCCATGGGAGAACGAAGATTCTCAGGCCAGTTGTTTTTGGTTTTTGCAGCGGGGAAACCTTCACAGTAAATCCGTGCCAGGTAGACCCGGATGTGCTTCAGAATTATCTGGACAATGACCTCAAAAAGGCTTACTACTTGATTTTTGAAACCTCATTAGCTGGTGGTGTTCTTGTGCTGTAGCCCTATTCTAATCAGAATTCCACCTGCCAGGAAAACCCTGCCCTTTATGAGAAATATATGGCGGACTGTCGTGCGAAGGCTGGCTTCAAATTTCTGAGACTGTGACAATATTTCAGTGTAGAATTGTTCAAAGAAAATAAGTAACAAGCTTTGGAGGTGGACCAGTAAATGATTGTTATTCTGTTTCAAGCATTGCTTGATTGATGCGTTAGCATTTCCTCGGAAGGCCCAAGCAGACTCTGAGGACCTCGCTGAAGAAAGCCTGGCGACCGAACAGCCTCCAGCTGTGGCCGGGACATCCATGCAGAATTTCCAGGATTGCTATGACACCACGTGCGTTTGTATGTTGTGCCAGTATGTCAATACTAAACATGTGCCCCTTGATCTCTTCCTTCGGAAGTGGAAACATGTGTGGTGGCCACCCATTGTGTAGGAGATCTGCAAAAATAGCCGCAGCTTAGAGGAGACACAGGTCGGGTGCCCTAGAAGGATGTAAGGCTTGGTATGTGGAACATCTTGAAATCAATATTTTTTTTAATGTTTGATGGTCAGGAATTAATATGACACTCAGAAACCAGCGGCCACATTTCAATGATTCTCATACAAGTTACTTCCTTGGGTCACCATCCGCCACGCTGCCAGGCTGAGCCAGGCACAGAGGCACCGGCCAAAAAGGCCAAGCTGTCTCGACCTTTGGGCCAGCCCGAAACCAATTAGAGTTATTGTAGGTCTCAATTTGACGAATGGGGTTGCAGGGCATAATACATGTTGCCCTGTTGGGATCTCTGATGGTTTCCGTTCATGCGGAAAAGGAGTTTGTCAGTCATTAAATTTGTTGCCAAAACATGATGCACAAGCCGACTTGACAATCCACAAGACTTTGGACTGTTGTCTCTCTTACATTTTCTTACCTAACTGTATCTCACGCAGCGCAGAAAAGGGCCTGGGCCCCTCAAGGATCTAAGGATGCCAGTGAACCTTAGGCAGGCTGTAGCGTCTGCAGTGCGCCGAGATGTATCAAGGAGCCAAACATCAAGTCAAGTCTACTATGTTTTCCAAGACCGTCTTGCACTTCAAGTTTTTGTTTTCAAAAAAAGTGTTATGTGAGAAGGAGTGCTATTTCTATGAAAGATCAACGTGGTGGGAGGACCCAGACAGCCACCCAACGTCCAAAACCCACATAAAATGTCATTGTGGCCTGTCTGCAGGACACAGAAGAACGTCCCGGTCCAGAAGAAGCACTTCTTGAAACAAAGCTCGAGGTGTCGATTCATCTGTGATCGGCCTGTACTGTGACATTATAATGATACCAAATCAAAGTAACAATCAGGTATACCTAGACCCTCCAAGTACCAATATTATTTTAGATGGGTATTTCGAGGGTCTAGTCATTGAGTTAGATTTCATACGGTATGATGTCACCATTTTTTATCTATAAATGCCTGATGCCAGGAGGAAACGCTATCCCAAGACTACGGTTCTGGCAGGTTCTAGTGACCACCCTTGTGGGTTCAAATCTTTGGAAGAGGCATACCAATGGCCACACCTTTTCTTATCCAGAGTCAGCAACAAGTTTGGAAAGGATTGGTTGGTAAATCGTCTTCGCAAATGGCGATGGACTTTTTCTTCAAGCTTTTCCGGAGTGGGTGCTCTCGAATCAGTGGTATGCCCAGCTAAGTAAGGTGTTACCATCAATGGTTTAACGATCCTTAACGATAATATCGACCAGCCCGGCCTGAGGCCCTCACCAGCTTGGAATCTGCAGCAGTTCACTTCCTGGAAACACATGGGGCCCGGAAGCCGACACACAAGAAAGTCTTGTACCAGTTCACCTGTGAAATCGATGCGTCGTGCCAAAAGGTTTTGCAGAAGACCTATGGAAAAACTTGCAATTTTCCTGATATCATAGCCTTTGACTCCAAGCAAAAGAAACAGTATTGCAGTGTCCATGGTGGGATGTGCACGGTTCAGAAGCATCAGCGCACCAACCGATACTTGTATATATTATGAGCTGCTATCAAGATGATAATGATGATTAGTCTTGCAATTGATCATATTGTTCCTGATGTACCCTTCAAGTCTAGCCTCCTGCTTGTCCATCCAAATCCAAGGACTGAAAGTCAACGGCTCTGGACACAACCTCAGTGACGGAAATGGTCATTTGAATGTATGTATGTATGACATAGTTTTGTGGGGCCAAGATTATGTTGGAATTCCTCAGCAACTGTTCGCCTAGGTCCTATTTGTACCTTGTTCTCCAAGATGGGACCGCAAACTGGTACCGAAGACCCCCAGTTTGTCACTCATGAAAAATACTATGAAAATATATCGAGAATTTGCAATGTTATGCTCATTGAGAATGTGCCAGAATATGCTGAACGTGTCGCCAGGGATCACCTAGATCCGTCATGGTTGCTAGAGAGCGCGGTGATTGACCCACGCATCCTGGGGATACCCTCGGCAAGAAGTCGACTCTACATTCTGGCTTTCGATACAAAGACTGTCACCAAGAGAGATGATGTGTATTTCAGCCGCAAAATAGTTCATAAGTAACCACTTTTTGAATACCATTTGTTTGAGGTCTGGTGCTTCAAACTTAAATAAACGGAACTTGATCCAATCCAAGGACACTACTTGAGCTCATTGAGACATTGACGGCCAGAACCGTTTCAACGGCCAACATGTCCGTTTGGATGAAAATCCCTCGCTCAATCCTCACTCCATCTCAGGAACCTAGATGAGCAACCAGTTGATTTCTTGACATTGTTTCCAGAAAAAACTAACATCATGCTGAATCTTGAAGTCTTGCCAGGAAGACAACTTGGCCGAGTACCGCAAACTTACGAGGAAGATTAGGTTTCCAGATCTTTCCCAGTATGCAAAGAATGGAAGGGGGCGGGGGGAGTGCAAAGATGGCACACTATGCACACTCACCACATCCTCAAGAATCTACTCTGAGGACCCGTGTTGACACACAAAGTAGATTATGTCAAACTATTAACTCCGCGGTTTGTTTATTACCTAGTAATGTAATTGCGGTTCTTTTCTCTGTAAGAAATCATTCATGATGTACCGTACCCCACTGTTCAATCCAAGAGTTTTGTTCGTTCATGGGGAATAGTTTCAAGATAATTTTTGCCAGTCTTCCATGCTTCCAGGACAACAAGCGGTTCTTGGCACCACGCGAACTCTTGTCGTCTCAGCTCTTGCCGGTGACTCCTGAGCATGCCCGGTTGTCAGGGGCGCCTATGCTTGACTTAACAGGCGTCCCTACCAACCATGCTTCAAAAATGGCTGGTAATTCGATGAACACAGCTTGTGTAGGGTTATTCCTACTTGCGGCTGTCCTCATGCTTGACATGAAGTGATTGTTTTTTGGGTGCTAGGTGAGAGTTGGAGACATGTATGTCACCATGCTACGGAAAATTCAATGCTCATGCCCATCAGAATGAAAATGAAAATGAGACAGGTAATGAAAATGAGTATGAAATCTTACCTGTCACTGTCTAGTGAGCTTATAACTCGAATATGATCACACCTGTTTGGAGATGCAATGGGCTTGGGCAAGATGCAGAGTCGCTATTGACAATTAGATGACAACTGATTGGACCCGTCGGCTCCGTTGTTGAAAAATGAACCAACACTTTACGGTCACTTGGTCCTGAGATGGCTTGAAAATCAATGACGGAAGTTATGAAAACATTCTGAAGAGCCATCACTTCCATTCAACTTCAATTAGCTTCCAATCCAAACTGTCACAATCCCGCCACCAGCAGCGCTCAAGTTGGTGACTCAGCGGCGGTCCTGCGATTGGCGCCAAAGGTGCCAAGGGTCAGGGCTGCCAACATGCCTCAGAAGCGGCCGCTGAAGGACGATCCGAACCCGGGTTCCAAACGAAAAGTGAAGCTACAGGATGAGACTCCTTGGGCTAGTGGCATCTATGCAAAGATCAAGCCCCTAACACGCAGATAATCTATTTTGGACATCTTTCAACTTTTGTCTAAAAGTCTTGGGATTAAAATTCATGACGAGTTGTTTCAAGCCTGATGCACTGGATGTTAACCTAGGACTTTTGATGTTGAGAATGGTGACCACCCGGTGCAGTTCCTGGTCGACAACTTCACCCACGAGCTCTATGACCCGATTCAAACATGGTTGGAGGAGCTGATGCCGGGGTTTCCGAAACCCAAGGACTTCGCAGCCCCTACCAATGTTTCTTGGAAAGGTGGTCCAGATATCTTTAACCCTTTATAGCCACTCACCTGATATATGTCTCATTTATTGGATATCACATGCCCCAATCCCCAATCAACCCACCTGACTACCCATCCCTTATCTCAGACTGGGGGATGGGCTATGAAAGTTCATAGGGGGATACACCCTGAGTCTCTAACAGCTAATGATAGCGAAATTGAACGTCAAAAATGAGAATCTTCTACCCTTCAGTGAATACCCCATGAGGCAGAGTTGAAAGAGGTCATCGATGTGCCAGTTCTGGCATTCAAGTTCAAGCAACCGGTGGATGGATTGCCTTTGTTTCACCATTGGCTGTCAACGGCCAAGGGGCTGTATATTGAGGGATACGAAGCCCTTCGAGAACTTCCAGAGGTGACTACTGAGGTGGTCTTGATGGGGCGCTACATGGACTACCACACAGTATCCACAGTCAAAGGGGTTGGACGGCTGAGTATCATTCTCTTTGGTATCACTTGGACCTACCTGAACAAGGATACCATGGATAGCGAAGCCAAGACTGACTTTGTAAGGCATAAATGGGGACATGAAAACCCAAAATAATATTTTGGGAACATTAAAAAAAAAACAAAATAATATTTTGGGAACATAAAAAAAAAACAAAATAATATTTTGGGAATTCTTTGACAACATCACATCCCAAAATAATATTTTGGGATGCCCACAGCCCGGCCGCAAAATAATATTTTGGGGAACCATACCACATAACAGCCAAAATACATAAAAGGGTCGTCTCAAGTAACTAAAAATCTCAGCCCAGCTGACGTGATGGTTTGGCTGAAACCGTCGTCTCAGCCCATAGTGCTTTGAAAGGATGATGGTCCATTTCCCATCTATTGTTAGGCATTTCAAGCAGACAAAATATTATTTTGGCTCATTTTGGGACAACATCAGGTATTTTGGGTTGCCAAGTATATCTGTAACTAATTTGGGAGCCTTTCAGGGACACCCTCCTGAGGTGATGGTTTCAGTGAAACCGTCGTCTCAGAAGTTTGATAAAAACAACCTCCTTTGAGGTGATGCTTTTATGTCACCAGGTCTCCACACCTCCTCCTGCCAGGTGGCTGGAAACTGTGAAGATCATCAAGTCCAAGTTCACGATCGCACCAGCCTCCGAATGTGTGTGGAGGAGGCTGCAGGTTCATGAACAACAGTCAGAACGCCAAAGGAAGAATGTGCTCCAAAAGACCATGACCTTTCTTTTCCGGGCAAACGAGCTCGCATGGAAGGATCCCGAATGTTATCTGAAAATTGTTTGAAACATAAAATAATTTTCAAATTCAATTTCAAGATTAACTACAGGCCTATTTAATGTCAATAATGCCCTCAGGACCCACGAAAGTATGGGAAGCTCAAGGATGCGTGGATGGGAGCCATTGACGAATACAATGGGTACGGTCTTGCCCGACACAGTGCTCGGTACAGAGTGGATGAGGAAACAGCCCTTCAGTTGTTTGGTTTCAAAGCGGCTTAGCTATATTGCATTGGGGGTATATATTCTGGTGCGGATACCACAGCAGCACTTAGTATGTTAGGCCCGCTAGATTACCCAAATTCAAAGTGAATCAAATCAAATCATATCATTTTACATAATTTCATCTTAGATCATATCATCTAATTTCATTTCATTTCGCACCAATTCATATCATTTCATTTCATAATAAATCATCTCATAAAATATCATCATCATACCAAATGAATTCATATCAAATCAAAACAAACCGTCTCAATTCATATCATCAAAGCATATCATATCATGGCATATCATGCCAAACATGTTGTAGCATATCATGTAATATCATATCGAAGCATATGATCATAATATGACATATCGTTTCATATCATATCATATCACATCATATCATAATCAAATAATCATAACATACCCTTATCATACATGTTTGATCCCATACATCCCATATTTATTTCATATTGTATCCGCCATTGGCCATCCACCCTGGTCCTCACCTTGGTTGCTAGGTCGGAGTGGCGGATGACGTCTTTGGCCTCCTGCAGGCGCATTTGCATTTCAACAAGTTTGAGACCTCAGGCTGGAAGTGTGGAGCCCAAACAAAATCCGATGACAAAAATCTTCTAAGCTCAGCTTTAAAGAGTTGAAAGCATGGCTAGTTAGCTATTGCATGAAAATAGTATATAAATGAATGTTATCATATAAACTACCCACCAATGAGCTATTAATATCAACCCTGAACCCTGCAGCTTTCTCCAACGCCCTCCTGTTGGATGAGAGATGGCTGTTGGAGGGGGGGCCACAGAACCAATGCGCTCGAGCCAGTCACTTGTGGACCAGGATCTTGACAATGGATTCCGCCAAACAAAGGCTTTTCATAGAGCGGGTCTTGTTCATGTTCGGAATTTCTGCTCGTAAGTCCAAGACGGGTACACGACTGACCCTTGCCGAATGGAATGCTGAGTGCGACCGGATGTGCTTGGCTGGGCACATCTTACGGGAGATGTCAGTTGCTTCCGATGACCAGGGCGACCAGCTGTTTCCAGATATCATGGATGCAGTTCGCACGCGTACTATTGAGGGGTACCTCTGATTGTTTCTGGCTTTTTTTACAGGTTGGTCATTAGTTATTTTCTGAGTTTGGCCTAGCCTCTAAAAAAGAAGGTTTGTGTTTTTCCTTCATTTACATATCGATCTAAGGGACTTCAACCCGGAGTTCCAAACATACCTTACTTGTTTGGATGGGAACTTTTCTTTCGAGGAGACCACGATGTTCACAGAGTACGCACCAGAGGTTCAGGACAAGACACAGGAAAAGGTTGACAAAGCAGACCAAGACATCAATTCCCTCACAGCCAATGCTCGCAAGGTGCAATTCGAGGCAGACAGCCTTGCTCTGGCTCGGGACCTCGCCCAGGTGGGGAAACTTTACAATGAGATGATGAAGACAGAGCAAGCAGCTCGGCAAGAACGCATGGTTCACCTGAGGGGTCAGAACGTTATTGGGGCTTCAATCGTTGGAGACTTCATGGCCAATCACATGGCCGTTCATGCTGGCCCTGCCAAAGACCTCATCTCCCTGGCTGAGAGGGTTCTGTGTTGTCAAAATTGGGGGTTCAAGGTTGTAGGGTTTCAACGGTACGGATTAATGTTTTTTCAAATGCCCTGCTTTTGGAATCAGTGTTTGGAAATGTTTGGCCACCCCTGTCCAGATGCTGGCCCGGTTTCCAGAGCACCCTGTGATTGTTTGGTGTGATCTCATGAAGCGGGGACGGATGACTGGGAGTGATGTGGATGAGATGAGTGACGTCCTATCAACCATCCTCAAGAAACGTCCGGGGAAGGCAGTCGGTCTGGTGATAGCACCATTTTTGGTGTCAGAGAGAGTGCAGGGGTATCGAGCGGAACTGAGGCGAGGTCTGAAACCAATGTCGTTATGTTAATTGACATTTTTCAATCAAAAAACCAAAGCCTGATGATGATGAATTATTTGATGTAAATCAGTGCGATATATGTTTTCCCATCAGGCGTTGGGAGGACAAGTTCGATGCCAAAAATTTACGATCCAGTTCGATCTCAATCAGATGCTGTCCACCTCAAGCCAAGCGCAAAGTCCCACTTCACTATGATGGTTGGGTCTTGATGCCCGAAGCTGGGGGTTCTGAGAACATCTTTGGCAATTGCTTATTGATCCAAGACAGGCCCCCTGAACATCCGTGAAGCCATGTCGTTGTTACCCTGGGGTAATCTTTCAAAAAATAGTCACGTACTTATTGTCTGACCTCACCTTGCCCCTTACCATCCTCAGTCCTTCAGCAGTTGTAGCCCATCTTCGAAGGTCCAATCGTGCTGACATACCTCTGCAAGCGGAAGGTGCCTACGTTGTCCCAAATGCCGACAAGGACATGCTCTGCCATGCAAGCGAGGGAACAAGGCCTAGCATAGGGCCTATAAATCAAAACAAGGATATAGGGTACCATCCAAGAGTTCATATAGAATCTTACTATTTATTATTATTATTATATTATTATTATTCTCATTCTGTTGCAAAATCATCCAAGGTTTCTATGAAAACAAGTGGCTAGAAATTTGACCAGAACAAACCCCATCTTTAGATTCCAGTAAGACAGTGTCCGTGCAGGTCCCTGAGTGATGTGCAAGAGTCTGCACAGTTTCTGGCCGGCGAAGCCCTTCCCCTGAGCTTGCTGACCTCGCTGTTGGCGAAGACTCCAGTCACTGCAAATGATACCTGCATCTTGATGAATCTCACGGCATATGACTGCTGGGTAGAACGGGTAGCGAAAAAATGGAAAGACGTGGGGACACCGGCTGTGAACTTCAAGACTATGTCCTTATCCAAACAGACTTCGACTGCTCAGTATGTTGAGAAAGCCCTGGCATTGGAACTGATGCAGGACAATGTTTTTTCAAAATCAGAACAGAATTGTTTGCCCCCACTATCTTCATCCTGGGTTCATATTGTTTCAAATAATAACTAATCTTCCAATATTCCCATCATTCCTTCACCGGGTCAACCCTCTACCTCGCCTCCATTTGGCACGCCAGGAGTGGAAAAGTGGCAACCATGATACCTTGGGGAAGGTTCGTATGTATGAACCGAACCCACCGGCAGCACCAGAGGGTTCGGGATTTGACCCATCCAAGTATCCCCTTCGTCTTGTGAAAATGGACGTGGATCAAAACCCTACTTTGAAGGGATGGTCGAAAATCAAACTCAGCATCCCCCCTGCAGCACGTGCGCGACACATGGAAGATCCAATTTACGGCCCATCATGGAGAGATCTTTTGACGGACTTTGACAACAAGCAAATTCAAGTAATTTCAGACCATTTTTATGTCATGCTAGGTACCAACTACTGATCCCAAAGTAGTTAATGTTCTATCAGTGTTCGCATATAGCTTCGATTGGTGGGGAACTTGGTTAAAATTGCGTGGCCCAGGTATGGTGCCCAGTCAGCTGCTGATTTAAAGGCCTCTTTGGCTCTTGCCAAGACAGAGAAAGAGGAAACACCACCCAAAGAGCCCTGGACAGGAGAACCCGAAAGTTTGGAACAACTCCTAGACCGATACATCCTCGAAGCCAAATTCAGTGCTCGCACCGCTGGTGCCACTTTGTATTTGATGCAATCAAGGGCACGCGACGGGACTGTCACACAATGCACTGAACATCAAAAACTGAAATTGTTCATTGCCCCTAGGTGTGAATTTCAAAGAGGAAACAATTTTCCGGCTTTCGTAGAACCTCCAAGTAATTACCATCAGATCAAACCAATGTTTTCCCACATCTTTTTATATTTTTCTAGATACTTGGAAGGTATAGGTTGGTCCGATTATTCTTATTATAAATATTAATTCTATTATATGTTTATTACCTGGTGATTATGTTTTATCCGTTATCCAGGCAATGACCAATGATCCAATGGGGTCCTTCTAGGTTGCCCATGCGGACTGTGTTCTGTCATCCATGGAATTTGTCATCGCGCATGGCTCTTCTAAATTCCTGAAGAGCGAGAAGTTTGCAGCCCTGAAAAGGCAAGAGAAAGACAGTTCTCCTGTCTTGTTTAAGAGACTTACTGTTTACTGTCTGGTTCGGTTATCAAGAAAACACTATGTCCTTTCTGACGCTTTTCAAATCCACCTTTTAACTCTGACATGTGACATTATTCTCAAGCACTGGTCTTGGGACTACCCCTTCGCTGGCCGTCATGTCGGCCGTGTCACCTATCGAAGCCATTTTGGCATCACATGGGTTTGAGCAGGACCTAGAACTAGCTGTTTCAAGAGACAATTTTGACAAAAAAAAATGTCATCTTTTTACATTTGAGATCTCCCATGACAAAAAAAATTGACTGCGAGGACCTCACCAGAGTGAGTGCAGAGAGCCCAGGGGCTCTCACAACACCACCGGTTCGAAGACAGGCCAGGGCCCTGAAAAACACCAAACAAAATTAAGTCGATTAGATTCAAAGATTCACTTTATTTTTGAACACTCAAGCCCAAAAATCACTATCATCCTGAAAGGATGGAAAGGGATTATTTTACTTTGAGAATATCCCAAAGTCCAAACTTAAGGGGGATTGATTTGATGATTCTATGCACAAATCTTGTGATACTCGTGGAGTTAACTCTATGTTGAATCAGATCCAAATATTATTTTGCAGGGGTGATGGATTTGATGATGTTGGTGATGATGGTAAAGATCGTTCAAACCCCACACAATCATTGGTGGCTTCCTATTTCTCCACTGCCAGCCTGTTTCCCACCTGAGGATCACACACCTCAAGCTTCTTCTGCCGAAAAGGCCGGCTGAATCCTGGCCAGTTGAGGGTTTAGGCTGCCCATGTCCAGCCATTTGTCAGGTATTAGGAGCTGCCAAGATCCCAAAGCCTGAGGAGAACACAGAGGTCAAACAGAGGCTGAACTTCGGTAACAGTGGGCAACCAGAAGCCCCTCCAGCCAAACCTGACACCGAGCCAGAGTCAAAGGCAGTGACACCAGTGCCGCTAACCGTCCATGGCTGCACTCTCAGGTCTGACCCCCAAATGTCGGCTGAAAAGCTTCAGAAACTTCAGGAAGAACTTGCTGCGGCCAAAGCAGATCAGAAAAAGAAGAAGAAAGAAGAAGCACAAGAGAAGAAAAGGACAAAACCCAGAAAGCCGAGACCGAGAAGAACGAGCCATCGAAAAGAAAGATGACTGCAAAGTCGTCATCGTCCAAAGCAAAAGCAGCCCCCAAGACCAAGAAAGCCAAACTTGAGGCTGAAGGTGACGACGCTTTGGATTCGGAGGAAACAATGAGTAGTGGAGAGCTGCCTTCTGAGTCGGAAGAGGAAAACTGTGACAAGGCCAAAGGGGATGCAAGGGGTTGCGGGTAAAAACCTAATATCATGATTCTAAATTCATTCCAAAAAAGTTATGAATGTCTAAATTATTTATGACCAGTTAATACCATTTAAGAAACAACTTTCTGAGTGGTTGGTCCCTCTCCACATTCAGAGCTTGGTTCACGGCCCTTTTCCCAAACACCCTTTCCAGTGCGCCAGGCCACGCCTGCACCGCAGAAGAACCCAGATCAGCCCAAACGCCGTCCTGGAAAGAATGCTACCACGAATGCAGTGCTTGACCCGGTTGAAAAGCGCAAACGTGCTTTTGGGGTCAAAAAGTCCCAGGTTGAAAACAAGGATGATTCCACTGAGACACCAAAGGTCGAGGAGACCAGGCCATCGAACAAGGAGGTTGAAAAGAAGGATAAGAAAAAGAAAAAGGAACCGAAGGAAAACAAGAAGGAGAAGACCCCGAAGACGGAGAAGGAAAGCAAAAAGAAAGATTCGGGCAAAGATGGCACGACGATGAGCACAGTTTCAAAGGCTGCTCACTCCATAGCTGATCGGAAGGCAAAGGAGAAGGGCGACCAAGAGAAAGAAGACACGAAGGACAGGAAATTGAAGGCACTCCGACATGCTGTGGAGAGCAAAGAAGATGAATCACCAGACAAGAAGGATGAGGATGACTATAAGGAAAACAAGACAGAGAACATGACAAAGAAAGGCAAGAAGGCAGAGAAGCAGAGCAAGAAGTCAGCCACAAAGAAGGAGGCAGAGGAGCCAGAGGAGGATGAAGATGAGAAAGGCAAGATGATGGCGGACTCAGATGAGCAGACAGAGAAGCCAGAGAAGGATGAAAATGATGAAGACAAGGTAGAGAAGAGGGCACAGAAAGGCAAGAAGGCAGAGAAGCCGAGCAAGAAGGCAGCCTCAAAGAAGGAGGCAAAGGAGCCGGAGAAGGATGAAGATGAGGAAGACAAGGCAGAGAAGATGATTGCAAAGAAAGGCAAGAAGGCAGAACAGCAGAGCAAGAAGGCAGCCTCAAAGAAGGAGGCAGAGGAGTCGGAGAAGGATGAAGATGAGGAAGGCAAGACAGAGAAGATGATGGCAAAGAAAGGCAAGAAGGCAGAGGAGCAGAGCAAGAAGGTAGACTCAAATGGGAAGACAGAGGAGCCGGAAGAGGATGAAGATGAGGAAAACAAGATGATGGCAGCCGCAGATGAGCAGACAGAGGAGCCGGAGGAGGATGAAGGTGAGGAAGGCAAGGCAGAGAAGATGGCAAAGAAAGGCAAGAAGGCAGAGGAGCAGAGCAAGAAGGTAGCCTCGGATGAGGAGACAGAGGAGCCGGAGGAGGATAAAGATGAGGAAGACAAGATGATGGCAGCCGCAGATGAGCAGACAGAGGAGCCGGAGGAGGATGAAGATGAGGAAGACAAGATGATGGCAGCCGCAGATGAGCAGACAGAGGAGCCGGAGGAGGATGAAGGTGAAGAAGGCAAGGCAGAGAAGATGGCAAAGAAAGGCAAGAAGGCAGAGGAGCAGAGCAAGAAGGTAGCCTCGGATGAGGAGACAGAGGAGGCGAAGATGGATGAAGACGAGGAAGATAAGGCAGAGAAGATGATGGCAAAGAAAGGCAAGAAGGCAGAGGAGGAGAGCAAGAAGGCATACAAGAATGAGAGAAAGGATGGATGCAAAATGGAAGGAAAGAAGCGAAAGGCAGAGCCTGAGGAGATGGATTCAGAGAAGAGTAGCGCAGAAGAGACCAGGGAGGAGAAGGTGCCAGAAGTCAGTGCTCGAGGCAGAGCAACTGGACGCCGCAAGAGAACACCGAAGTCGAAAGAAGAAGGGGAGAGCCATGACAAAGATGACGGCAAGCCAAAGAGGACACGCAAAGGGAAACGTGCGAAGAACAATGAGGACAACGGAGAGAAGACACCAAAGAAGGCAAGGCTTTAAGAGCATTTTTTTTCACACCAAATGTTGCTATGATCCCAAGCTGGCATATTTTTGAGTCATCAGAAAAAGAAGGAACCAGCCAGCCACTACTTTCACTCTTTCACCTTCGATCTTAATTTATACTTTCTTACTAGGCCATCACGATATATGAACAACAATGATCCCTTGACCCCGTTCATTCCATCTGGAGGCCAAACCTGGTGTCAAAGGTCGCAAAGGTCTTCGTGATGTGTATTGGAAGCACATTAAGGATGCGAAGGCCCGTTTGGCAAAGGAGCACCCAGAGCTGACAAAGACCCAAGTTCTGGAGATGGCCCGCAAAGAGCACAGGTCCCAGTATTCAAGCAGAAAAGATCGTCTACATTCTGTGATGATGATTAAATACAGTAACATTCATTTTAAACTACCCTTGGCCCTCGGGTGGTTTTCTAAGGTGGAAGTCACACCCTGACCGTGTGAGTTCGATGAAGAACATGACCAAGAGTGAACTGAGCCGACGCCGCCTAGTCCGCAAGCCCCCTTCCCCTCTTGGAAAGCCGGAAGCTTCCAGTTCTGCCCCAGAGGTCAATGATGATGACCCTGATAATTCCGGGGGTATGTCTGACAAGCCCGATTCGGATTCCGATGCTGAGTGAATCTTTTGTTTGACCCGTCGGATTCCAAGTCCATTTTGATTCAAACGTCGAAAAAGAAGAAAATCAAATTCAACTTGAAATTTGGTATCTCGTGGTTCCACCCCAATTTGTCTCATGAGCTGATGGCTTAGATCTTCAACACTCATGGGGAATTGAGTGTTTTTTGCCGTTAGCTTGGAGTGACCGTAGCTTGGAGTGACCATGGCCGTGGTGGAAGTGAGAAAATAGTTGCATCCAACGCATGCCCACTTCGAAATTTATTTCACAACAGCTGGAACCTGATTATTCGAGAGGAGTCTTTACCATAGCCCCAAAATTTTGAAAATCCCAAATGCCAGGTGAAATCAGCCGGACAATCGTTTGCCAGTGGACATCGGAAGACAACATGGTGGTCCTCGAGGTTCCTGACGACAATGAAGCCTCCAAAGCCACCTCGGACAGCGACAAGTGCACGTGGTCGGAGCTTCTTCGGGAGATGGAAGATAGTGAGGTTCACGATCCCACCATCAATTCTCATGAGCTATTGGCACCCATGACAGATGGTGGTAAGGAACCAAGTAAGATTATTGCAACATGCAACACCAACAAAATTATGATATGATCTTGGATTGAAGAATGAGTTCTCAAGGGATGGGGATCAAATTGAGGTGACCAGCGCTACATCATCAAGCCGAAGCCTACGCCCATCTATTTCAATTTCAATGCTGTGACTACTGGCCACGAATACACCAACTGTGCCAGTGCCTTCAGTCGAGGACCATTCCATACCAGGTGCCATCCCTCAAAGATAATTCAATATTCGGGGTTGCCATTTGGAAGCCATAAATGGCAATAAACATCATGATGATTTTTGCCCCTAAGGCATGTGAGCCTATTCCATGGTTAGAGTCAGTAGCGACACATGGCCGGACCCACCATATTCCTAATATGTTATATATTCAGAATGATTCGGAGTACTATTTTTCCCCCCTACATGGGAAATAACCCGCAAAGAGTTTTATCAAATAGATCCTAATTTGACTTATTATCACATTCCATCCTGTGTTAGATGCCTATTATATGTTTTCCATTCAGTCTCATTTAGAAATAAAAGGCACGGCCAAAACGCTCCGGTTGTGCCGTCTTTGGGCGCCCCATAGAAGGCTTCATTTTCATAGGTCGAACATGGGGACATTGTGGTGAGATCTAAGGGATTAATACTGTTTCATACTGATTCTAATGTAATGGTATGAAAAGGATTTTAAGTTGGGAAAAGACTCAACTAATGATGGGGGTGTAATTGGATAGTTTGTTGGGGATATGATATCATATGGATAAAAAATTGTGGATGTATGATATAAAGGGAAATAGTGGTAACATCTGGTGATATAAAATGAATATAGTGGGGATAGATTGGGGTTTATAGCCAGCCACAATATATTTGGGTTTGTCCAAGGGTAAAAAGGTACAACCATGTGTATAACCCATGATGGTAGCCTTCTTTTGCGGCCTCAGGGAAAAACACGCAATCAATCAAGAACCATCATCATAGGAGTTTGGGTTCCGTGGTTTTAGGCAAAATATATGACCATATATCTACGTGAATATGCATCCCAGCTACTTCTAACCCATTATAACCCATTATGTTGTCTTTCCACCCTGAAACCCTGAACATATGGAGGAGCTCGACGCGAGCCGCGTTCTTGACCGCGTTTGGAGGGTGTTCTATCAAAAAGAAAGCAATGTATCTTGGCTCTGCCCAACTTGTACCCAAACTTTTTGCTGGACAAAATCACCCAAACTGGCCTGTGACCCAACCACACTCTAAGATCCCCTGCTCAACTCAGGAGATTTCGCCGCGCATCTCGCTGGCACATTGGATATCTCGATGCTGTTACCTTTAGATCTGTTGTGATTCTCTCGACCCTTTTTAGATTGAACCATTGGGCCAATCCAAGGTAAGCCGCTATATTTTCTGCCTTCTGATGTTGAAATGCCATCCGGCGCTGTGCTACGTTTGGTTTGAAAAACCGGTGGTGGACGGGGCATGGCTGGCCTACATCAGTCATAAAGCACCATGCATGCTTCATCAAATGCCATTGGGCGAAAGCCAGTCAATGCCAAGATGTCCCCAATTTTGACTCGAACTTTCAGTTAGTCATAGACTGGTGGGTTGCTTGGCTGTGAGATCAAAGTTGGAATAAACCATTTTGTGGGAAGTTGATGGCCATAAATCCACCACAGATTAGTTGAGAGCATAGCTACAATCCTGAGCAAAATCACCGAAGGAAGCGGCCAAAAAAGGTTTGCGGCAACTTGCTGACTCCTGAATGTGTTGAAGCTACTCCTGAATGTGTTGAAATTGCCTTCTTTGGTAAACTGTTACATAACTATTGAAAAAAATTGCCCAGTCGAAATAGTTGATTTACCCATTAAACATGGTGATGTTCAATAGCTACCCTCTGGTAATTTAACATAACTATGGAAAATAATCATTTTTAATGGGTAAATCCACTATAAATGGCCATTTTCAATAGCTATGTTAGTTTACCAGAGGGTATCCCTAGGATATCTCTATGATAATTATCCAACATTATCCATCATGAAAATCATGACTACCCATTATTTCCAATTGTATTCCCACTAATATCCACCATCATAATTTTGCTAGCCGTATCCATCATTATCCATCACTGTCCCACCATAATGCTACCATGTTTGGTCATCACCCCATCAAATACCATGTTCTTTATCCATCATGATCGCATTATACCAGCATTCTCCCACCATTTTTGCTGGTTAAATCCCCATTTTTTTCTGAGTTTCAACTCCGCGGTCCAAGTGGCCACCAGCCCCGAACTCGGCACATCCAAGCGATGGAGGAAACCACGCCGGTGTCGTTTGTCCAGGAAAATGGGCCAGGCTCCCAGGGCCTCCGAAAAGTCGTTGTTTTTCTGGAGATTTCATTGGATTTACTTGGATTTAATGGTGATTTCACTGGATTTTAACACCAAAAATGGTGATTTCACTGGATTTTAACACCAAAAATTGTGATTTCACTGGATTTTAACACCAAAAATGGTGATTTCATGGGATTTGACCAACAAAAATGGAGATGTCTCTGGTTAAAACGGGAATCGTGCGAATTTCACCAACAATCATGCGTGTAAAAACCATGTGGGGTCATGAAAAGTGTGGATTTCATGGGATTTCACGTAGGAAAGGTCCATCTGTTGGGAAAATTTAAGGGGTTCTCCATCATCAATGAGATATTACTAAGTCAATCCACGGTTGAAACTATGTTTGATCCTACTGTATTGAATATGGGGGGGGATTCGGGGGGTGTCCTGTAATTTATATTTTTATTAATGTTCCTCATCCACCAATTCTAGGAGTCAATGATGGACACTGATTCACATGGTGAAACCACAGGTTGTATTTTACATCAAATACCAACCAACAAGAGATTCAGTTTCCAAGAAATGTCCTCGCTAAACAGTAACACTAATAATTCATCATCAATTTCGGAGTATCTAACCAGCCAAAATGGGGATGGAAGTGTTACAACTGTTACAATCTTGTCCAATACATGCTAAGGGTAACGGGAATATGAATACCCTCTGGTGAACTAACATAGCAATTGAAAATCACAATTTTTCATGGGAAAATCCACTATAAATGGCCATTTTCCATTGCTATGTTAGTTCACCAGAGGGTAATCAATCTTGACAGTGGAAAGCCACTGGAGATCATAGAGCCAGTGGAACCGACCAGAATCATTACTTCAACATCTGGAGTCTTTCAAGGCCTTGATTTAGCAACGAAGTTTGAGTATGTCCCCAATTCAATCCAACAAAGGGGTACCCCAACCACCCTGTGGTTTAAAAAAAACCAGGCCATCTCCAACTCCAACGATGCAAGCAGGCCGCTTCCCTCGCAAAGCGGCACAGCTGCTTCTCTTCCACACTTTCATCGTATACATCCCACCCTGGTCCGGCCAGGATTCCCACTCAGTTGGCGATCTTTGATTTCACCATCAACCTATCATCTCGGCTAACTTTAGATACACCCTAGAAACCAATGGCACCGATTGTGGAAATTTAGGGGATTAAGATAAAACATAATCACATAAATATTGGCTTTAAGAAATCAGCCCCCCCCAAAAAAAAACTGCCCCAGGATTGTAGCTACTTAAATACCAATTATTGATTGGTTAAATTATATTATTGTCATTTTGTTGAAATCCCGACAGAAATAGATCATATCTTCACTGAAAGTGTTATAGTTAACCCGTTCATGTCCATCATTTATTGACTAGACACCTATGAATATATCCATAAATATTCATATCCCGCTAATACTAAAGACCCCCATTCTATGGTGCGGAACCATGTGGTTTCATCCCCTACTAAACCAGGGTTTATGGGGGGTCTTTAACATTAGGGGAAGGGAAAAACCTGCATAATTAAGCTGATGAAAGCTGGGAGATGGTCTAAAATGTTCAAACTGATCAAAACTTGTAACTCTGTTCATTATCAATCATGCATATACCCATACAAATATGTTCAACTAAATGGTAGAATGGGTTTGTCTGAAACCAACTACCCCATTCCATCCTGGATGGTCAATCATCAATTTCCCCATGAAGGGATAAACAATATGTTTACCATGGATCATTAAGTAATGTCCCATTAATTGGGATGATGATTTGGATAATCACAGTAGTTACTACTATTTATATCTATTTATTACTTATAGAACGCATAGTTTAACTAGATTTGAAGCGTATGCTCTGGTCGCACTAGAAACCTCAAATCCATACGATTAAAAAAAAACAAATATGGTATACATTACAATCCCGTAATGCTCCAAACACCTTCTGAGACTGTATTTGGGATTGGCTTTTGGGACCCAAACACCTGCAATAAATGATGTTTGGATAGGGTTACACCATATTAGTTGGCCAAATTTAGCCCCAAACAAGAAAGTTTATATTGTTATTATATATATATATATAAATTGCATTAAATTACACTGATTAAACCTTTATTGTTTGGCTTAGATCCAGCATGTCTACCCCCCACCAAAAATCACCGATTTCACCACCAAGCCCTCCAGTCCTGGTGGTTTCAGTAAGACCGCGCGGTCCACCAAGTCCCGCAGCACCGCTGGGCCGTTTTTTGTAGCGCCGGTCCCCGAGATCGTAGGCCTGGGCTTGGAGGGGTAGGATGGAGGGGTTCAACCATCAGAAAGATTCAAAAATGAGACAATCACTGAAGCTAATTAGAATCTAATCTGATCATATCTGGGTTGGTTTAAAGGAGAACTTTGGTGAAACCAGTGTTTTCTCACCTTGGTGTTTCTTGTAGTTATAGGTTTTTCCTTCAAAAAGTTCAAAGAAGTTCGGGGAACTTTTCAGATCTTCTTAAGTTCACAAGTTTCTGGGAATTGAGAAACTGTTTTTTTCCTCTTGAGGAGGAATAAACATGTGTGAAAAAAGGTGTTTGCCATTGTGAATGATTGATAAGGGATCTTCAGGGTATAATGCGGTTGCAACCGTAAAAACAGCTGGGTGGGGCCGTACATGGCCGTGGGTCATTTCACCTCGGTACCACGATATCAACATGCTGTGACTACTTGGTAACCACCCGGTCATAAGCCAGTTATGGGATCATCTTTGGTCTTAGGTGATGATCATGAAAGAATTCACCAGGCTTAATTATTCACTGCATCATTATATAATTGTGTATATATATATATATCCATAACATTATATAACTCTTATATTAAATAATATATATATATATAAATACAAATGACCCAATGATATATAAATCCGCTTCATGTATTATAACAACCAGGCTTATGAACCAGTTACGATCCCTGGGATGATCCCCGGCATAGCACTGTCCCAGGCCTCAGCATGCCTTGGGCGCGCAGGTCTAGGCGCGCTGCACCCAGCAAAATCCAGGCGCATGAGGTGCGCAACATCCGCCTAGGCGCATAGGTTGTTGCTGGGAGTCCAGAAACATCTCATATGGATGTTTATGCCGAATATGTTTTTTTTCCCTCACTTATGTGCATAAAGAACAAGCAAGTGGATTTGGCTATGCAAACTTTATTGAATTTCATCATGTTCGATCCAAACCTCAGCAATTGAGGAAGAGACGCAACAATTAACAAGGATGTTCGTGAATACACAATATGTGCATACACCGCTATCCTCAACATCTGTCAACGTGACTCATCCTGAAAAACGAGCTTACAAGCCTCATCAGAAATGAGAGATAGTTGGCGGGATGTTCACCAAGGTACTCGTATGAAATGACACCCTCCGAATCACCCAAACGAACCCCAAAAATACATGTGAGATATCCACTCAAACAAAGAAACAAGATTTTGGATGAAAAAACATCACCCTCCCCCCAAAAAAAAAACACCAGGCATACTGAACCATTCCCCAAAACCTCCCCAGACCTCCCCAGAACCGGCCTTGAGGTGCACTGGAGTTGCCGGGTCACCCATAAGACACCCAGCAGGCTATCAGCATCCTAGCAATGACAGGTGGAACTGCTGATGGAAACAAGGGAATTCATGAGAATGATGGGATGAAATATGTGAAGTTAAGATAGAGAATGATACACACAGGGATTTCACTTCACTAACAATAATATCAAAAGAATACAAATGGATACAGAAATCCCATTCCTCTAATATCAAACGCCCCGAAAATGATTCCAAATATGTGTCAATCCCTGTCTAAACCATCGTTTCTAGGGGGTGTTGAATGGGATTACATTCGGAAACTGATCTGTACTGAATTTTGTCTAGCGATTGAGCCATTCCAGATATGCCCAGGCCTCCTCAAAAGTGCCTTCAGCTGTCTTCAATCCTCGGGACAAATCATCCGCGACCATCCACCGAATGGGGGTTTGGAAGACCACATTTCTTTCAAACGTCGTGTTTCTAAGGGAGTGGGGGGGTATATGTCCAACATAGTCCTGGTTGTTTTGCCCTCTCCAACCTGGCAATGGAAAATCACTCCATGATGACCATGTAGGTGGGCGAGTGACTAATCTGCTAGCCACTCTGCATTGATCATCCAAGTACGAGTACAACCAATGCCCATCCTTTTCTGTTAAGCTATTTGCCAACCTTATTACCGTAGAATTCCCATGTTTGCCTTTGTTTTATGAAAGTCTACCTCCTTTACCTGCCAGGCCTGCCAGGTGAGGGTCTCTAGATTCAAAGGTGCAACTGCTTCCTCCGCCTCCTCCCTGACGAGCTCTGCATGCCGCTGGGCACGCCTGGACCCGAACACATGCCTGATAAAATGTCAGAATATATGTCAGATAGAATGCCAAATAAAATGTCAAAATGATATATATCAGGGTGGGGATCACTCGAAGTAAAGTAATTCTTTTTCACATCTACAATCTACACTATATCGATACATTTTTTCCAATGCAATCATCATGGATTCCTGGATGTAAATCATTCTAAGCCAACCGGCCAAGCTTCGCTCACAGCACCACTCTTGAATCCTCTGCAGGATCTCCAGTGATCGGCCTTTGGCTGCTGCTGTAGCCGCAACCTCCAGGGATGTCGCAGCGCCAAATGACACAGCGACGTATGGCTGCATTGGAATGTTCCAAGAACCAGCATTGAAGCTGTCAGCTGTGTCTTGAATTTCTCTGGTTGGTGGTTTTAACATGTTTTAACAATCTTGAAAAATATTTTTGTCAATGGGAAGGATGACATCCCTTTTCTATGAAATGGAACATAACAGCCATGTTTGAAACCACCAAGCAGTTCTGAATTGACCCATTTGTCGTCGATATGGGATGACCATGGATGACCGCCAGGAAGCATTGAGTTGTTGAAGTGACATAAGAGGCATCAAACTCCTCGGCAAGAAGGGTTTCAGAAACCACACAGCCAGGTTCCCGAAAAATAAAACACGTTGTACCTGAAGTCCTTGGACGGGGTTCTTTTCAACAGTATATGTGTATTATATAATATATAGATAGATAGATAGATAGATAGATAGATAGATAGATAAAGATATATATATATATTTGCGCCTGCTGCACTCAAGTTGTCCATACTTCTTTTGGTCTGTGCGCTGTGGCACAGGTCTGGCCACTATGTGGCATTCAGAACAGTTGCAAAATCATCTGGTTTCTTCCTTCTGATCAAACGTTTGCTCAAAGTTCATTCTGGGCGGTGTGTGGGATTGGGCCCCAAAAGGCTTCAGCCACATGAGTCATACGACTGAAAGGGATGGAGATCACATCCCTTTTGCGCCTGCTGCACTCAAGTTGTCCATACTTCTTTTGGTCTGTGCGCTGTGGCACAGGTCTGGCCACTATGTGGCATTCAGAACAGTTGCAAAATCATCTGGTTTCTTCCTTCTGATCAAACGTTTGCTCAAAGTTCATTCCACTTTTCCCATTGCTACTCTGTAAGATCAATTCACAGAGCACAGGCCAAGAAAAATCAGATAAAACAGAAATACGAGTCTTAGCGAGGTTGTCCAAGTTGTGAACAAGGACGAATGCTCCAACTTCCTGTAAATAGTACTCTAAAGTTCTTAGCCTAGACCAACGTCCTCTCCAAGCTACCCATGTGAGGTCTTCGGTTTGGTGATACAGATATGTGGCTCCACTGCCGCGGAGCACTCCAGATGTAGCTCCGTGCTCCGCTTGGGAGCACGGGACGCCAAGTCTTGACATGACTGCGTTCCACTGGCGGCGAAAAACTGACATAGATCCGCCATACAGTTTGTCATTAGCTTTCAGATGGAAGAACAAAGCTTGAGCAACTTGGATCACACTGACATCATCCACGCGACCATGCTGTCTGCGCGCAAATCTCGCGGTCTTTGGGTCACGGACCTTGATGTACATGCTGTGAGTACCCAAAGCTAAATCATTGGGAAAAATCAAGTCTCTTCTGCACAAGTTCAGCATTTCGGAAGGGTGTAACATGGCAGAAAAGCCCAGTAGCACAATGCCAGCCCATAGGTTCCAACCCCAAAGCACTGCCAGACACACTGCTGCGCGAATGACGCTTGGAGGCAGGACGGAACGGCAAACTCCCGGTTCGTGCACCTGCCACTTTTTGTCTATCTGCCATACCATGCTCATAAATGGTCGCACTTGAGGCCATCTGTCCTGCACCGCAGTAATTGCGTAGACAAATTGATACCTAGGAAGCCCTGCCTCAAAGCAGTGAAGACCATAGCACCGCAATGCCAAAATCAATGCCTCCAGATCATTCGAAATCGCCTCCCAATCCATAGCTAAATGAGAAGATACCCATTGCTGAAACAAGTCCAAACAGCGCTCCATACGCAGAGCTGTTGCATCTGCACAACCTGTTTTCAAGTCTAAGGGTCCGCGGTATTTTGGCCCTGGATTGGGCTCAATGTCACCACTGAGCATGAGCAGCATGCGCAGCCATCTAGCTGCATTCTTCTCGAAACGACTGGACTGCACTACGCAGTCAAATCTCCAGCAATCTCCTTTCTCGAGATCTTCAAGCCAGCTTGGCTTGTCTCGGCAGGGCGCCCGAACAGGCCTGTCCCGAGTGGGATCATCAGAGGGGTTTTCAGAAGACAGAACATGAAGCAAACCTGGGTACAAACCACCGCCAATCACATAAGCAACACTACCCTTAAGGACTTTACTAAG
>CAMXCT020000414.1:0-165000 GCA_947184155.2 Cladocopium goreaui
CCTACATACATACATACATAAATACATACATTACATACATTACATACATTACATACATTACATACATTACATACATTACATACATTACATACATACATTACATACATTACATACATTACATACATTACATACATTACATACATTACATACATTACATACATTACATACATTACATACATTACATACATTACATACATTACATACATTACATACATTACATACATTACATACATTACATACATAACATAACATAACATAACATTACATTACATTACATTACATTACATACATACATACATACATCTATTTGGATGGATGGATGGATGGATGGATGGATCGATAGGTAGGTAGGTAGGTTGGTTGGTTGGTAGGTAGATTATTGGGTACTGTATTGTGTAGGACAATCCCCGAACAAATCATCAACAGGGCAAAAACGCTTTAGCCATTGCTTATAGCTGTCGTTGTTTCATGTGGCCGATCGGATGGGAAAATGGCGCCGCGCTCTCAGTAACGGACGAGCACACCTGGGGACGAGCATGCGGAAAGGCGACTGCATAGGAAACCAAGCAAAATCAAGCAAAAAAACGCTTCATGATTGGAAAATAGAAAAGAGTACCCTCTGGTAATTTAACGTAGCTATTGAAAATGGATCATTTATAGATGATTTACCTGTTATAAATTGTGATTTTCCATAGTTATGTTAGTTTACCAGAGGGTAACCAGTATGAATGAATTCTATGGATGATATTTGATATCACCACTTTAAAAAGGCATCGCAGAATCGCAGAAGCATCATAACTCATCAACAGTGAAAGTACCTTTGAGATTCGTCCGAAGCGGTTCGCCTCATCCTAGGGCTTCGTGCAAAGGGATCCCGCCTGCTGTCAGAGAAGAGGGGACAAGACATGACGCAAGAAACTATACAGCAAGAAAAAACAATGAGAAGCAAGAGGCCAAGAGGCAAGAGGCAAGAGCAAACAAGATATGGAAGCATTCAAGATATGGAAGAAGAAAGCAAGCTGCAAGAGCAAGCAAGATATGAAAGAAGAAAGCAAGCGGCAAGAGCAAGAAGCTAGCAAGTAAGAAGAAGAAGAAGACGCAAGAAACAAGAAGCAAAAAACAAGAAGCAAGAAGCAAGACAAGGAAGTAGACGAAAGACCCAGACAAAAGTTTTGCTGTTTCGGAAGCGCCCGCAAATGGCCCATTTTGGGGCTCCTTTTGGAAGCGTGGGAGCTGCATTTTGGAGCTACTTTCTTGTTTTTGCTGTTTCGCAAGCCCGTTAAGGGCGCCTTCTGAACATCTTTGTTGGGAACTCAGAAAGCAACGTTGTTGAGATTCCCTTTTCGGGCTTAGCAATCATTGCAAAATCCTGGAAAGGTTAAATGAGAAAGCCTGCAGACTCAAGATTCAGATACGGACCCTACACTTTGCCACTGGTATGAGGAAAGCGACCAGTGCTATTGGTGTTGCATGCATGTGGGGCAAGCATGCAAGCAGGACTGGCACACCACACCAGCTGCAACTCGAAAATATCTCTCCACGGGTCGGCGGCAGGGGCACGAAATAAGTTCCAAGAAGATGATTTTGACCAACACGAAGACGAAAAAACCTGGGGCAATGGCAGTCCCAAGCCAGGGTGAAGCCCGCATCATGTGACTCGTCATCCTCCAGGACGTGGTCATCACCCATTTCTCCGCCTTTCCTGATGGAAAAACCAGCATTGCAACTGGCCAAATGGACCCCGGGAGCTCTGATTTGTGAAGTTTGTTTGCCTCAAAATTCTGCAAGTTTTTTTTTTGGGAGTTTATTGAGTTGACGTTTGCACCATGAGGAGCTGGAGTCATTTTCAGAGTCTCATTCATGCACGGTTTGAAGCGCCTCAAGTTGACCGCCAAGGCTGCAAAGGTGTCAATGCTCCGCCCAACATCTTCTGACTGGACCTCGATGGCCTCGTAAATCGAAATTGGGCTGGAAATCCACTAGAAATTATACCCTCTGGTTATTTAACATAGCTATGGAAAATGAGCCATTTATAGATGATGTACCTATTAAAAGTGATGATTTTCCATGGCTATGTTGAATAACCAAAGGGTATATAAATGGAAGGTTTCATGGGAAAATCATGGGGAAATCATCCATCGAATTTTCACCCCAAGAATAGCCGCATAGCTGTTGTACTCGGGAAAATGATGATAAATTCATCAGCCAATATCAATAGCACTCAACGAAGACACGGCCTGTCTGATGCCCATCAGGGCTGCAACTACCTGGTCTATACCTGGCGCCAGAAAATCTCCAGCTGGTAGTAACGGTTACATCACCAGCTGGTGGCTTTGTTTCATGGGTGGTTAACTAATCACTCATACGGGAAGATCTTAACTGGTATTATTTGGGGGTTTTTAATCACAATTGTTATTGCCTACATCCCAATGATTTCAAAAACATCTTCGGTTTTAGCTGATGTTTCGATTTTTCTTGCAAAATCAGCATGTTTCCGGATTGAAATGTGTATTTGTTCGTCGTTTGGTATTTTCGAACCACACCAGTCGATTCAATCGCCTTGAAGCAGAGTTGTTGATTGCAGCTTCTCCTCATCTCCTCAGCTGACAATGGTGACAGCTCAGCGGCTGCTTTTGGGCAAAGGTTGCTTGACAACAAAGACATCATAATTTAAAACCATGATTTTGAAAAATGATGTGCAAAACAGTAGAATGTGTATATAATATATTTATACATATATATATAATTATATACATATAATTGTATCCATTTGTATATATATATATACATATAGAGAGAGAGAGATAGAGAGAGAGAGAGAGATAACAGGTCACATCAGGTACATATGACATATGCAGATGCACGTTAACATGAACATCATATCTATATATATACAGTACTATGTCTGCGAGAACATACTTTGAGAATACTCCTTGAACACAGACTCAGATCAATCCTTGCCCTTCGCTGCAAGATCTTTGGGGGTTGCCACCATCATGTTCCGCCCATTTTTCGACCAAGGCTCTTCTGGCCCCAGGGAAGATGGGGTGCACCTTCTCGATGACGTGACCACCTCAATTGTTGCTACTAAAATTGGCAAAAACTGGGATTGAATGGTTCACCACCCATTTTAGGGCTCAGAGGTCTATAAATCCAGGCTTGACATCATGAATTAGAAGATGTGTGTGTGTGTGGGGGTGTGGGGGTGTGTGGGTGTGTGTGTGTGTCAAAATGGAGAATATGCGGCTATGAATCATTAATAAATGGGATACGTGAGGATACTACCCATCAGTAAGTGGTTTCTCTGAAAACGAGGGTTGGGGCCCCCCAATATTGAAAATGGATAGATCATCTGAGACAATGATGATATGACGATGATGAACCCTTGATTTTAGAGGTGCCCCATTTTCTGCTTGGAATCTGGGGCTGTGACCATAAGCGTCAACCTGCCGTGCCAAATGCAACAAACACATACAAAAACCGGATTGGATGAGAACAGCTTTACGGCAAGGTCGTTGGCTTTCCAATCTGCCGGTGCGAATTTGTCTTGTCGCCATCTCTGCTTTTCTGCAAAAGTCATGTGTTCATATCGTGTCAAATCATTGACACCGTGCCACTTAGCCTTTCAGAACAAGAAAGGACACAACCATGTCTTGGACAAACGAAAGAACTATGAGGTCACCAGCGTTGCCTCAAAGTCTGAAATCGTTGCAGAGTCCGTCGAATCCTCGTGGAGCACCTAGCACTATGTCAGGGATCGGAGCTTTGGTCATGTGAATCCATGATCCCAATTTCGTCACCGAGATTTTACCATATAAATCCATATAACTGGATTATATAACCCGGCTATCACCCCAACCCACCGCAGGATATGGCTGAGCCTCACTGCCCTTTGCAGGGGCATCGGTGGAACTTGTAGCGGCCTGGAAGGTGGAACGTAGGAACAAGACTCAAAAGGCATGAAGGTCTAGGGACAAGTGAAACCATCTGCAATCAGGCATGGCACATACCGCAATCGGTCTGCAACAACTCTTCTTGACCCTATGTGCTCACCTCTTTCTATCTTGTCCCAGCTTTGACTTCTCAACCATGCCCCTGCCCCTCACATCGCGAGATCAGCCACAGCCTTTGCAATCGTTTCTTGTAGCCAGCCTTGGGTCATCAACAGATGTGGCGAAATGACAAAAAACAATGATATGTTCATACTAAACATGATCGGCCATGTGTGTGTGTGTCTGTGGGTTCAAGATGCTATCCTTTTTTTGACCCATACACAAATATCCTACTATACATGGAATATCTGTATATGTATACAAGTATTTATAAGTATATATATATGTGTGTATTATTATCATTTTTACTATTATTATTATTATTTATTATTATTATTTATTATTATTATTATTTATTATTATTTATTATTATTATTATTCATTATTATTATTTATCATTATTATTATTTATTATTTATTATGTATGTTATTTATTATTATCATTATTGTTATTATTATTATCATTATCATTATCATTATTATTACTATTATATATATATATATATTCTATCCCCAATAAACGGTTGGTTTCATAGCCCCATGTTTTATACATCCAGGATGGCCGGGGTGCAGCGGAGCGGCTTTCCATCGAAGTCACCCGCATCGCCTCCCGAATGTCGTGGATGTCCACGATGCAGCGCTGAGCGGCGGGACTTTGGAAACCTATAATATCAAGTACCAGCATGATGTAATATATATATACACTGTATATA
Source organism: Cladocopium goreaui (assembly GCA_947184155.2). Taxonomy (NCBI): domain Eukaryota; class Dinophyceae; order Suessiales; family Symbiodiniaceae; genus Cladocopium; species Cladocopium goreaui. The sequence continues at coordinate 4,766 of CAMXCT020000414.1, forward strand.
ATATGCTCATGTTCTCATAGTTATGTGTATAATTATATATATAATTATATATATATGATGTATGTATGTACTAGAATCGCCACAGCTTCCATGAATTTCCCTTGTTTTTGAAGCGGACAAAGCATGGTTGCAGCCATGTCATGGTAAGCAGGCGCTACGACACCCAACCTGCTTGCTGACACCAGCCATAAAATCGGCTGAGTGATGCAGCAGCATCAGCAAGCAGTTGTTCATCTCAGCCTGCGATGGAGCAGAAATCACCATCCTTGTGGATGGTAACCATCATTCCCAAATGGTATATGGCGGTTACCACATTGCGGCTATGGTGGGCTATTGTGAACACCAAAAGAACTGCTGGTGAACTGGATGTTCATCCGATTTAGCCCCTAAAAGTATGCCCTCAGAGCGTTTCCATCCATACCCATATGGATGGATACAGTTGCAATACAGCGAGCTTCAGCAAGATCGTTTTGTCCGGGGACGAATCAAGTGCAGGTAGTAGCACTTGGAACGGGTTTGAAACACCACTAGATTGAAATCATTGTGATGTCTCAAAGGAGGCTCACTTTGTACATATCACACATTCTTGCATAGGATCATACTGGAGCAAAAATGTGTGTTTCTGGGCGCTGAGCAGCTGTGCTCAGTGCGTGAAACAAAAGAAAATATTTGATTTTGGTCCACAATCATGGGGCCACCGCTAAATGGCTGACCGAAAATGCTGCTCCTACAGCTAAGTACACGCAGTTCTGGTGAGAGGGGTGCGGAAAAAAGGCCGTGCAAAGCTCGCAATAAGGTGTTTGTCCATTTCATTGCATCGCACAAGCTCCCTGAGTTTCTGGACGCGTTACAATGTCTGTTGGATTTCCCGGCCCTGATCCCTCCACCGCATCTGGCTCGTTGGTTTCATTCTCCACATTGTGAGAAGCAAGGAAGCGCTGCTGTATTCGAGCACTTGCTGCCAGGGCTGATGGTTTCCGGACGTAATACCTTGAAATGTCTGTTTGTGAACTGCCAAAGGGGTCAACTAGCATCTAAGGTACCAAAGCAGCGAAAGGAGCTTATCCTAAAACCTCAAGACTGCAATCTCAAGTGTTCATCTTTCTTGTCGGTGTTTAATGCTTCCAATTGATGACCCCTTCTCAGCTACCTTCACGTTGAGTTGTCTTTGTCAGTGCACAACAGGTGCACAAAGATGCTGCTATCAACTTTGATACTCACCGACGAGAGCCTGACTCCTTGTCACTTGACTTTGGACACCAACAAAAACAGACACATGGCAACTCCTGAATACGAAATGCTTTACATCAAGTTCCTGCAACCCTGGCAAACGCATCAATATCAACAGCATTTAATCAGCAGGGACCACACTTTGGGAGCCAAAAAACCACACTGCACCTCACATCTCCTATCTCTTTTAGAAAGTTCCCCTTGCCAAGCAGCATCACAGATGCTGAGAGCTGCAATGGACCGCTTGGATTCCCAAAGTGCTGCCCTGCCATTGGCCAGCCCCGGGATCCATAGGGCTGCACCTTCCCATCAGAGATCTGTTCAAAATCCTCAGAGAAGACAATCGTGTAGACCCATCGCACTGCCCCATCGAAGCCTCATTCGGATCGTCTGCAAACATCACTTTGAAATCCAAGGTGGTTAAGCACTATCTCACCACTCAAAAGATCCAAACAGACTCAAACAAATCCAAAAAGTGATTTATAAAAAGAGCGAGCCAAAAGGTCTAGAAAATGGTGGAAAAAGATCATGAAATTTCTACTTCACCCCTGTCCTTGTGGCCATCTGATGGTTCCTTTGAAGGTGCGGGAACTGGGCTCATAAGACATCAGCTCAAAGTTTTTCTGCCTTGGAGGCTTGGAGCCATCGTCCAGGAGCCAACTCTCCGGGGCGTTGGCGTAGGAAATGTAACACCGCTCCGGGCTGTCGAAGTGATAGCTGGCCACCCCCTCCAGCACTGAGGAGTACGAAGTTCCTGACGTGACCAGGAAGGTACCAGTGATACCGTGTGAGACCAGGGTACAGGACACGGTAGTCCAACATAGGATGCTGCTACAGTTTCAAAGGATAGAAAGTCCTCTTTTTGGAACCCTGGAATTTTGTTTTCTCTGTATACCACAGATCACCACAGTACATTCAGCCTCCAATCCAAATATCAAGAAATCAGACTTCGCCCCAATATCTCACCAGCTGGCTACCCGGCTACCCCAAGTCCTGCCTTGCACAAAAACCGACCCAAACATCGTCGCGGGTGGCGGCGTCCATCGAAGATACGACAGGTGCCTCTCCCAGTCGTGGATCCAGGGAGCCAAATAGCTCTGCGTCGTCGCTTCAGAGCCAACGGAACAAACCACCTCGCCGCCTCAGAGGTTGGGTCCAGGGAGATATGGAACTTGATTCTCCATTGGTCCATGATTCTCCCATGATATGACATGATATGACATGATTCTCCCATGATATGACATGATATGACATAGTGTGACTAGGATGCAACTTGGATCCCCAAGGTTTTCATAGCAAACATCAAGCCCTTTTAAACGATCGCACCTGTGATGCCTGCGAAGTCCTCAGAGAATTCCATCCGGTAGACCCACTTGCTGTTGCCGCGAAAGGGAGGATCCCATCGGATGACTCCTGCACCAGGATGGGCATCCACAAAGCCCGGCGATTCTGATGTGAAGAGAAGAGGATTCCGTGGGTTTTGATCCATAGGTCTATAAGCTATCATACAATTATATGCTATGCCTGTGTAACTGTGTATATTAAATATAATATTATATATATATAATATATACAATATATATATATATATATATACAATATAATATTAATATATATATACAATATATATATATATATACATTAGTTGTGAGATGTAAAGCATAGATACTCAAAACGGTTCACTCTATCCAGGCTCACATCCGCATGGCTTTTTCTTCCCAAACTCTTCGTGCGGTCTCAACCTGCTCCTCGCAGGATAGTGCTTTGGAACGCTGTGCAGGTAGTCTCCTGCACAGCAGCACTGGTTGGATCCGTACACCCTGTTCCGCACTCCTGTAAACTCAGGAGGCTACACAGGTTGAATCTCTCCCGCCCAGTGCTACAGTCGTGGGACTCCACGTAGAGATCAGCATCCTCAATGATGTGATCCCCTACAAGGGAGGATACTCCACCGGAGTCCTACCTCATAGGGAGGGAAGGGAGGGAAAAGAAAGAACGATGAAGCCAGTTTGGCTCAGACTTGAGCCAAAATGGATTCATCAGCTTACATACTCACCCTAATGATAATGCACACCCAGTGCCTGCCAAACACGATGCATACATACATTAGTTGTGAGATGTAAAGCATAGATACTCAAAACGGTTCACTCTATCCAGGCTCACATCCGCATGGCTTTTTCTTCCCAAACTCTTCGTGCGGTCTCAACCTGCTCCTCGCAGGATAGTGCTTTGGAACGCTGTGCAGGTAGTCTCCTGCACAGCAGCACTGGTTGGATCCGTACACCCTGTTCCGCACTCCTGTAAACTCAGGAGGCTACACAGGTTGAATCTCTCCCAATGCACTTCATCCCAAAGCACTCAGAGAAACTCCACAACCCGGAGAAACGCGGGAAGTGGTAGAGACCAAATCTCGAAGGGGAAAAATGCAAAATGCGTGGTGAACCCATGGCGTTTGTGCCATGTCGCCTGGAGGCCCTCACGGCTGATCTCATCAGACCAGTTGGCCTTGCTAGGGATCCACTCCCAGAAAAACCAAGCCTTAAGACCAAAAAGAGTAATATGGATCAACCGTGACATATGCTCTAAATCTGCATTGTCAGAACGACCTCGGATCAATGCCATCAACGCTGCCGTGTTGTCGATGAACCAGAGACCTCGTCTGCCTCGAAATCTGGAAGGCCGAGAAAACAAGGCATAGAGCACTTGCAGCAGCTCTAACTGGGCAATCTTCTTGTCACCAGGCTCCCAGAGGCTGTACACCAGTGGGGGAATGAGAGAAACAAAAGCCTCCCGGTGTTGCCTGTGATCGTCATGCCACACCACCAAAAAGCCTCCAGTCCCCTGACCTGGGCTCTCCAACGCCGCATCCGAAGCAGCAAGGAAGCGGAGCCCTGCATGTGGCCAGATCTCAATGTGGCGAGAAGGCCGGGTGGTGATGACAGCACGTAGCAGGTCAAAGCTTTGGCGCAACTCTTCAGTTAACTCTGAAGAGCGCTCCTGCTGTCTGTGCTTGATGGGGGCCAAGCCACCGCAGCCAATACGCCCCCACACGCCAAGCTCAAAGAAGTTGGCGATACCGTAGAGCTTGGCTGCCACCCCTGGTTGCAGCTTACCGGATTCCTCGGCAGTCTGCATAAGATGAAGCAGCTTGGTCTCGATGCGTTCACGGGCCCAAAATTGAACCAGACCCTTCAAATGGACTTGACTGCAAGAGGAAGACCAAATAGCAGACCTGTATAAATCATAAACGCTGGTTGTTGCCATTCATGATGGAAGAAAGCCACAATGCAGCATAAGGCCTCATCCCAACTCATAGGGCAAAAACGATAGGCATCTGGCCAATCCTCACCGCCAGACTCCCATTCTTCTGCCTCCCAGTTGGGTGACCTCCCAAAGGCGAAGGCATACTGCAGGTGTTGGGCTGGCCGCAACGCTGAGCAAAGGGTGAGCTTGTTTGCATCACTGGAACGCTCAGATTGCAAGCCAACATAAGCGTCATCAATTACTCGTTGCTTCCCCGAGGATTGTGTGATGACACATCGCGGGATCAATCGGTAGGGTTCCGCACCCAGACAACGCTGCAGTTCCTCTGCAGTCATGGGCACCCCACAAAACCCTTTCTCAGCATCCTTGAGGCTTTGCTGCAACAAAAATTCATCATCGGCACCTGGCTTGAGCCGAGCTAAAATGGTGTTGTTGTGGCTCTGCCAGTCCTGGAGTACCTCCTCTCTTGTCAAACGTGTGGCAACTTGTTCCGGAAAAATGCCATATGGAGGCGCGTAACCCACTGCGGGAAGCCCCATACACAGGCCTGCTGGCAGTGTCACGTCACCCCAATTAGCCACAAGAAGAAGAATTGCAGTGAAGCCGATGTCACGCTGCATTGTTGCCGTCCTGATGACCTCAGTCTGTTTGCGTCTCAAATGGGCTGTGATCGAGCTCCACCGTCTCTTCATCTCAGACAAGATGCCCATGGCGCGCTCTCGCAACCTGCGCAGGTCAACTCCTGGCAGGCTAGAGAAAGATGCAGCAAACCTCAGATCCTCATCCAAAATGGGAAGCCCTTCAGTAGGCAACTGTTGCATGCTGAGCTGAAGGGCTTGCTCGAAATGCTGGTCTGGCTGAAGGTGAAAGGGCAGAAGGGGGGCCAACGCCGCTCTGTGGTTGATCGCTCCCACCTGTTGCCCTTCTGCCGTCCTCATCTTCTGCCGCACTGAAGGGGCTGCCAACACCGGGTTACAGCTGCCCTCCATGTCCAGCCCTTGTTGGTGGCGCCATCGCACAAATAGGTCAAGTGGGTGCTGGTTCACTAAGTCCTCCACAAAGGGGATGGCAACTCCCTCGAACCACTCGCCTGGGTACAGCTTCTTGAACGCTAACGCCAAGGACTCCTGCAGAATGTAAAATGGCCCGAAGGGGATGCCTGTAGCCCGCGCTACACTGGACAAGAGGACACACCGGGTAACTCCCTGGGGACTCCTGCCAGAATAACCTTGGACCACCTGGGGGGCACTCCGCTGGCCCTGCTCGCTCAATCGATCAAAAATTAACCCGGCTAGGAGGTCGGCCTCACAAGTTTGGGCGGCAGGGCAATCACAAACTAGCACTGCTCCCTCGAGCTCATCCAACTCGCACCAGAGTGTCTCCCTGATGTACTGGACGTAGTAGGGAACCCAGTCTTGGGGGGTGCAATTCACTCCCACCTGCCATGGAGACTTCCACTTGGTGGTCGGTAGGCGGTGGTTATGATTTCCAAGCCCCACATACACATGACCGGGGGGAAGGGCGCCCTGTTGCAAGACATCTTCAACACATGCTCTTGTGGGCACCCTAGCCGCTTCAGCTGTGTCCAAAGGCCTCAAGCCCAGGCTGATGGCCAGTGGGGTCATAGCCCACTCACGAAGTGCTCTAGGATCGAGGTCAAGCCAATGGTCCCGATGCCCAGTACAACTCGGCGATGGGGACCTCGGCACATAGAGCTTGGCGTGTCCAACACGCACTGCCCACCACGAAGCTGCCGTGGCAATCGCAAAACAGAGCTCTGCTGTATACTCGGACTCCTCAGCTGAAGGGAAATGGCGCTTACCATTCTGGACCCAAGGTTCCCATTCCTGGGGATCATGGAAATGGTTGCAGTCAGCTCGAGGCCATTGAGCGATCTCTGCAATGTTGTGGCGCAACCGCTGCAGCTTCGATCTTGCACCACCAAAACAGCAGGCTGAATACCGCTGGTCGGACCAGCGACCGCTCTCCCACATCGCCACCTCATCCGGTGTCCACCAATGGAGGCTGTTGTATGGGTTCTCGCGGACTGATCCACCACCCCTGTCCACCAACTGGTCGATCTCGGACAGCACAAAGCTCGCAGCCGCATTATCCTGCTCCACCCGTGTCTGCTGAGAACCTGTCAACTCAGGTAGACCCAGCGGGTGCTGCTCAGACCGCAACGGCCGTGGTGGTGGGCGCCCATCACCAAAGTCCCGCGGAATTTCCCTCGCGCGGCTCTTGGTGGAGCAATCCAAAGCTGCTGCGATGAAGCACACGGACTGCAACTGCTCATGCAACGATTGCTGCCTGAGGCTGTTGGAGAGGTCATGACTCCTATCCAACATCCAATCCACTGAAATGGTCTCCCAACCGCAAAAGATAAAGGCTCTGGACAAAGGTGTATTAGGCCCCGCATAAAGATCCGCCATCCGTGGCAGCTGACAGTCAACTCTGTCCACGGGTCTTGCCTCATCCTGCCCAGCAGAAGTGCCCGCCTCTCCCGCTGGGCCCCGTCATGGCGAAATCTTCGCCCGACATTGGATAGCTCCATGCCCCGGCATACCACAAATGCGTTCACCACGAACCACGATGCCACACTTGTGCTGGCCTTGGGGGCAAGAGCTTTTGGGGTTCTTGCACTGTCCATGTTGGAAAGCCTGGCAAATCTTGGAGCCATCGCGCATCACCTTGGCCACCTTCTTGCCACCGACCGGCTTGCCCAACGCAAACTGGGATGGTTGCTGGACTGCTGTCGAAGCTACCGTGGTGGGCTTGCTCACCTCTGCCTTAGGAGCTCCGGGCACCGCATGTGGTACCCAATGGGCATCACGTGCCACACTGGTCTCCTTGATGACCTCCCCCAAGGACTTGGATGATTCCCGAAACTTGGCAACCCAATCGGAACGATCCTCAAGGTCACGGGCTTCGAGCCAAGCCAACCTCTGTGACAACGGCAGTGCACTGGACTGACGCTTCGCTCTGTAGAAATATTGCATGACCACATCCAGCGGCACCTCCACAAAGGCTGTCGAGTCAGCGCCAAGGGTCTTTTCCGCCGAGGCATCCCGCACATTAGCCCTGGGGGTCACTCCCGCCATGGCATATGCGACCAACAAAGTGAGAAGACGATCCAGATAGTTCTCCCAGTCATGAGGGATCCTGTCCTCGTCCTCGGCCTCCTCGGTGTAGAGCCCTTCTGCCAGCTTGCGCTTCTTCTGAGTCGTGTGGAGCTGGTACTGCAAAGTGCGAACTTTCCACAAATTATAAACGCACAGCATCCGCTTGGAGAGCTCCCTGCTGATACGAGAGAGCGTGGCATCAGCTGGATGGATCTCTGGCGGGAATCTCATCCGATACCGAACCCAGAAGTTGGATTTGACATCACGCAACTCTGTGTCAGCCAACATGGTATCAAGATCGCTGACACTGATCTTGGACCTATCCTGGTCCTGGTTCTTGTAGTACAGGGTCACGGCAGTCCAAGCTCTGCGCAACCTAGAGCCCTGAATCAACCTATCGTCACCGAGTTGCAACTTGGCCAAGAACGTGTCAACTTTCGACTCATCCTCAAAGAGGAACCGAAACTCCTCCAAGTTCTGAATCTTGGTGGCCAACAACGCCTTGGTCACAACGGGGTCCAACGAAAAATTCAGCCCTAAAGACTCCATGGTTTCCTGAATGGTGGTACTCTCCACCGGAACCAATCGAACACTAGTCATTTTCTCAAGGTAACTCCTTGTATGACTTGAACATTCAAAGCTGCTCACCCCCAAACATGCCTCCCGCATGCTGCACATCACCTGCCATCCAGGGACAGAAGGAGGTGACGGGGGGGGTAAGACAAGAACTCCCCTGTTCCTCAGGGGTATGACAGACTGTCTCCTAGTCTCTATCCCCGGCACACATCATGTAGCTTGTCCTCACAGATACCTGTGTAAGCCACCTCATGACATACCGGTAAGACTAGTTATCGCAGCCTATCATGACTTCATCCTCCCGGATGTTGATAGGGCCTTTTTCCACGCAGAAGTCAAGCTCTCAAATGGTTCAAATGCATGTTAGCCTACGGGCAAGCTATGGACCACGTTGGTCAGCTTACCAAAATCGGCCCTGTGCTACTCTTATTCAAATGAATTCTGGTGCGCCACTCCTGACAAGGTCAGCGTGGATGCCAGCTCGCTGCTGCTCGCACCAAACAACCGTCACAAAAAGCGCGGCCCCAAGCCATAGCCTCCCTCATGTCCTGCGTCGTCATTGGCTTCACCAAGCGGATTGCACGCTCAGCAGATTGCTTGTGGGAGCAGAGGGTCTGGCCATTGTTGAGCTCCAGATGAACCTTTGAACGCAGTGTCGCAATGTAGCCGCAGGGCTCTGGGAACGGGTTCCTGAGGGAGCTGGTCCTGAGAGTCGTGTCCACCCACGACCTCATACCCGTTTCATTGATGATCCCCGGAATGTCCAACGAGCGCCTGCAGCTCTTCACGTAGGCCACTGCAACATCCCAGCTCTCCTGGGCTAGCAGCGCCCGGAACACACAGCCCCCAACACCTGCTCGGTGGCGCCCTGATAGGCAATGGATCAAGGCCGACTCACCTGCATACATCGTATTGCGCAGCAAGGGCCAGACTTCTTCGAAGTCCCTGTTCCTCGAACCACCATGGGCCACACACAGGTGTTTCAAGAGGGCATCTGTGAGCACCACTCCTCCTCTGCATGATGGGGCTTCGGCCATGCACGCAATCTGAAGGGTAACTCCCTTTGGAAAGCGGTTTGCCGTGTTCCTGGTTGGAATTCCACTCAGCCACAGCTTGCCCCCTGCCCTATTCTGATAAATAAGGCTCGGGCTCTCCGCTGTCTTGCCGTGGATTGTCGCCAACCTGTCGAACTTCTGGTCGGGCCCTCGAGTATCCAGTGCCTCTGGAATCGGAAGGTCCTCCTCCTCAACTTCGACTTCTTCTTCTTCCGAACTGGTCACCAGGGCTGGTAATGGCGCCGGAGGTGGAGCTGGGGCTGCTTTGGCCTTCTTCGCTGGCGGTGCCTTAGACGGCGGCCCTTGTGGGGACCGTGGGCGCCTCACTGACGCCTTAGGAGGGGCAGCTGGCTCCGGAGGTCGCTCCTCCGTGGATTTGCTAGTAGGCTTGGCCTTAGCAGATCCCGAACCAGGCCCTTCGCCAGTCATCTCCTCCACCTTGATGAACTTCTTGTCGTGGCATTCACATGCCGGATGGCCTCCACCGCAAACTCGTCCAGCTTTGCGCAGAATGGCGCATGCATGGCGACCAGGGCACGCTTCCTTCTCCAAGGGGCAAGACCTCGTCTGAAAAGCTCCACAAATGGGTGCCCCATTCTTCATGAATGCGCTCAGCACCTTCCCATTGAGAGATGCCGGCATCGCAGACAGGCCACCCTTGGATTGTGCCTCTTCTCGTTTGGCCGCGGCCTTGAGCTTAAGCGCCTCCGACAGCTGGAAGCGCGCCTGCATCCCAGCCTTCGTCAAAGGAGCTGCCCAGATGACCCTAGATTCCTGCTTCAGCACCTTGTCCACGTTCTGGCGCGCATACTCAAGGGCCTCAGCATAGGTCTCTGTTGGGATGGTCTCCCATGACTCATGGGCAAGCAGCTTCTCCATAGCCAGCCGCACAATGTGTTTGGTCCTCAATGAAGACTCATACCTGGCTGCACTGTAGTGCATAGGCATCGTCGCCTCCTTTGGGATCTGGGAACGATCTGCCCAGTCCCCCAATGAGCATAGCTCGAGAGGCATCAGCTTCATCAAAGTGCCCACTGTAGGTGCTGCTCGCCGCCAGGAGTAGGAAGACAAATCCTCTGTATTCTGGACTAAGTGCTCAAAGACCTCACGATTGAGCTCGTTGACGAACTTCAAGGTGTATGCGGTGCCCTCCGCATCAAAGCATAACCCTGAGGCTGCTTGCTTAGCCTTATCCAGACTGCTGTAGTCCCTGAATAGGGCCGAGCCCCAAGCCCATCCGTTGACGCATGTGGCCGGAATGCTGAAGGAGAACCCGCCCCTGTTGGCCTTCTGCTTCCCCTTCGTGCAGTAGCCATGAAAGGAGCTAGGGGTCACTTTGACTGGCCTGGCACGCATGATGTGCTGGTATCGCAGGACACCAAAGGTAACCAGCCAGCTGGACAGTAAGCCCCTCCAACGCGGGTCCCCTGCTTCGTACAACGATTGAATCTTCTCTTCAAGCGCTGCAATCATTGGGGGCTCAACTGCAACAGCCTGTTCTGGGTTTGCCTGTTTGGGTGGATTCTTACGAGCTGGAACTGGTACATCACTGAAGTCCCATTGCAACCGGCCATGTTTGGAGAACCACTTCAAGGAATGAAAGGCTCGGTAAGGCCCCGACGTGCCATTCTGCAGGAAGCCATAGAGGTCCAATGCATCCGGTGGGAACAAGCGGTCCTTCTGCTCCATGTAGGCCCGCAACTCAGCCCAAGACTTCAGGGCATTCACCACCGTCGCTCCTTCGGCCTCTGTGACCTTCCGCTTAGACAAAGTATCCAGAGCGTCCTGCCACTGAGCGTACCTCTCCGGGGTCAACTCCCCTTGAGGACGCATGACCTTGGCCTGAGAAAAGGCCTTCCTCAGTGCCGCAGCTCGCAGCAGCACCGTCTCTGGTTGATCTGGGCCTGGCCGTACTCGAAGAGCTTGGACCATCTTGCTCTTCTTCATCATGGATGCCTTGGGCGCAGGCCATGTCGTTGGCCGATCTCTGGAGCCCGAGCTCTCAGCCACGGCAGCCGCTTGAGGGATGAGGTCCGCTTCGGCAGTCTTGGATCGCGCTTGCAACCACGCATCTGCCACATGGTGTCCTCCATGTGCCACTGCGCTGTCATAGGATGCAAACGCATATGCGAAGTCAGTCTCATCATGTAGTCCCCATTGAGCTCGCCACTGTTCAACACGAGTGGATGCCACCCTCTCCATCGCCGTCTCTGCACAAGGTGGAGCCTCACCAGCAGCTTGCACCGCGTAGGCGCCTGGGTGGTACGCCATGGCGACGCCTGACACCACCGCCGCCAAGGTTTGGAGCGTACGGGCTGGGCCTGAAACTGCAGACCAAACCTCAGTGTTATCAGGCAACAAACAAACATCACTAGGCCGCCGCTGCTGCAGATGGGTCTCGACGCAAGACGGGGTGACATCCTGGACACTGGGAGGGTGGACAGGTACTGCACACGGAGGAGAAGCATCGCTCACAGAGCTCAGGTGTCGGCAGTCCACAAGCCCTGCAAGGTGGCAAGGGTTCCTCCCCAGCCTCCATGGCACCAAGCCAGCCCCATAACGACCGGACTGCTCTGGCCCGTGGTGCTCTCCACGCAACCAGGTCAGCCGGGATGGGCACCAAGGATGGGTCCCTCCATCGACGCTGTGGGGATTGCCAGGTCCTCCACACATCCCACAGTTCGGTGAGGTCGACCATGCTATCGGCATTGTGCTCGATGAAGGCGACCAAACCAAAGATGTTGTCCGGCGCAAAGTCCCGAGACGTCCAAGAAGTCCGCAGCGGCTCGATGAGTAGCAAATCCAGCCTCGCCTCGCCCAGGCGATCATAGTAGGATTGCCACGCAAGCCGCGGGTCACTCCCGGGCAGAGCCAAGACAGCTGAGCTGTTCCATGTGCCGATCCAAGGGAACTTGAATCCTCCCTGATACTCAGTACACCTCCTACAGTTTTCTTCCATACAAGGTGACCGTCTGAAAGGGGGAAGTCCCTGCACCCCCAACCCAATTGGATGTGGGGGGAAATGATCAATTTGGCACACAGACGCCCACAGTCGGGTGGCCTGTGCCACCAAGCCCTGCTGGAGGAGGCTCTCCACATGTGTCTTGAACTCGTAGTAGGCGGCCGCATGAAGCAGCTCCACATCCGTGTGGGCAGCCTCATTCCAACCGGGCCGAACGACAATGGAGGCCCTTGGCATCGAGGGGGTGACCTCCCACCTTCGTAACCTCTGTACTCTAGGGTAACGCCCTAGTAGAGGAACGAGAAACCACTGAACCTAGGGTAACTCCCTAGAAGTGGTGTGGGTACCCCAACAAAAGAAAGAACGATGAAGCCAGTTTGGCTCAGACTTGAGCCAAAATGGATTCATCAGCTTACATACTCACCCTAATGATAATGCACACCCAGTGCCTGCCAAACACGATGCATACATATATATATATATATGCAATGTATATTATCTAATTTATTTATTCATTTATTGATAGCTCCCCATGTCAACACAAAAAAAATTGCCAGCTTCGTCCTCGAAATATCCGAGTCTCGGGGTCATAGCTCACCTCCTCCCAGGGCTTTTTGGAAGGAGGCCGACAGCCGTCATCCAAACGCCACGTCTCAGGTGCCGCATCGTAGGAAATGTAGCAGTCCTCCAAGGAGTTGAAGTGGTAGCTCGCTAGGCCTTCGGTTGCCGCAATTTGATTCAGCTGCTGTATATCAAAAAAGATCTGCCTAGAAATATGGGGAGTTTCCTGAGGTCCAATGTTGAATGGCTTAGGGGCACCCCATTTTAGGAAACCTCCATGTGATTTTTGAGAAAATATGTTGGTCTCTTGGATTTTGAATGGTTTCTGACCCACACTGGCTTGACTTTTGCCCGACCACTTTGCAGGCCTAGCTTGCCATATTGCACGAACACGCAGCCCCACAAGTTCTGGACTTCCGGCTCAACCAGCAACTGTCCATTGTTTCGCAGGTTGTACACACCTTGGCTAGCATCTGCAACCAGAAGCCAAGCAGTTTTGGGATTCATGGCCACTCCACTTCCATGAAAACGCATTGAAAAAAATATGATTCCTTCAGAACCATTAAAAGCCGTTAATTCACATCCATTACCATCCATTGCCATCCGCTCACAGCCCATTAACCTACCATTGGACCATATCCGTCCGAGCTGCTAATGTGTGTGCGACAGAGAGGACAGCTGCCGGCCCATTCAGGGGGCCGACTTAGTAGGACTTGCACAATGCAGTGACCTCGCTTGGAGCCCGTGTTTCTTGGGATGGGGATCCCAGCATATCACTAAAAAGAGGGAAAAAGTGAGGGGATTAATGGGGATTAATATATATATATATAGGATATATAGGATATATAGGATTTAAATGGATTTAATGAATTTTAATGATATCCGATAAATATAGGATTAATGGGAAATTTTCTATAGGATTTAATGAATTTTAATGATATCCGATATGAGCTTGACAATGATTTAGAAAGTTTCAGAGGAAACCAGGCCTGAAAAAAACCCTAATACGCGCGTGAAATCTATTTGTTCCCCCTTAGACCAAGTCTTAGCTTAGCCTATTCGATCTTAAGTTGGTTTGGCACTGCCGATCCAGTTGACTTGTCCTGGATTTGTGTTGCACCTTCGTTTGTATCTTCATTTACACTGAACTGCTGTGCGCTGGTGTCATTTGGGGAATATTTTGTTTCGGTGGTGCACTGCTCTGATCTGGTTTCGGTATTTGTGCCTACATCTGGCTCTGCGGTGGCCTACTACCGGACAATTTACAATTCATCTTATTTGACCTTGGATTATCTGTTCTCGTGCTCAACTGGTTTGCCCTGGCATCGAGACTCATCTTCCTACAAATTGATATATGTGCTCAATTTTATTGCTGTTTTTGATTTTGACAGTGGTATTTGATTTTTTGCACGATTTTTCGTGTCCCTACATCGTGGAAGCGGAGATTGCGCCGACTCCGTGCAGCAGCGAGGCGAGCTTGGTTTTTACATCGGAAAGGGATTGTATTGCTAAACAAGCCAGCTCTGGCACGCATCAGGCATACTCTGTCAACCCACCATTCGAGAGATCCGAAATTTATTGCCAAGATAGACAAAGAAATGGAAACGCCTTTGGAAAGCTACCCTTGGCGTTGCCTTCAGTGTTGGAGGTTGAACAAGAAATCGCATATGAAATGCCCGAACTGCCAAGCTCATTGGAGCTCAGGAGAGAAGCACCATACAGAGCCCAAACCTGCACAGGCGACCAGTTACAGGTCGGATTGGCCTGGTTGGGACGAAGGCTGGGAGGAAAGCCGGAGATGGACCTCGCGATCACCCAGCAGACATCGTTTCGAACAGGATGGGACTCAGTCAGTGCAGTCTCCCAGACAGCGAACCAAAGGGAAGGGCAAGAAAGGCAAGGAGGGAAAAACCGGTGGGAAAGAAGCTGCTGGCAAGAACACCTCACCTTTCCAAACCCCTTCTGTGACTGGTTTCGAGACTTGGCCTGCCCTAGATTCTACAGGTTTCATGCCCGCAACCGCAAGTGCTACAAGCCCTTTTCAGGTCACGAGCGCGGACGGTGGACTGCAGGAAATGGCACAAGCCTTGCGAAGGGCCTATCCAGATATTACCAAAACTCCAGACGATGTGAAAGCGCTATTAGAGAAAGCCGACAAGGAGGCAGGCCGGTTGGGCTTGAAGAACCTTCAACAGGCGGCGAAGCATTTAGACAAATCCAAGAAGCACCTCAAAGAGGTAAACGACCAGAGGAAAGCGCATCGAGCAAGATGGTTGCAACATGTTACAGAAGGCGTCAAAATGTGGGAACGCCAGTTAGAGGAGTATCGGCGACACCAGCCCACTTTGACAGACTTGGCCACAGGGACGCAAGCCGAAATCTCTACCACGAGTCGCACAATTCAGATCCTCGGAGCGGCTGGAACCGGGTCCACAATGCCGGCAATTCCAGCGCCAGAAGTTCCGGATACTATCGAATTGGAAGATACAGACCAAGAAGAAGAACAGCTCAGACAGAAGTTACAAGCCATTTTGAGATCCTGTGTCAGTTCCTTGGGAATCTCGCCAGATGTGCCTCACCCCCCTGCAGACAAGTCACAAGATGCAGGTGGGAAGGACGAGGAGAAGAAGGAGGAAAAGCCCCCCAAAAGGCAGCGATCCCTCGAGCCCTTTGGTACGCCGGCTGCACCCTCCTCCTGAGGGCAGGCCGTGATTGCGGAGTTCACCAGAATCCCTTTCACGAGGCCAGGGAGTCAGACATCCATGGAGGATCCGTTGAGGCCTATCATTTCAGTGATTTGCTGGATGGTGCAGCATGCGGAACTCAGGATGCATTTTTCAATTTGAGCTTGTCATGGCATCACTCTGTCAAGAATGAAGCTAGCTTCAAAGATCCATTCCAAGCGGCTCTTGATGCGTGCAGCCTACGATGGGATGTACTTCAAGATCTCAGTTTTTACAAATTTCATTTACCTCATGACCTGTCGATTTTTTCTGGTTCCAGTATCCAGACTTGCACCTCTCAGGAACCCCATCGTAGCCACAAAGGGTTGTGTGTGAACTTTGCGGATTGTATTGAAGTGCATATTGGAGAAGAGGACTCTGATCATTTTGCCAGGTTTACAATGAGACATGATTGGATTTGCGGTTGGCCTGAGAAACCTTGGAGTAATCGAAGAATTGCCAAAGGACGTCAATTTTGTCAGCCAACCGTCGACCCTGTCTTGGAAGCTGCACCGGGTTTTTACATTCCATGTTTAACCCTTGAACATCTTGCCCCTGATGTATTGGATTCTGTTGGTCAGGAACCGCTGTCCAATTGGGCCGTGTTGAGCCGACCTTCAGATTCCCCGCAACAAGACGATTCTACCATCCTTATGCAAATCGCCACTAGTGGTATTTATGCATGTAAACATGATGATTTTGAACCACATGAGAATGCCTTGATTTCTGCGCTGCCACGAGGTACAGCGGATACAGTTACTCAGGCCATGCAGGATGGATCTGACAATGACCGTTCCCTTCCTGACAGTAGTGGTTCTGTTACACCTTCGCAATCACCTGTAATGCAACCGCCATCGGAATCAGCTGCCAGACAAGATGTCATTATTTTTCATTTGCAAGACCCCCCCATCCGTGTTTTCCTTGATTGGGGTGATTATGAGTCTATGATGACTGAACTTGCCCATCATTTTGCTGTACACAGACAGGGAGTTATCGATGCTTATGAAATTGCTATCCCACTTTCTGGTATGCCGCCCGATGTTTACCCAATCATTGTACACCTACTGCCAGACATTGCTTTTGGCCAAGATGCTAGGCTTGTGCTGTTTGATTTGGAGTTACACGGGCATAAAGTTGAACCACATTTCCGCTTAGGCCCAATTACACGTCGATTTGTCCTGCCAGTCCCTCCTAGGGTTGACCGGAAGGGTATTTTGATTTTAGCCAATGTTGACAAATATTGTCATGCAGAAGGAGGACGCTGCCTAGTCTACTCCAACGGCATACGTTGGCCTGACTATGATCTTGACTTTCGCCTCTTTGCACATGGAGATGCGATTAGGATCGTTATTCCCCCTTCTGATAGAATTGAGTGCCCAACTGATCAAGTTGTGAGATGGACTCAGCAGGATTTAACAGAACTTGATATCATGCATCTAATGAATGAAAATGCCCCTGCGGAGGGTTACTCACCTAGCTTGTTGGGCGATGAGGAAGTCCGCTCCCTCGCCACTCCAGCAAGGCCTGCTCTGTCTGACAGTGAGGATGAGGATTTTTCAGCTATGCAGCGCCAGCCCACCACTCCTGTTGCTGACATAGCTTCTGAAAGGGCCGTCAATAATAGTAGTAGTGACGACATTCCGCAAGACTGGTTTATAGACCTGCAGAGGGTTGTCTCACTGCATGCCAATAGCTGCCCAGAGGGTGAAGAAGATGAGTTTCTTTTCTCAATCTACACGTGGTTCCTTGACCACGAGGAAAGCCTTTTATGTAACAATCCCAAAATCGCGGTTTTGGGGGGCTTGCCATCGGAATGGGAAGAGGATGTTTTACATCCGTGGAGATTTCGAATCAATGCTGAGGATCGCCCCCTCCTTAGCCTTGTTGCTCCCTTCTCACCACGTGCAGACGTAGAAGAACATATCGCCCACATTATCATCACCCAAAAGCATACTGCTTTGGTCTCCGTATTGGTCTCCATTGAGTTCTATTCGATACGTGAGCGTAGTGTAGTCGTGCGGTTTGCAGTGGCCCTTCCCAAAGTCTGCACTTGCGCTGATATCAGACAGGTAGTTCCATTCTTTGATGATATTAATTGGCAGCGATTGGTTTGGTTACACCCTTTGCTCCAATCCCCTGATGAATCTTTCAGACTGCATGACGGTATGTGTATTCTGTTGCAAATGCCCCCAGAGCTTGAACCGGAATTGCAGAGTGCGCCTGTGGACCAGACTCCGGAAGACACATCCTTTGTCCAGGTATCTGTTAGGAGTGTTAGCAGCCCTAATCGGCTCACTAAGGAACCATTGCCCATTGCACCGGTTTGTAGTATAATGGATGAACTGTTGAGTGCTGTCAATGCTGCCAACAATGCGATTGACAACCAGCTGCCACCAATTGATCAGTTTTCAATTGAAGCACAGCCTGAAAGCTTTCGCGATCTATGGGAAAGGATCACTGACAATCAAGTTGCATTTGAGCCTGTTGCATCACGTACGCATCGGTTGGAAAGTTGGTTTCTTGACCATGCCGAAGATAGGAACAGATGCTTGGCCTCTAGGATTATTGTGATCAGTGAAGATTTTCTTACTTGGAGGTTTGCAGTCTTTGCCACATGGGGGGACCGGCTTACACCGGGTTCAGATTTTGACCTCTCAATAGTACATCCTGCCACGGAAGACGCTGCGGTTGGGATTCTTGCTCAGGTTATCATTACGCAGAATCATGCAGTTGAACTTCGATCTAATGTTGTCTCTGTTTATGATTCCGATCCTGACCTCGATCGACAGCCATTTACGTTTGCCATTGCCCTACCCGGTCAATTTGACCTACAGGAACTTTTGCAGCTCACCAACCTGCAACAAGATTGTCCGCCCGAAGTGTCTCATAACCATTGTTCACTTTGGTTTGGGGAAGTCCCCTTTTTCCCGGGTCGAAGGGTACATGCACATTCTGGACATGCTTTTAGGCTTGTAATTAGCCGCGGAATTAGGATTGAGCCCACGGAATTGCTTGCCATGCATAGGGAAGTTTTGCGGCAAACAGTGCAAAATGCTCTTGTTTGTGATATTTTTGCTAGGCCCTCCGGACCCAGCTTTACACGTCATGCCCATGGTAATGTTGAAGGAGCACCTCATGAGCAAGTTGCCCAAGATACACGTCCACCTTGGATCACCGAATTGCATCATAGGTTTAGTAGGTCCTTTACCTGTGAAGGCCCTGACTACGAACCTTGTGTTAATGTGACCACTTGGTATGTCAATGGTAACACTGAACACCATTGTGCTGTGCCACGGGCTGTACGTATCACTGAAGATTTCACAACT
This sequence comes from Cladocopium goreaui, assembly GCA_947184155.2. NCBI lineage: Eukaryota > Dinophyceae > Suessiales > Symbiodiniaceae > Cladocopium > Cladocopium goreaui. The sequence continues at coordinate 23,585 of CAMXCT020000414.1, forward strand.
TGGCGCACTGATATTGTTTTTGCTTGGCGTGACCGGATTGCAAGGGCTATGGTCGCAGATTTTGCGACGATCCAAGGTCTTCCCGCTTTTCCAGTCACACATGACCCACAGCCGCATGTTATCATATTCCAGGGTTCCAGTCCGGAACAGCACCCTGTTCTAGTCACGGTCCGTTGCACGCGACATCAGGCGTTCCCTGACCATAGGTTTGCACATGTCTTTCCTACCAGAACTAGGACTAATGCTATTGGACTTGTCAGTATCCCGCAGGCATTCCGACATCTTCCGTTTATTGTACAGTTGAATGGAATTACGTATCTGCCTGGAGAAGAGATATTTGTTCAAACTGGCAACCACTTGCTGGTTCTTGTTGCACAAGCAGACGTCGATCCTTTTACGGACCAAATTGTCGATGGTTTCAGCCTCCTCCAATCTGCCGCCACTCTGTGCCAGCAGTTTGAGAGTACCTCGCCTTTGGTCCCGTCAACCACCTGTAAACCGGCTCCCTTTGATGAGGACACTGATCTTCCTATGACCTTTGCAGGACCTCGACGCAATCGACCTAGGAGGCCAGTATTTGACGGGAATCTTGATTGGACTCATGATCTTGCTAATGCAATTAGGGCCGATGGAGAGCTTGATGTTTGGACGGAGGCCACAACGATCTCTGTGACTACATGGTTCATTGATCATCATGCTCATCCAGTTTGCCGCCAATCGAGAACTGTTACATTGACCGGTGAGGTGATAACACGGATTGATGACTTACGCACAGCATGGATCGATGAGCTTAGCCCTGAAGTGGGCTTCTCTATCCATATAATACGGCCTAGACCTCCATGCCCACGCCATCGGCGCCGAAACCTACATTTGCTTCTCGAACAGAATCAACTCGAACACAGGGTTGCCATTATCCTTACTGCACTTTTTGATAATATCATCTCTGAAGGGTTCGTACAAGGTGCCTATTCTGTGCCTGCCCAGTTAGATCTGGATACTGCAATCGACATTATGAACATCAGGAACATGTGTACCCATCAATTTTGTCGGGTTGCTTTTGACCACCGGATGCTGTTGGCTGGTACCTTTTTTGAAGCCTCAACAGGTAGCAGTGTGCGAATCCACATTGAACCAGAGGATGAGGATGCTGGATATGCCCTCGATAGGCACGATGCGGTTACCTTTATGCAACACCGATCTGGATTAGAATGGACACCGCGTAGGCGTTCCAGTACGGTACCAGTTGTTGCTGACTCTTTGCTTAATCCTGCCGCACCTGAATTTATCCCCGGGGCTTGTCCTTTGACTACACAAAGTGAGTTTGTACAAGACCTCGCTGAGCTTTGGCATGACGTTGCCATCTCACTGGAAGGTGAGGCGCCTTCAGCTAGAGTCGTAACTTGGTTTCTAGATCACAGCTATCTCTATCCCAAGTGCCATGATCCGCGGACTGTTGTTCTCTATGACAATATTGGTCACTGGGAAGATCAAATTCGTGCAGTGTGGGCTGACCGTATTCACGGAGAAGGCATTGTTGAGCTCCATTTGGTGCTACCTGCACCCCCACTCCTTGAACCTGGAGTCGCAGCTCACATCATTATTATAGCTGCTCCCCGGGATGATTGGATCTCTGTGTTAGTTACCATGTTTGGGCCGGAATCAGTGTCGAGACCAACCCGAGTTGCTATTACTACGCATGAACACCTTTCATTCGACCGAGTGATCCAAGCAATTGGAGCTAACAAAGTAGGAATTGGAGCTTTATGTAAACTCTGGTATGAGCAGCACCAGTTTATTGCAAATAAGCCCTATCCTGGTCGTTCTGGTTACAGTTTAGTGCTCCACACACCGAACTCTCCAGCACAGGGAGCGCTCTCTACGCCAGATGAACCTCTATCAACTGAGGTTGAGGTATGGCACGTTCCTAGGGGTGCGATGAATCTATTACAGCGGTCCACCATCCTGCATACCGTGCCCGAGTTTGTCTCACGTTCGCTCCATAGGACCCCTGAAATGCAACTGACTACATGGTTTTTGGATTCCGACTGTCAATCGGTTTGTTTCCAGAGTCGACTTGTTTCTTTACCTAGTGGATCTGAACCTGAATCAGTCTTTCAAGCATTCCGTGATGTTTGGCAGGATAAAATTGTGAATACGTGTTCACTCTCCTTTGCCTGGTTTTCCACTATAGCTGACTCGAGAGAAGTAGTTATAGGCTCCTGCATACCGATACATGCCAACCTGGTGCCGATATTGGTTGAAGCACGAATGTCCTGTGAGCGACATACGCTCTCGGATTGGCGTGCTGCTCTGGTGCAGGCTGGAAGCCAAGTATCAGTTGCTTGGAGCATTTTTGGAATTGAACCGGATAAAGTTATGCCTTGCCAAGCCCAGTGTGGGCAGTTCCTTCTCAATAACCATCTGTGTGATGCTGAGGCATTTATTGAGGCTGGAGGCCCAGCTGTCGTTACATTTCACTGGTCTCCTGATTTGCTGGCTCAGATTCCTATTCGAGTGAATTTTGAACATGTGCTCCGAGCACACGAATCTCTCGATGCACACTTTTTGCTGCCCATCTATAACCTACCGCCTTCATTTCCCTGGTTTCCCGCTAGTTGGGACTGGGCACAGGCATGTTGGTGGACTCCAGGTTGGGTTGGACAAGAAGTCCGACTTTATTATGATGGCTCTAGTCAAAGAGGCGACCATGGCACGACTGCGGGATGTGCTGTAGCTGCTTTCATTAAGTCTGAAGGCATTTGGTGTTTTGCAGGTGCAATTTCTACGGCTCTCACGCCTGGAATTTCATCCTATAAAGCAGAGCTTTCAGCTGCAGTTCTGGCTCACAAATCTCTCCATGATTTGTTGAAGATGCTCGCGATCTCACAAGACTTTGCCCCGCTCGTCGAACTGTGCTTTGATTCCCAAACCGTTGGACAACAAGCGGCAGGTTCATGGCAAATTTGGTCACAGCCACGCATGGGCCAGTTTCTTAGAAGCCTGCACAGATGGATTGAACATAAGTTCCAGGTAGGACTGCACCATCGACATGTTGCAGCGCATCAGGGCGAACCAGGCAATGAGCTTGTGGATTGTCTTGCCTATCAGGCCGCTAGTGGATACCCGTTGCATAACCTGCAGCCCTGGCTCGACGATGTTACTAAGCATGGCTTTGTTGAAGCGGCTGGGTGGATCTGGTACCTGTTTAAACCGGGTACACGATGGGATGGAAGTCAGGTTTTGTTCCCAGCTGGGCCATTGACACATCCCGATGTTTCAGTTTTGCCAGTCGTCAACCCGCAAGTAGCCGCTCGCCCTGAAGAGCAGGCGGAACTCAATATCAAGATTGCCACATGTAATGTTTTGTCCTTGAAACCACCGTCTCATGTTGCTGTTGCTAAGCAGTCTATGTTTGTTGAGGCCTCTAGCACAGGACCAGCAAGACAAGAATCCTTGCTCCAGCAGTTCCATGATGCAGGAGTCCATATATTTGCTTGGCAGGAGACCCGGCTTCGGAAGCTTTATAATCGGCATGATGAGCGATATTGGCTATTCCGTAGTCCAGCGACAGCACATGGTCACTATGGAATTCTAGTCGGTCTCCAACGGGCGTTGCCTATTGGCCAGAAGAACCGACAGGATGTGTTTATCAGTGAGCATGAAATTTCGATTATCTCAGCAGCACCTCGATTCCTCATCCTGAGGCTACATAATCCACTGCTTAAATGCATCATTATTGCTGCGCATGCCCCACACACAGGTACGGAGGAATCCTTGATCTCTGATTGGTGGACTGATCTTGCTGCAGCTATACCACCTAAATACCAGCAATGGGATCGGTTACTGTTATCCGATGCTAATGCCCGTGTCGGTAGTGAACCCACTGAACATGTGGGAGACCATCAAGCAGAGCCATTCGATCCTAAAGCTGAAGGTTTTCTCTCCTTCCTTAGTCAACAGGGCTTGTGGGCACCAGCTACCTTTTCCAGATTTCACAAAGGGTTGGGTATGACATGGAGACATGCACGGGGGCAGTGGTTTCGTAATGATTTTGTTTGCATCCCACTGTGCTGGCAACTCCTACACTGTTCGTCTTGGATTAGTATGGATATTGATGTTGGACTTGCTAAAGAAGACCACCGTGCTGCCATTGTCCATCTCCAGCGTAGAGTTTGTACTGAAGATGCGCCTTGCCGCCCTCAACATCTTACTCTGCGTCTCAATGCCTTTGATCCTAACCTTTTACACAGCCTTACCCCGCCCAACTGGGATTCTGATGTGCATACACATGCTAAAGACCTCCAAAGTGCGATTGTTGATGAGCTTTGGGATTTTCGAGATTGTGCCCGTCCCAAAATCTTGAGAGCCACTATGTCAGAGTCCACATGGCACCTGGTGCTGGAGAAAAAACAAGCCAGGAACCTGTTACATGAGCGCTCAGCGATCCAGCGGCGCACTCTCATGGAAGCCTGGTTTGCCTGTTGGAGACATGCATGTGTCGATTGCCCTCTAGATACTCTTGTGTCTGCATTTGATGATTTATTGGTTGACCAAGATCGACTTATTGCCTTGGCTTATCACCGTTTCCGCACACTTGGAGTACATGTCGCTAGGGCGCTCAGATTAGATGATGTTGGTTTCTATACAAGTTTGCTACGTGATTGTGCTGATTTTCTGCGACCGCAAGATGTGAAGCACTTATGGGGGGTCGTTCGTCGATCGCTTCCTAAATACCAACAGCGACGACTTTCTGTGCGCCCAGCTCAGCTAGCACAACTCGAAGACCAGTGGTTACCGCACTATGCTGAGTTAGAAGCAGGCATCCCAGTTAGACCTGAAGGCCTTGTCCAGGATTGTGCTTTTGAGCAGGCTCTCCGACGGCTAGATGCCCCTTTGCAATTGCAATTGAAGGAACTACCTAGTCTCACACAACTTGAGCAGGCCTTTCGTTCCTGCTCTGCCGGCAAGGCTACTGGTTTTGACCCTCTGCCTTCAGCGCTTTTCCATTCCGCTCCAGCGCACCTTGCTGCTTTGTACCATGATCTTGCTTTGAAAGAATTTGTTTGGCAGTGTGAACCGATACAGGACAAGGGAGGCCCAGTTGCCCTTATCCCTAAAACCTTGCACTCGCAGACGGCTAAACAGTTCAGAGGGATCCTTCTCCTACCTAGTGTTGGGAAACGTACACATGCCATTCTTAGGACCCAGATCATGGATAAACTGGCGCCAGTACGTGCCCCTGGGCAGCTTGGTGGGTTTCCGGGGCAACAAGTTACCTACGGGTCGCATGCCTTACGAACATTTGGTACGCTTTGCGATAATGCTGGCCTCAGTTGTGCAATTCTCTTTCTGGACCTGGCAAGCGCATTCCACCATCTAGTTAGGGAGAGTGTCGTAGGAGTATGGGATGGAAGACATCTTGAGCCAGTTTTTGCTGCGCTGCAGCAATCAGGCCATGCTAGGTCGAACTTCCAATGTTTTGCTAAGCTACCGGGTCTTCTCTCAGATATTGGGATAGCTGAGCCCATTGTGCGCTTGCTACGTGATATTCACATTGGGACCTGGTGTACCATTCATGATCGGTGGATGTTGCGCACCCACAGAGGGACGCGGCCAGGGAGCCCTTTAGCAGACATCATTTTCCATGCCCTAATGGTCAGGGTTGCTCAGTCGATTGACGATTGGATTCATTCCCATTCAGACTTCATGGCACTCCTCAAGGAGCTGGATGTTGAGGTCCGTACCATTTTGTGGGCAGATGACATCGCCGTGCCGCTTGCTACTAGGAAAGCCCCTGATTTGATTCCGTTCTTGCAGGCCGCCTTGGAACATGTTCACACTACTTTGCATGGCTATGGCTTTACCCTAAATTTTTCCAAGGGTAAGACCAGTGCGGTCTTAACATTGAAAGGGCCAGGCTCAGGGGAGTTGCGAAAGCAATACCAACTACATGCTAACCCCGGGGTCTCCTGTACCTTTGGGGATGGGCACACTGAATGGCTCCACTTTGTTTCATCGTACCGCCACCTGGGCACCCTTTTTGCATCCAATCATGCCTTGCAATGTGAATTACAATCACGGGTTGGAATTGCGAAATCAGCATTTGCCCAGTTGACGAAGCCTATCCTGGCCAACAAGTACTTGCCAGGGAAACTACGTTTGCAATTATTCCAGTCACTAATCACTACAAAGCTTTTCTTTGGTCTTGGGGCTTGGTCCACGCCAACCCCGAAGCAATTGCAATATATCCAGGGTGCACTGATCGCTATGCTCAGGAAAGTGCTGCGCATTAGCCAGGAGCGCCTCCCAGTGGATCGCATCTTAAAGCTTGCCAATACTGCTGAGATCCGAGCCCGGCTAGCAGTTGACAGGTTGTTATATGCACAAAGGCTCTTCCGTACAGGGCCACCTTTCCTGCACCATCTACTCCACACAGAGTTTAGGCAGATACAACATTCATGGATGCATGGCCTCAGAGCCGACCTTGCCTGGATGGAAGAAGTAAGCCCACATTGCTTGCCAGCAGGGTGGAAAACGGACTTGACCAGTCTCATTGATTGGTGGCAAGAACCCACACAGCACTGGAACCATCTTGTGAAGAAGGTTTGGAAACTCCACCTCACGCAGAATGCCATTATGGCTGATGCAAAGATGCTCCATGCTGGGATCTTCCGGAATCTGCGTGCTTCTGGTGCCACCTTTGATACGGCCTTTGAGGATTTTTTCGACTGGGATGAGCGATTTGATTGCTTTTGTGGTAGTGTTTTTACTACTAAGCGTGGGCTCTTGGCACACCAACGTAGGACACATGCCATTTTCTCAGCGGAACATCAGTTCTTGCAAGGATGCACATGTTTGCACTGTGGCAAGTTCCTTTGGTCTACCCAGCGTTTACAGCAGCACCTTGCATATATCCCTAAGGCCTTAGGGTATAATCCATGTTTTCATGCTCTCCAATCCCAAGACCGCCAGGTGCCCTATTGTAAGATTGATGAAGGTTGTACTCCATCATTTGCCGGTCTCCACAGACGTGAATGCCTGCAAACCGAAGGGCCGGCAGTCAGCCCCTGTACAACCCAGGACATCCAACGTGCAGCCACTCAGGCTGCCCTGGATGATTGTAACCGTAAGCTCATCATTCTTCATCAGCCACCCGACCCACTTGGAGAAGGGGAACGTATTGGAGAAGAGCTCACACAGGCTACGTTAACCTGGTTCCAGCAGTTTTATCCGCAAGGACCCTCTGATGCTGAAAAGGACTTACTTGCTGATGCCTGGGTAGAAGTGCTTTGTGCGCGCTGCTTTACCTCGGAAGTTGACCTGGACCCTTGGTTGGAGATGGTTTTTCTGTTATGGGGCGAGCACTGGATGCCTGACCTCCTGGCTACTCTGGAAGATGGAGTTGCGGAGTTAGATATCGATCATTTGTTTGCTGACTTTGCTGCTCAATTGGATCGTTATCGATTGCTTGCGCAGAGGGCACATTTGATCTACAAGTTAGGTCTCTGTGAACCCCTGGGCCCTAAGGCACATGGACCGTTGCCGACAGGTGTTAAGCCCAGGTGCCCTAAGGTTAACAGTAAAACTATCCAAGAAGTCCCTAGACCCTTTGCCGACCAAATTCAATGGCAACAACACATCCGCCAGATGAACTTCCTTGACCTCCCGACGCCCAAAGCATGTCCTAGGTTGTCACTCCCCAATGGGGAAGAGGCCTTCCTGGTAATACATCTGTTTAGTGGCCGGAGGAGACGAGAGGATGTGCATGATGCCTTGTATGAATTTGCCGCCTCTAGCAGGCTTAAGCTGATAGTCCTCTCACTGGACACGGCAGTGTCTAGTGAGTTTGGTGACCTTGCCCTTGATAGTGCCTCTTGGCGTATGTTGGAGCAGATCCATGCGGCTGGCGCAGTTGGGGCCACCCTGATAGGATCCCCGTGCGAGACTTTCAGTGAAGCCCATTTTATGGTGCCTGAAGATCTTCCGCCTGGTACCCATCTACCAAGGCCATTACGGTCAGCTGAACGCCTTCTGGGATTGGAAGGTCTCACCGGACGTGAACTCCGCCAATGTCATTTAGGAGGGAACTTTTTTCAACAGGGAGCATTAGTCCTCTCCTATCATATGAAGTGCGGAGGCTTTTTCGTTTCCGAACATCCTGCCAGACCCAGGGATGACACACGCCCCAGCATATGGACGAGTGCCATATTGCAGGTTTTGGTGCGCCATCCTGATGCTAAGCTGTCCCACATCTGCCAGTTCAAATGGGGCGCAACAGTTACCAAGCCAACGGGGCTCCTTCATTACCAGATGCCAAATTTTTGCAAGGACCTATACCAATGCGCTGATACTACCGCTGTGAGGCCAAGAGAAGTTGCGATAGGTCGTGACGCTACTGGGCAGTTTAAGACGGCCAAACATAAGGAGTATCCAGCCCGATTTTGCAGGGGCCTTGCTTTCACCATTTTGCAGGCTTTGACTGCCGCCAATAGGCAGCGTGCAGTACAACCTGTAAATTTGCCTGATCACCTGTTGCAATGGGTCCATGGAGCTGCAAGAGCCAGCTCATATGTACATCGTCAAACATGGATGCCTGACTATCAGGGAAACTAGGCACGTCTTTTGTACCTAAATTCGAGAATTCTGCATGTCGCAGCAAAGGCACTGACCTTTTCGAGCGCTGAAATGAAAAAAAAATGAAAAAAAAATAGACCAAGTCTGTAGTAGGTGGGCGAGCTACTCATCCAAAGAAACTCATGGTGGATCATCATCAAATATGGTTACTGAAAAATATGAAACCTCTAACCATGAAGATCATGAAGAATGAAATGACATTGTCCAAGCTTTGGCTCTTAAGCACTCAGCCAAGAAGCACTATCATCATTCACACGTCAACCAAACTCGCAGCAGAATCTCTGTCAACTTATTCAGTTATTCAATGCCAAGCAACAACAGTACACATGACTGCACGGAGCAACACAGGGGTCCTTGCACGCCGGTGCGAAGTTTACACCGCAGCACTAGCAATGAATCAATTCTTTAAAAACCATGTCGAAGCAACAGCATTTCTCAAACCAGCAAAATTGTGTTATGTCTTTTGGTGCTAGCCATGTGCCGAGTGTCGTCGACATTGCCCAAGCAAATGGGACACTCGGGCATTGCGGGAGCTTGCGGCACGGGCAAAAGCACTACTGTATGCTGTTGATGCGCAAATATGGGGCCCATTTCCTTCGTCTCATTTCATGCTCTGTTGAATGTTCTCAAAACAGCGGGTCCGATAAAACAATGAGAAGAATCTACCAATGCAATGGCCTTGGAAGAATCTGCAGGCTTTTGGACTGCATCAGTTGCGAGTTTCAAGCTGCGCGAGCTGCTTCAATAAGCCACATATTCTCCGATCTCTGAAGTGCTGCAGTATCAGCATGGTCGCAGGCCCGAGAGCATCTGTTGGATATGATAATCCCTCAGGAGACTCTTGTTTTTTGGTGGATGTCCAAAGCAAAGCATGTCGCTAGCGGACGAGTTGTCTGCTTTTGAGCCAATCATCATCAGAACTTTGACATACCGACTTCCTCTGGCTTCACAAGATCTTGGCCGCTTATGTATTGCAAGGCTGAGCGCACTTGGAAATGCTTCAAGGGCAAGTCATTGTCATCCCGTCCAAACGGGTTCTCCAGCTCAACTCCGATGTAGTTCAGGCAGCACCTCATTTCGAACAACATCGGTGGAGACTCCCTTCCACAGAAGCTGGTGACACTAAGGATCGCACATGGAAAAAATGGGAATGAACGTCAAAGTGGTCGCCAGCCACACCTACGCCCAAGGAAAAACACGTAGGTTCTGTTCAAAATGTGTCAGGCAACAGCACACTGCATATCAAAGGCGCGTTCAGTCGACTCAGAACCGGAATCGGCTTTCGGTTTTCGTGATCGTGTCACATGTCAAGGCTGAGGGATTGGCTTCTGCAATCACGGCCGAGAGCAAGATTGGAAGCATAACCTGTCAGAGTCACCGAAGAAAGCAAAAAAAATCGGACTGTCAGTCGTGAACTTGTTTTACATTGTTTTACCTTCTACTACCCTAGGTATCTCTCAGTCGGTCTCGCATGACTTTGTTCCCAATGCTGAGGCCGCAGCAACGTGTACCAACCTCAGTGGAATCTCAGCACCGGAATCCGCAGAATCGAAATGGGGAGTTGATAAGGTCAGCCATGGTTATCCAAGCACGCGGCAAGAGGCCGCTGATGAGCTGCGAAAATGGAAAGGGGAATCTGCCAAACCAGAAGCGCGCTTCAAACTTTTAGAACTGTGAATCATCCTTGGGAATCACAGTATCATCAGTATCAGGATGCTAAAGAAGAACCACTCTTTTCATCTCTTTTCTCTGTACACAAAGGCAAGCATGGCACTGAACAAACATCCATCAGCAACCAAAAATAGCAGCACTCATTCTGCATGCCGCCATGCCTGGTGTCTGCAATCTTCTTTGCATTCAAGAGATTCACAAACCCTCTGGAGAGCGTCTGGTACACGCGCGAGAGAATTGGAGGTTGGACTCTCCTCGGTGGGAGGGGCCTTGCGATTCTTCCGAGTCAGAATCATGGATGCAGCCATGCAGCATACATTGTATTTGAATCACCGCGTGATATTACACTAGATTTTGTGTATATATATATGTGTGTGTGTGTGCGTGTGTGTGTGTGTGTGTATATAGTTGCCATGGGCGCTGCAGGGCACCTGGGTGTTTTGTGGTCTTTTTGGTGTTTTTTGCGTTTTTCTGTTTTTGTTTGATGATGGGGTGGGGTGGGTGGGGTGGGATGTTAACGTTGATGTTCATGCTACGCTGATGTTACGTTGATCATGGGGTGGGGTGGGGTGGGGTGGGATGGTAACGTTCATGTTCATGTTACGCTGATGATGATACGTTGATCATGGGGTGAGGTGGGGTGGGGTGGGATGTTAATGTTCATGTTCATGTTACGCTGATGATGCTACGTTGATCATTGGGTGGGGTGGGGTGGATGTTAACATTCATGTTCATGTTACGCTGAAATTGTTCCATGGTTGAAGTAGTTTTTGACAAGTGAAAAAAACAGGCGTGCAAGGCTGCATGCGCAGTTACGAGTACATTGGGAGTTTGAAAGCTTCGATCCAGCTTCAACAAACCTTGCTACCCAGATTCAAAACCCCGTTGTCGAGGTTGTGTGTAATCAACGACCTGAGAGAACATCTGCCAATTTGACTGCAATGAAAACTCGCTGATAGCGAGGTAATGATCGTGATCAGTGGCATGATCTTCCCCCAAGGAGACACTAAAAAACTCTATCTGCTACAGTGTAGCTACAGTATCCCTTCCACCAGCTCTATCCGTAGCCAAAAGAAATGAAAGTGGCTCAAACTGGTCAAACCTAGGAGCTGGATCATGTGAAGCAGCACCTCAACACGATTGAAGTGGAGAACCTCGGCGGAGCTATCCACATGACCAGCTGCGAGTTATCCACATGGGCCAGAGCCGTCTGGGACTGATGAAAAATTCCAGCCTCCGCACACTCCGTTAAGTGGTGCTGGGTCAGATCGCTCAAGCCAGCCGCATCCTGAAAAGTCTGTTGCTAGGAGAAAAAGTTTCGCCGCTATGGGATATAATCTTTCTGGACATTCACCAGCACTTCATTTAAATATTTAAAATGTCTGTGCACATTTGTGCATAAGATCAGGACCTATGGCTATGTGTTTGTATTACTGTGTAAGGCTTAAAGCTCCCGGCTTTCCGCATTTGCATGAACATACTCTTCATGTGTCAAGTGCTCGACATTGATGGACATGGCATGCACTGCTTTGGTAAGAGTAGTACAGGAATACGTAGTCAACTGTTGTTGTTCCAGTTTGCAGTGTGCAAGGGTTGCCTTTTTGTATTTCGTAGGATCTGGCATATTATATATACGGACCTTGTGTGTGTGTGGTTGAGAGTGTCTGTGAATAGATATTGAATACGTGACCGTCCGCACTGGCACTGTTAGACTGACAACGGTTGATATATACAATGACGGCCTTGCAGCACGCGAGCTGAAAGTCTTCTAAATCAACAAAACGAAGTCAGATAAATTCCACTGGCTCTTTGCAAGTCAAGCATCAATGGTCTCGCAGAAATCAGAGTCTTCACCTGAAAGCGGCAAGGAAAAGATCAGCCGAGCAGATGGCATCACCTCTACAGTATTTCTGAATTCTGACGTCGGTGACGTCGCTTCTATCGCGCCTCCAATCTCTCCTAAAGCACTTCCATGACAAAGACTCATCAGACCTCACCACTGTCAGCAGCATCAGCAGCATCAGCGATAGTCAACAACTTGTGCTAAGCATGCGCTCAGGACAGGGCGCACGATGGTGTGTCGGAACTTCATGGTGTCTTCGTACCTGCCGTGACACCACGTGACACCGTCTGATCCTCACAGCTCACACCAATGCAATGCCGAAATCACAAGTTTTTTCTCGACTTCGATGCAAACATCTACAGGAAAACCATGGGAAACCCTGAGGATTTTCTGGAATTCACCATGGTTTCCTGCGCCTTCCAGAAATGGTTCCGAAAAGATGGCTTTCCAGCAGTTTGTCAGCCATGAAAAAACCCAATGGTTGGACCCAGAGCCCAGGAGCGAACCCCAGGGCCGCCTGGTTGCTATAGAGCCACGGGTGAAGGTTACGCAGCAACTCACAGCATCAAACCACTCGCCACGCATCTGGTGGAGCAATCCAGTACCTTCCCAAAAGCGTTCCATAGCCTCAAGATCGCGTGGTGATGATTTCACAGCCTTAAATCTGAACTTGCCCAAGTGTTTTTTCTGCTGAAACTTTGCCATGTTGGAGATTCAAAGTTACAACAATCGGTTTGCTCTGTCTGCACCATGCTAAGCACCACCGTTTTCGAAGGCGGTTCACACAGCTGGTTCTGGGGATCAAACCCTGTTGATCCTGAAGATGAGCAAAGCATGCAGCACACCCACAGAGATTATCCATAGCTGACTTCTGTTGGCATCCAACAGCCCCAGCTCCTCAACAGTGCCGTGCAATGTTGCAACCATCAGGCGCTGCAACACAACTCAAGCACGTGCAGTTGTCAACCAGAGACGTAGTTCAAATACCTAAGGAAAGTTATACTGTACATGTTTGTTACTTCCCTTGACACTGCTCCTCTCGAAACTGCACTCGGGTTGTTTCTTCTACCTCACGTGCTGTTTAAACTGAAAACATGAGAGGAGTCACGTCATGTCACCTATGCAGAGCCGGCTGAGTTGGCAAGTTGTCTCTGTTATCGATCAAAGATGTCAATTTCATTTAATTATAATGGGAGGTACCCCTCCTCTGTCAGAAAGGGTCATCTCACTGTCCAGTTTCCACCTCCAGACTGCCCACTGGCCTTGACTAAAACCGCAGTGAGGATAGCTGCAGGTATGGCAAAGTAGCAGGATCGAGGGAAAACGGAGCCTGCAACAATGGATCAAGATGGATCAAGCTCATCTTGGAGAGATTTAGTGCCCTTTTACCTGAAGGCCAGTTGAAGCAAAACTGTTTCCTCCTTACTAAGCAGCAGGACTGCGTTGAATGGGGTTCTGGATCTTGTGCCAACAACATGGGTGCGTCAAAAATCCCTTGTTTGAGAAAAAACTTCCAGCAACACATCCCAAAAGGTTGCCCCAGTTGCCCCAACCGAGGCCTTTCCACCGGAGGAGAGTGAGAATCAGCCATGACTCCGAGTATTCGATCATCTATGCCATCTATGCACTGGCCCCATGGGCTGAAACCACCTCAAGCCACAGGTCACGTGAGCATCTGGCAGTGTGTCAAAACCTTGTACCCCTGGTGAACATCAAAATAGCTGGTAAATGGATGTTCATCCCCCTAAAAATGGTATTAATAGGTATTGATCCATACCCATCTCTCTTCGGGGCTGGAGATGGCTGTTTTTTTGGTGGTGCAACGACAAGACAAGCCCCGCACCAGATTCGCATGCCCAGCACACTGCAAGAGGCAATGCGGCAATATCCAGTGGGCCAAGGCAAAACGAGGGCTTTTTGGAGGGCTTTTTGGAGGGGATCACCCTATGGCTGGAAAGGCTACATGGGTATTCAACCAATCATAAAGGTGATTTCATGGGATTTAATGTGACTCATCAATTGATTCTGGAAGGCTGCCCTTTGATCAAATTGGATTCTGGTGGATTAATCTAGTGCAGAGTTCGCTGAGGAAGCTGCTTGCTGAGTTGCGCGAAGTGGAAGTGGCTGGGTAACTTTGACCATGTTGGATTTGCTGAATCTTCGTGTGATGACATGCTACTTTGAACATCATTGAACCAGGACAACTGCGACACTTCCCTCTGAAAACCTCCCCAGATTGTATCGACTCAACGTCAGCCATGCAAAGCGCAACGCGCCATCTTTTCAGCGGTTGCACCACGGACGGTCACCTCAGCCTGGACGGTCGTGAGTTGGACTGTAGCTGTTGATATAAATCCATGGTATCGATTTCATCAAAGCGCTGGCCTCAGCACACAGAAATATATCTGATATCTTCGCGTAGTAATTTCATTCAATGGAGTAAATTAGATATATTCTAGATGAATGGATACATCACAAAAGGCTGCTAGAACGTTCCCATCTGCAGAGATGCTGCGGGCTGTTGTTCGTTCTGTTTGATACCCTGTTTCGAGAATTGAGGTCCTCAATAACATGTACAAGACCATACTGGCAGTATTTGTTCAAAAGCAAATGGGACGGAGATGACGCACACATGGGCCCTTGACACTATTACCCGTAGTGGCTACTGGACATTATTCCGTATTGAGCTTTATCATAGTCTTAGTGGTATTGCACTCCCTACCCACGATCAACCAATCAATGTCCATCACCTTTTATTGCCTGGTATCTCATGATATTTTGGTCTCGTCATCTGACTTGTCAAGCGACCCTTCCCAGACCCAGCCTCCGCAACATCCCCTTTCGGTTTTCGCTTACCTTCGAAAGAGAACAACAATCCAACTTGCGTGTAAACAAAAGGATGCCAAATCGGGAAGCTCAGTCTGGTTGATGTTTCCTAGTTAGATATACCAGTATCAAGCAGGTAGAAAGACAAGGTACAAATACATCAAGCTACAAAAAAAACACTAAAAAAGCATCAAAACATCAAAAAACACGGTGGCACCCTGGTGGCCTCGAGACTTTTTAGCGCTCACAATGCTATCAAAGCAGAGTGGACGATGATCTGAGTTCCTTAGAGTCAAAAACCCAAAATCCTGGTCAAAGGAAGAATTTATCACATATTAATGTGAAAATTGGATTAATCAATGCTAAAGCCAATGCCTAAAATATCCTAAAATCACATCAATGCCCACTGCTTGGAAGAATTTGCAATGCTGGCGAGCTGCAACAGGGTGCGTCGGAGCGTGGGCCGTCGACCCAATTTCCGTATAGCACTCTGCAACGCCACACGGGCATTTGAGAGTTGCTCCAGCGGTAACTGCAATGAGGGCAGCAACGACTCTCTGACTACCAAAGGATCCAAAGGGTAGCTTCACCATTCTTCACCATTCCTATCTTGCAATTTATGCAATTTGACAAAGCCGCTTTCGAAAGACTGCACCAGTCAGAAACATGCATCAAATCTCATCCAGGCCTCTTGCTGAGATTCAGCATCTAAAGGTGGATGAAGCAGCCAATTTCGCGCTTCTTGACAACATTGCTCTGCCTGCCAATCAAGAGGCTGGCAAGCTTCCTCCTGTCTCCACACCGCATCTCTAATATCTCTATGAAGTGTAAGTGAGAACAATTGTGCCAGAGTTGTGGGTCAAAATATTCTTGCAACCTCCACAAAGACTACCAGATTCTGTAGAGCTCCATACCATTTCCTAGGGCTTAACCACAATCTGCCATTCCCTGCTGTCATCTCTGCTGGACCATGTGTCGTGATAGATGAGATCCCTTCCACCATCGCGTAACTGTCTTGGTTGAGATGATGTGTTCAGTACATGCAACAGCAAAAGAGTGGGCACCCCTCCCCGCTGTTCAGCATCTTGCCAAACTGTATGAGCACGTTCAGCATCTTTCAGCAGCGTTAGCAAACTGTAAATGTCCCCTAATCATCCGAAAGTGTGATCGCCTTTTTGTAGCGATCCAGCATGAGGTCGTCACCCAAAACCTTCGACAAAGAATGGCACTGAAGCTAGACAAACAAGAGGTCCATCCGGTATATGATGATAGGGTGCAGGACTGTAAAATTGCTTGATTAGGGTATAGGATACATGTATGCACATGCATATATACAGTATTGTATATATATATATACAACAAATTTGAGATATGTATATATATATACACATACATGATATGTATATAGATATATAATATGTATGTGCTTGAATAAAAACTGAAATATTGTACTGTACGTTTTTCAAGTGGAAGCCATCCATTGCCTTGAAAACGCGCTCGGCGTGCTTCTCGAAAGCACGGAAGTCATCAGAACCCAGCGCGCGGCCTAGCAGTGTTCACCATGGTTACCAATCAGGTTTAGTAGGGACTGGATGTAAAGTTTAGTAGGGATTGGCCAGAGTTCTTACTTCCTACTTCTCATTAACTCTTATCACTTGTCATTCCTTCTAGCTTCAAAAACTTCTGAATCACTATCATTTAAAGGAGTTTAGTAAGGTCTAGTCTAGTGAGTCTAGTATCACTTCTGAACATCTTTTTCCATGGTCGTTACCCATTCACTGCCCCAACCTCTCCGTGGCCTCGCCAGGTGCCTCCAGCTGCCAAGGCAAAGTCCCCGCAGCTGCAGGGGTTGGATCGGTGGGCGGTGGACTCAGCGGGCCGTACCACGTGGAACCTCAAGCGCGAAACCTGTGGATATCCATTGGTTTCATCAGTTTCTCGGGACTAAAAAATGACTTGGCTGAAATTCAGAAAGGACATCTACACCACTTTTTCAGAAAATATTTGGAGATGTTACAGGTCTTATAAATGGCTTTTTACCATGGCTTTTACCATGTTTTTTATAGGGGTGTTCCCGCAGATTTTTCCATCATACTATGGGACCTAAGCGTCTGCAGAATTGCCAGTATTATGGGAAAATCCCGATATCCCGTAGATAAAACTCGTAAACAAATTCCTGGTGGAATGTATTGGGGCTGTTCATGAATCGGCACCCATATGAGGGATACTTAATACTAGGTGGATGGGATAAAACGCGCTGGCAACCCAACAGCAGGTCCCAGCGTTCCAGGGTTCTAGGGTTCCGTTCCGGTTTTCAGGGCCGACGAAAAAGGGCGCACCACTTCCAGGACCCAGAGATTTGTTTCTTTACTTATTATTTATTTATCATAAATATATACACATATATAACGTATGCATGTTAATATATATATATACATACATATATACATAATTACATATGTATATAAATGTTAGGTGCCCAATTTGGTCTGCACTCAGAATATCGCGACCAGCCCACAGCATGACAAGCAGCTGTCTCCAGAAATCCACGGTAGAAGTCAACTGCTGGAAGTTCTCAGGACTGACGTTAAAATCCCCCAGAAGTAAACAAGGAGTCTGCAGCAGACCATCTTCTACTCCGGCCAGAGATTCCACTGCCTGCTGCAACGGCTCCAGATATTGTTTGTATCTTGGGCCACGATTGTTCCGGATCATCTCTGGTGGATGGAGGTGCAGTGAGCA
This sequence comes from Cladocopium goreaui, assembly GCA_947184155.2. NCBI lineage: Eukaryota > Dinophyceae > Suessiales > Symbiodiniaceae > Cladocopium > Cladocopium goreaui. The sequence continues at coordinate 41,301 of CAMXCT020000414.1, forward strand.
CACCACCAGTCGCTGCCCCTTCCCATCCTCCACCAACGCGATGGAGTGATCTCGGGAAACGGTCCGCATTCGCATGGCGAACTGCAAGACGGCATTCTCGCTGCGCACGCAACGGGCTTTGGGCAAGATCAGAGCTGTGCCTTGGCGCATGTTGAACGGTGAAAGCCACAGCTACTACTTCGTGTCAAACAAAACTGGTTAACGACCGAAACTGGGTTAGCCATGGCATAGCCATGGTTTGATTGATGTGTTTTATGTGTTTTGATGTTGTTTAACAACCCCCAACCCCCCAAACCCCCAACCCCCAACCCCCCAACCCCCAACCCCCCGCCTCCCCCCCGATAAGGTAACTGAATGATGGTCACCCAGGCACACGACTCCACCTGTATGCCACGTCCATCCCGGTCATCTGCACCGCGGATGATGTCGGCATCTGCCAGGGCATCCAAAAACGAAGGATCGGCCTCCTCAAATGCGCTATGGGGGATGGGATATGTTTAAATACAACCAGTTGTTCATGTTTTTCATGGCGAAATCGTACATGTGTGTGTGTGCATGTATATATATATATATACAACTATTATATTTATATATACATGTGTATATGTATATGTATATGCATGTGTATGTGTATGTGTATGTGTATATGTATATACATACATACATACATACGTACGTACATACATACATACATACATACATACATACATACATACGTACATACATACATACATACGTACGTACGTACGTACGTACATACATACATACATACATACGTACGTACGTACGTACGTACGTACGTACATACATACATACATATACATATACATATACATATACATACACATACACATACACATACACATACACATACACATACACATACACATACACATACATATACATATACCTATACATATACACATACACATACATATACATATACATATACATATATATATATGGAACCAATATATATATACATACATACATATATATATATACATATACATATGTATATATAATATGCATGTATACATATATATATATATTATGCATGTATATATATACACATACATATCTATCTATTATTTATATAATATGTATATATATAATTATATATAATTATATATATACATGTATGTGTAAATTGGATTCAAGTGGGGTATTCCCCATTTTTGGACAAACCCATCTCAAAAACCTCATCACTGGAAAGCAAACACCGAACTCGCCCATCCGTGGGGGTGTTTGTTTGGGTGTAGAATAGTTCTTGTTTTTTTTTTGCCTCAGGTTTTTGATTGTTTTGTTGTCTTTCCTGGCACCATTTGCCTTGTATTTGCATCAGTTTGGAACGAGAATCTGTCATTTTGCATGGTATTTTCTACATTTTGGCATGGTCACTTGGCATGTTGCAAGGTATTTGCTACAGTTGGCCATGTGTGCCTTCCATTTTGCATGATATTTGCAACATTTTGGCACTTCAACCTATCATGTGCATGGTATTTGATACATTTTGGTACTTCAAACGTTCATGTGGGTTTCTTGAGGGTTTCTTTAGGCTTTCATTTTGGGTTTCATTTTGGGTTTCATTTAGGGTTTCGTTTAGGGTTTCTTTAGGGTTTCATTTAGGGTTTCATATAGGGTTTTTTAAGGGTTTCATTAGGTTCAGGGTTTCATGTAGGGTTTCTTATCAGGATTTCTAAACGTTCATGTGGGTTTCTTTCGGGCTTCTTTAGGATTCATTTAGGGTCTCTTTAGGGTTTCACTTAGGGTTTCTTTAGGATTTCGTTTAGGGTTTCATTTACTGTAGGGTTTCTTGAGGCTCCCTTTAGGGTTTCAGGTAGGGTTTCATGTAGGGTTTCATTTAGGGTTTCTTGAGGGTGTCATTTAGGGATTCATTTAAGGTTTCTTTAGGGTTTATGGTTTCTTTAGGGTTCATTTAGGATTTGATTTAGGGTTTCATTTAGGGTCTGATTTGCAGTAGGGTTTCTTTAGAGTTTCATTTAGGGTTTCTTTAGAGTTCATTTAGGGTTTCATTTAGGGTTTCTTTAGGGTTTCATTTCGGGTGTCTTTAGGGTTTCAGTTAGGGTTTTTTAGGGTGTCGTTTAGGTTTCTTTAGGGTGTCATTTAGGGATTCATTTAAGGTTTCTTTAGGGTTTCATTTGTGGTTTCTTAGGGTTCATTTAGGGTTTCATTTAGGGTTTCTTTAGAGTCTCATTTAGGGTTTCTTATCAGGATTTCGTATCATGATTTCTAAAACGGTTTCTTTAGGGTTCATTTAGGGTTAAATTTAGGTTTTCTTTAGGGATTCATGCACGGGTTTCTTACCAGGATTTCTTTTCAGGATTTCAAAACGTTCAAGTAGCTTTCTTTAGGGCTTCTTTAGGTGTTCATTTCGGGTTTCATTTAGGGTTTCTTTAGGGTTTCATTTAGGGTTTCTTTAGGGGTTCATTTACTGTTTCTTGAGGGTTTCAATTAGGGTTTCATTTAGGGGTTCTTTAGGGTTTCAGTTAGGGTTCATTTAGGGTTTCATTTAGGGTTTTTTTAGAGTGTGGTTTAGGGTCTCTTTACGATCTCATTTAGGGTTTCGTTTAAAGTTTCTTTAGGGTTTCATTTATGGTTTGTTTAGGTTTAATTTATGGTTTCTTTAGGGTTCATTTAGGTTTTTATGTAGGGTTTTATGTAGGGTTTCTTTAGGGTTCTTTCAGGGTTTCACCTAGGGTCTCGCTAGGGTTTCATTTAGGATACAAACAGGAGAGAATAAAGCAAAATAAAATGAAAAAAGAAGAGAGAGTAAAAACAATAAGAAGAGCAAAGGAGCAGGAAGTATAGCAGAGAAACACATGACGGAAAAAAGACGACTTAGAATAGTAGAAGTAGAAAGGCACAGAAGCACAAAAGCAGAAGAGAAAGAGAAGCAGGGAAGGCAGAGAAGCAGAAAAGCAAAGAAGCAGGGAAAGCAAAGAGCAGAAACGCAGAGAATCAGAAAAGCAGAGAAGCAGAAAGGCAGGAAAAGCAAAAGCATAAAAGGAGAGAAGCAGGAAAGCAGAAAAGCAGAAAAGCGGGAAAAGCAAAAGCAGAAGCAGAAAAGCAGAGAAGCAGGAAAGCAGAAAAGCAGGAAGCAGAAAAGCAGAAAAGCAGAAAAGCAGAGAAGCAGAGAAGCAGAGAAGCAGAAAATCAGAAAATCAGAAGCAGGAAAGCATAGAACCAGGCACCAAAAAAAACAAAACCTGCCGCAAAAAAAAAATGGCCCTCGTGTTTGTTTTGACCCAGGCCCATACCCAAATTCATCAATTGTTACAGGGGTATTCTGCTGTTTGTACCAGGTCCTGCACAGCCACAAGGTCATGGTCAGCCACCCATCTTTGAAGCTCTAGTGGTGAGTAGTACACCTGAAGTCGATCGATCGCAGCAACAATGTCCTGTGCACAAGACGAAGAACTTGAAACTCAAGTCCCACAGCAGGTGGGACACAAATCGCCCTCTGGAAATCAGCCACATAGTCCACTGAAAATCATGAAAAATCACCCCATTTAGTTCGATGATTGTCCAAATCATAAACCTCCATTTATGATCGGGATTCTTCCATTTTTAGGTGATGTTCCCATATTTTCCAATTGAAACCTGAATTTATGATGGGGATTTGCTAGCCGTGTAGGTGATTTCGGAGGGGTTGTTGAGCTGATTGCGGCAGCCTCAGGTCCCTGTCCTTCTTGCTGTAGCCCTGCTGAAGCAGCTGGGGCATCCAAACACAGTCCTCCCAAGAAGAAAAAGAAGAATTAATCCCATCCCCCTAATATTAAACACCCCCCATAAACCATGGTTTAGTGGAGGATTTACACTTATTTAAGGGACCATACAATGGGAGTGTTTTTCCTATTAGGGGGGGTATTAGGGGGATGGGATCATAAGGTGAAACCAGGAAGGAAGCAACAAACACAAAGACCCAAGGTGGCAGCTGGACTCACAGGTTGGCACCTTCTGGTAGTAGCTGGACTTCCTGTGCTGATTCCATACCGCCACTGACCAAGTTTCCCCGGAGAAGTTGCTTTGGACCTGACCGTTGGGCGAGAGACGTAGCAGTGATCAATGGATTGCCTAAAAGGAAAATCTGCAGGAAACAAAGACATATATTTACTAGATTTTACTAGTATTTACAGGAGTGTTTCTTGCATTTTGTACCTTCAATCAACGGGAAGTGAAGCACTGAACAACCTAAACTAAACCATCCATTGCCAATGCTTCCACTCTGGACCCGGCCACAATGATCAAGATGGGCAGGCAAGCAAGGTACCGCCGCCGTGGCATGGGTTTCGCACGGGAAGGGCGTGAAGAATGGTGAATAGTGTAGAAATGGAACATCTTGTAAGTCCAAAGGATGGGATATACAAATAGGATTCTATGGAAGCAAAGCTTGCGGGGTAGATTTTGACTTGGCTTTTGCCTCTGCACTGCAGACTTTGCGATCATCTCTACAATCGAAAAGGATTCCGAAGACCAGTGCCCTAATCAAGAAACACGTTACAGGCATGTTGGCAAAGAAAGGATCTGACTTGGACGTAGCCTGAGCCAGAATATTGCAGACAGTTCTAAATGTCCAATACAGCAGGCTTGTGCCGTTGAAAAGCACGGGTCCTCTAGCGCGTTCCTATGTTGTTTTTCTGCTCCTTGTGCTGGCGCGCATTGCAGTTGTGCGTCCAAAAAAAGCTGCAATCTACATGAAGTATCCAGCCACGCTTGCTCACTCATGTTATTTGTGTCGCCTTGTCATTCACCAAGTAATCGTGGCAAAACCAAATTCTATTGCAACACCCAAATCTACCCAAATATCCTGTTTGTAATATTTGTAGGTAGCATGAAAGCTATAAATGTGTATCAAATCCCTCACATTTCAATAGACTTCCTTCAAAAGTACACCCAGCACATGCCAAAAACTCTGACTGAGCTGCGCGAAATGGGACAACTTCGCCATCAAGGCCAAGCACTGATGCCATTGCATCTTGTGAAACTGCCTTCGGCACTGCTACGGCTTATGCCGATCGGAGCGCCAACACCTAGCTTCGTCGAGTGGAGTACGTTATATCGCCGTTTCTTATAACTGAACACACTGATTCGTGATTCACGGTTTTCACTTCAAGCACTCAATGCCAGGTTGAATTAAAGTTTTGTTCGCAGCAAGACACGTTTGATTCATCCTGTCCTCAAAAGGTATGTGTGGCAGACTGGCCACCAATTCTTGTGGTTGGAACTTGCCAAAAAAGAATCCCAATGATTTTCATAGTCTTCGTGCTCGCTGCGAGGAACTCTGTTGAAGGCCTGCTGTGAGGAAGCTTCGCTTTCATCCAGCCATTAGCCGGGCCTCGAAGCACTGATGAGACCCGAATGCTAGCAGGCATGGCTTTGATGTGGGCAAAGAAATGAAGCTCAGGTTTCTCTGCTTTTCAAACCCAGTTGTGAATAAACATGTCTATAGTGGGTTCTTTGCTCCAATGCATATTGCACAAATTTATACAGGCTCTAAGCCCGGATCATACCTGTGAGTTTGTCTGAAAATATTCTAGCCCAAAATCCCATAGTTGATCATCATTTTTCTCATCTAGAATGGATTTGTTTATGGGCATTCCGGTTTTCAGACACACCCAAAAATCATATCAAGTTGGTTCGTCCGAGTTAGTTCTACGTCAGTACCGTAAATATCCTCATTATATCGATTCGTACAAAGCCAGTACAGCAAATATCCCCATTACCCTCTGGTAATTTAACATAGCTATAGAAAATCACCATTTTTAATGGGAAAATCCACTATTAATGGCCATTTTCAATAGCTATTTTGACATAACCAGAGGGTATACCGCCTTTTCAAAGCTTTCATCAGTTTGGACAACAGCTGGAAAATTCAAATCACCAGCAGCTCGGGATTCCTGTCAAGATCTTGGCGCTCTTGGAGCAGTCGACTTACTTCTCTTCCTCCTGGAGTCGGTATGGCTCGCGAATCGGGATATTTCTTGTTTATATATCATATTATATTATATTATATTATATTATGCTATATTATATTATATTAATATTATATTACATTATATTATAGTATAGTATATCATATTATATGATATCATATCACATCATATTATATCATATTATATTATATTATGTTACATTATATATGTATATGTATTAATATGTATATATATATATATATGTATGTATATATATATTATATTATATTACATTGTATATGCATATGTATTAATAATGTATGTATGTATGTATGTATGTATGTATGTAATGTATGTATGTATGTAATGTATGTATGTATGTATGTATGTATGTATGTATGTATGTACGTACGTACGCACGTACGTATGTATGTATGTATGTAATGTATGTAATGTATGTAATGTATGTAATGTATGTAATGTATGTAATGTATGTAATGTATGTAATGCATGTAATGTATGTAATGTATGTAATGTATGTAATGTATGTAATGTATGTAATGTATGTAATGTATGTAATGTATGGAATGTATGGAATGTATGTAATGTATGTAATGTATGTAATGTATGTAATGTATGTAATGTATGTAATGTATGTAATGTATGTAATGTATGTAATGTATGAATGTATGTAATGTATGTAATGTATGTAATGTATGTAATGTATGTAATGTATGTAATGTATGTAATGTATGTAATGTATGTAATGTATGTAATGTATGTAATGTATTAATGTATGTAATGTATGTAATGTATGTAATGTATGTAATGTATGTAATGTATGTAATGTATGTAATGTATGTAATGTATGTAATGTATGTAATGTATGTAATGTATGTAATGTATGTAATGTATGTAATGTATGGAATGTATGGTATGTATGGTATGTATGGTATGTATGGTATGTATGGTATGTATGGTATGTATGTATGTATGTATGTATGTATGTATGTATGTATGTATGTATGTATGTATGTATGTATGTATGTATGTATGTATGTATGTATGTATGTATGTATGTATGTATGTATGTATGTATGTATGCCAGTATGTATGTCAGTATGTATGTCAGTATGCATGTCAGTATGTATGTCAGTATGTATGTCTGTATGTATGTCATGTATGTATATCAGTATGTATGTCATGTATGTCATGTATGTCATGTACGTCATGTATGTCATGTATGTCATGTATGTCATGTATGCCATGTATGTCATGTATGTCATGTATGTCATGTATGTCATGTATGTCATGTATGTCATGTATGTCATGTATGTCATGTATGTCATGTATGTAATGTATGTCATGTATGTCATGTATGTAATGTATGTAATGTATGTAATGTATGTAATGTATGTCATGTATGTAATGTATGTAATGTATGTAATGTATGTAATGTATGTATGTAATGTATGTAATGTAATGTAATGTAATGTAATGGTATGTAATGTAATGTAATGTAATGTAATGGAATGGAATGTAAGTATGTATGTATGTATGTATGTATGTATGTATGTATGTATGTATATGCGTACAAATATATCTATGTTTATTTGAGTATGTATATAATATCTCTGTATTTATATATATATATATACAGATGCATATTAACATGGGCATGATCCAAGCTCCTTCTCCCAACGGTCAAACTTGTCATCCTGCCAGTAGCCCACCTGCACGCCACGCGTGGACTGCTAGCATTGGACCCCAAGTTTACCAACCATTTGGGTGGTATTAAATAGCCGAAAGCCAAAAAAAAATGGTTGATGCAAGTCCCAAAGTGCCCATCAAACTAAGCAGGGAATTGATTCATCCCTGGTTGACAGTGCCTTTCGCTCAGCCTTTGCTGTGATGTAGGTTCCCCGACCTCGTGTTGTGGACGGAGAAATTGCGTCGTTGTGCAACTGATGTTGATCCATGTTGATCCGATACTTCCGATATCCAAACACAGTAGATTTGGATGGATCCGGGATACCCACAGTTAATAACCATTGAACGGATCAATGATAATAAACGATGGACGGAGAGATACAAGAGGTGGAGACACACAAATTCAACGGTCCGCCTCATCCTTCCATGAAACATCAGACATTCAAAGACAACACCAGCCCAAATGTTCCTGCTTCTCTTGCTCAGCACCACACCATGACGTTTGCCTTGGCTCCACTCACCGTCGTAGGTCCGACCTGTTTTATGTTGAAGTTTCACTTCAAATTGCTTGGATCGCAATGAGCAAAGCGCCACGGAAAATGGGGTTCTAAGCAAAGAAGACGAGAGTACAATGGGAACCACTGTATCAACAAGAAATTCTCGGGACCATGTCCCTCAGAAACAAGGAGTTCAGACAACGTCTGCAAATTGCAGGTCAAAAATCTTGACTCCAAATAGCCAGGGCCGACCATCAGGCCACACGAATTTGCCCTGTCCATGCTTCAAATCATCCTGCACAAGGCGAGATGTGAAGCACCCAGTGCAGTTCAGTGCAGTTTGCTGACATTGCTTGAGCACACGGCTAAGCAAATTTTCGTCCTTGTATTGGCCCTCGTAGACCAACATGCCCTTTTGAGTGTGCCACACCTAGAAAAGGACAGAAGTTGCACCGCTTCCTCTTATCATTCAACAATATTCAACCATATTCAACAGCTGGGATACTGGAACTCACCAGGTAAAACAAGCCAGGTCTACCATCTTGCCAGTTCCAGAAAAGCGACCGTTCTGGAATTGTCCTTCATAAACACGTCCGTCGCTCCAGGTCTGCCGCCCCTGTCCATCTTGCGCATCAGCCTGGAAGAGGCAGAAGCAATGACAACACAGAGAGGCAGAGGCAGTAGCGAGACAGAACAAAAAAAAAACACGAAATCGATGTCCATATCTATCCTTCCAATTTTGAAATCATTAGCCATCAACATCCTCTCACCATGCATCCCTCCAAGCCCTCCAAGCCCAACCTTCCACTGTCCTTCATACTGGCAATTCTTAGACTGCCAAACTCCATGTCCTTGGCATGACACCATTTTTTGTCCGTCCAAGGAGCTGCATGCTGAGGGGGCCACCATGCCGCTTGCCATCCTTGATCATGCCAGTATAGGTTGATCCATCCTGATCACATACTTTCCCAATGAATTCAATATCATTCCAAGATCATCCAGGGCTGGTTGACAACAATGGAAGAATGTGGAAGAATCCTGGCCTGGTACGTTACAAACTGTCGCTCCTGCGATAGCTGCAGAAATGATCGGCAAGCTCTTTGCATCACAACGGAACAGGTCGATCTGAAACTGTGAAAGATCTGTGAAAGGCAGAAGCACGCCTCTGCATCCAAGGAAGGAGAATCTTCTTTCGTGTCCTTAACAAGTTCAACTGGCGAGCTCTGGGTTTGCCTTCAAAAGTCTCTGGATTTTACCTTATTTTGCTGCTTCCATCCCAATATGTGTTGATAAAATGTGATCATAAAACTCCCCGCGAAAAAATCCCGGCCTCTACATACCAGACCTTTAACTTTGTGGATTGAAGCGTCAAGCCCGACAAAAACCGTGCCTCAACCAAAGCAGGTGCACTTGTGCCTGACAAGTGGCAAGAAACATCAGTAGATGTTCCAAAGTTGTAAGGAAAATCCACGCTTTGGCCATTTGTCCATTTGTGCTTATGATAGTTGTTTGGGGGGAACCAGCCAACAATCATGAATCACCCAAGGTGCAGTTTTCGGACAACCCCCACCTGCTGAGTCAGCCTTCGGATCCTGAGAAAGGCACAACGGATATTTGTGTCTGAAAATGGATATACCATGATATACCCTCTGGTAATTTAACATAACTATGGAAAATCACCAGTTTTGATGGGTAAATCCACTATAAATGGCCATTTTCAATAGCTATATTAAATTACCAGAGGGTACCATATACCGATATAGCCCATGATATACCATGACCATCTTAGAGGGAAAATGACATGACCAACTGACCAACCACTGGATTTGGGGGTGCCTTATTTTAAGACAAACATAGCTGACATAGCTATTGGTTCCCAAAAAAATGGTCGACATCCATACCCAAAGTTGTCATTTCTTTCAGAACCCAGACGCCTTTTCGAAATTTGCCTCATCGCGCAGAGGATCCACAGGCCCTGGAGCCTTGGCAGAAGCAATCTTTTGGCCAGGCTCACTGGATCGGTTGCAGGGTCTCACTGTGATGGTTTTCTATGTCCGATCTGCAAATCGGGTCATCATCATCCATCTATTGCTTCAGATCCCTAGTGGCCAAAAGCTCGAAGCGATGTTTACTGGTTGCCAAACTCTGTCAAAATCCGTGCCAACTACTCGCCTCTTCCCTCTGTCATTCACATATCTTAGAGTCTTGCTACATCTCCATTGCCACAGCAGCGATTGTCTGGTTGCAGCTTTGGAAGGAATTTGGGGCTGGGGTCAGAGGGGATTCTTCGGAATCTGAAATGAACTGAGCGTTGATTTCATGTCATTGTTTCTCCTTGTCTGAACAAAAACCAGATCTTACAAAACCGACTGCTCAGTAATCTCAGTACAGTACAGTAACGCCACATTCGTCCAGCCTGGGGAGTAGCAGCAAGCCGTGTTCCCCATGGGTGGAGTCCCAGCCGACCGCACTTATCGCGGAGAACTTTTCTTGCGTCACAACTTGAGACTCCAATGCTGACGCAAAGGTTGTGAAAAGCCTGAAGAGCTATGAGAATTCGCCTACCGTTGTGACATGTTTCCCGAGAATTCGCCTAACATCCCCGGTATGATAGAGACTTGATGGATGGTATCAGCAAATCCCGCTACGATGCGGGGGAGATCCTTTGGATTGCATGAGATCTCATGATCATCGCAACGCTAAGTCGGCACAGCTGGGGATCTATATACCATGACCACCTGGTTCCTGTAGTGAAACCTGGAAACCCAAAATCCTAGGGTCCCTGGGCCTTCAGTTTTCACCCATTTCAACCCATCTCGCGGAAAAACATGTGCAGAACCAAGGACCGCATCTGCCCGGAAGTTGGCTCAAGGTGGTGCCCAAAAATGTTGGTTGGCGAAGCTGATCATCTTTACATATCTACCAAGAAACATAGTTCACCTAGTAAACCAACTTAGCTATCTAGGGGCGCCACCTTGTTCCATTTTTTTCTTCCATAGTTTTCCAGTTTACATCAGTTTACCCTTTGCACCGAATCGGTGTGGATCTCCTTCGGAGACCAGGTCGTGGTTTGTACAATCCAGGTAGGACAAGACGGCAACTGCACAACTGTCTTACCAAGGGTGAAACCAAGCTGCTCCCCTCAACAGAGGATCTTCCTCTGCAAAACTCATCCACTGATCCAGGAAACGCTGGAAGTCAGCTCGTTAGCAAGTCCCGCTTCAGTTGCTCTTCCTCGACAAGCAGCGGTCAGCTGTGACTCACAGCATTGACTCGCTGGGTTTACAGCTAAGGATGGTGCATCAATACCTCGCCCAACAATTGCCCGTCGAAGGGAGGCAAGATCCCTCCTGTCCAATTCACATGAAATTCACCAGGGAAACAAAGTTGATCCTGACACCGTTGCCTCCCTTGTTGATTGTGACTGCGAAATACCTAAATTAGAATAGTTAAACAGCAAGCACACAATGCCAAACTGCCAAACTAGTCCAGGCCAACATCTGGGTGATGCTTCATATACCGTAGAAGTGTACACTTCTCTGTAGAGCTCCTTGCATTCATCATTTGGCCGAGGTTTTTCCTGACCAGGTCGGCAAATCTGCAGTTCCCCATCCTTTTGGAGAAAACTTGACACACCTTCCAAGCGTGGCCTGATGTTGGTGCACTTGTGCTGCATCTCTAGCCCCTCAGCCGCCACTTTTTCACTCTCCTGCAACAACTGGACAGGATCCTGCTGAAACAAAGTTTTCAAAGCTCAATTTCTGAAGAGTAAAGGAGTGCTGAAGATAGACCAGGATTCCAAAAGGTGTGGTAAAACATCATAAACATCTATGGAATTGGTATGGATCAATGGATCAATATCATCAACCCAAAATGGAGTCAGAGGTTTTGTTTACTTCCAGCCGTTCCAGCCGTTCCAGCCATATCTACATACCAAAAATCACCAGCCATGGGTCGGTACCTCAATCGACCCATGTGATTTCTCCTCCTTCAGGCGGGAACGAACATTTTTGGCCACATGCTGCCGCATTGGCGAACAAAGACCTGGCGCGAACGAACTCGCACTTTGCGAAGGTTCAAGGGAAAACCCACGGGAATAAGAAGGAAGTCTCACCTTGGCATATCGATGCGAACTGGTTTGGCTCTTTTTAATGTTTTTTATGTCTGTTTTTTTAATGGGGCTGCGGGGCTGCTTCCACATTTGCGGCTAAAATCTCTTGTTTCGTCGATATTTCCAGCATTTTTGAGCAGTGCTCCCTCGTGTTGCAACAGTTTGAGGCTAACATTTCTTATTTCCACGGTATTTGCAACATCTTGGAGCCAAAATCTGTTATTTCCTCAGTATTTGCCGCACTTTTGGAGCTGAACTTTGCAGAACTTTGCAGCTCAAATCTCTGACTTGGACCGATTTGTTTGCAGCGTGTTCGATCTGAAATCTCTTCTTTGCAAGGTACATGCAGCGTTATGTTTCTTAATAGTTTTGCGAGGTGTCCACTTAGCATGGTATGTTGCATCATGTTGAGCATAAAGCTACTCTCCGTTGCCAATATAAAACATCATCGAGAAACTCTCCGTTGATTTTTGGGGGTTGGAAGCAGCTTGCGCAACGGGCACTTGAGCTTTCCATGTTCTGATGTCATTGATGTTGTTGGCAAGGGGTTGAGCTTAGGGGCGCAGCGCTTCTCCCCATGGCGCTTGGCCACATTTTGTGTGCCATTTTGGCACTCAAATCTTTCATGTTGCCATGATGTCATGGGTTGTTGATGGGTGGTGGCCGTGTGATTTGTATAAAATACCTATCCCGAGTGAAAGCCACAGAAGCCGCATTTTTTTGAGAAAAAATACCCCTCCTACCTATGCGATAATCTGAAATTCTGCTCCTCCACATGTCCACCTTTTTCAAATTGTCTTCAAGTAGCAAACTTCAAAAATGCGCTGCCTTCTTGCTCCATGAGCTTCTGCAGTTTGGACCTGCAACACTCAAATAATGGGGATAGCAATGGAACACAAATGGCTGGTCGCTTTTCGTATCAAACTTGAACCATCTGTTTTGGCGGTCAACAATTTTGACCCATGCCCAAACTACCTGTTCAATGCTGCTACCTGCCTTTCGAAAAGGGCCTTTTGCTCATCAAGCATTGCCTGTCGCAAAAGTTCGACATGGACAGTTGTAGCTGTCAAGAAATCCATAGCCATGTCTCGACACAGAAGAAAATAGAGAATATATGAGCAGGAGCATATATCCAAGCTCCAAATGGGATCAAATGGGTTTGTCTGAACATAAGGTACTGGTAGCGGTAAATCCGCAAGTTGATCATAATCTTCTCCATTAAAATTGCCATTGGGGTTATACCATTATAATTATACCGTAGCCATGTTCAAACAAACTCCAAATGCAATGCAAAACGGTTCTTCCTCACTGCGGCCACAGCCAACTCAGGCATATGACACTTCGCTGCAGTCTTTTGCACCACAAGTCCCCATCAAGTTGAAGGCACACGGACGCGACACTGTACACTGTACATGGACGGACGTATATGACCTTTGTAGGGATCCTTGCCAGTATCCGGTGGGTGCCACGAAATGCTTTTTTCTTTGCAGTCCCTAAGACAAGCAACACATGTTTGTCTTTAAGACCAAACTTCTCGGGAGATTCGGGCTCCAGCAGTCCAGCCACAGCTGTGCCAGAGATTAGTCACCTGACAGCATCAAAACAGGGAGCCATGTTCCATGCTCAAAAATTTGCTACAACGACTCAGCTATGATCAAGAGAGAAATCTTGAAACTCCCATATTTAAAAAAAAAAACATCAGATCCTCAATTCTGCCTCTTTGATGCTTCATCAATGACTGGTGACTCCTGGGTCTTCTCACAGTCCTTATAACCCTCACAGCCACGGTCCTCCCGCCTCTGGCGGCACTTCTGCAGTCGCTTTTGAAGCGCTTCCTTTGGTCCATTTTTCATCACAGGCCCCAGAATTCTTCGAAGTTCTTGGACAAAGGCCGCACGGGAGTCCTTCATCAGCACAAGTCCAGTGCACATTTTTCAGTAAGAGTACACACAAATTGGCACCACAGTTTGCAACCTGAAGGGAAAAAAACAGCACCCAAAATGCAATTCTATCATGGCACTTTTGTGCGCTCCTCCATCTCTACGTTTCCTCCCAGAAATTCCCAGTCTCCGCAGTAGTGAAAGAGCTGTCCCTTGCTGCTGTCAAGGAAAATTGCAGGGTCAAAAAGAATTCTGACCTTGGCGCCAGGTCTGTTTCAGCTGTGTGGCTGTGTCACTCAACAGTCTCTCCCAGTCTCACAGGTCACAGGACTAGCTGTCTCCAAGGTACTTGACCATCCAGTTGGTCCTTCAAAGCTTCAGGATTTTCCAGCCAGAGATCCAGTTGTGTTTCGATGGGAATGCCAAATGGCTTACCTCAACTGGTGACCGAAGCTGACCTTGAAAAAGAGTCTCCCTTGGAAATTCTCAGTGCTGTCTGCTCTCAACGAATATTGGAAGTTTTGTCCAGAAATATGGATGTCATTGAAAATGGGTTGTACTCCCAAAATCACAACTTTTATAGGGAACATGATCAACCACTGGATAGACTGGGGTGCCCTATTCCCACAAGAACCCAGATGTGCCAAGGCTGTCCAAGATGCTACGATACACCTCAGAGCAGAGCTGCAACAATGATGTGACAAACCCAATGATAAACCCAATGTCGTACGGTTCACAAAGCAATTCCCCACATGGTATACTTGGGAATGCATCATTGAGACGACCACACTCTTGATGGCTTATATCCTCACTTTCTGTTGATAAATCCCAATTAGTCTCATGGTCAAACCCCTCAAAAATTGGTGCCATTCAGGGTAGCATGAAGCATCGCCAAGAAACGTATTGATTCACGATATCCTTGGCGATGAAAATCTGCAGCATCTGTCCACCCAGCCGCTGCGGTGCATCTTTCTCTTGCACACTGTCGTAGCCGCTCGTTTGTAGGCCAAACCTCTTGCACATTGCCATTCAACACCAACAGGAATCCAAGGGGTTCAGCAACCTAAAACTGAAGATTTGGCCAACGAAAATACGGACTAAACGCAAGAATGAAGATTTTACAAACATTCACACAAATCATGCAGATGTTGCATTATTTTGCCAGCGAGTCACTGGTTCTTTAAAATAACCATAGGTCTGTGGGGTTTTTTATCAACAAATCGTGGGGCTTTGTGGATATGACCAGCAAATCATTACAAAATACCATGCTTGGACGTTCCCCAACACGGGAAACTAGCACCAAATCCCTGACATTGCTCTCGGAAAACCACCTGGGGGTGGGTCGGGCCCCGGTCCTGGCAGCGACTTGGCTCAGTTGATGCACTACACCTGCTGCCCTGCCGGACCTAGGCCACTGGAAATGGATGCCAAATGCTTCCACAGCCAAAAAAGGGAGGAAAGTCAACCTCAACCCCAAGCATTCGGGAATTTCTTGGGAATATGATGTATCATGGAAATGCAATGGAAAACAATGGTCACCAAGAAAATGATTGGATTTGATCCACCCGGATTTTTTTTACTGCGTTGATATGAAACATTAAACGTGGGGATATTTACTGGGTTACGGACACTATGACATTTAGGGTTTGTTCAGAATCGATTTGCCGCAAATTGTGGCCACAAAAAGTTGGAAAAAATTGATGAACCCCTGGATTTGGGGGCGTGACCCACAAAACTATCTAGAACGACGAAACGAATCTAATACAACTGGATATAAATGAAGTACATAGCTACAAGTAGCCAAAAAATATTTGGGTTACGTCATATCAAGTTGTATCACAGCATGTTTTTGGGTACCTTTATTCAGGTGCCTTCCATGGCTCAGCCCCTCATGTCAAGGCTCGAGATGCTGCACGCCTCCTGTAGTACGCTTATGGTCAGATTTCGGAAGGAAAGGTCGGTACAGCCATAGCCTTGATACCAAGAGCACTTTCTCCACATCAAATTTTGTGCACAGCCCAAGGGCGACACATGTGGACACACGTGGACGCATGTTGGGACACCTCTATCACCTTTCCGCTCGGAAGATGTTAGGAGCTTAGCAAACTTCACAACAAATGGGCGGTCTCTCCTTCAGTAGAACTGCAGTGTGCAGTGTCAAAAGCCTGCAAAATCCCAAATACTTCTTTGTTAGTGGGGTTTCTGCAGTTTTCTGCAGTTCCCCATAATCTTATTTTTTCATAATGGATTTGGGTAATCCCCAGCTTCCATTGGATCATCGCTTATTGTTGCGCTCAGCAACCCCGTCGAAAGCAACTCAGCGGCGGGGCTTCCGATCCAAAGGCATAGAGTGTGGGGGATGCAGAGATCGCCAAGGATCGAAACCAGGGATCGTGATCCTGGCACTGGAAATCGAAAGCTATACCGTAGAACTGGGGGGTTATCTCAATATCAATTAAATTATATATGCATATATAATATGTATATATATATAATTATAATATATATATAACTATATATATTTATATGTGCTGTTTGCTGTTATATGTAACTGGGTTCTACTATTTTGTATACCAGGTAAAATTCACACACAATTTGGCCTCATGAGTTTCAATAGCATTCGCAGCTGCCAGTGTCCCATCAGCGCCTGACCCTTGCAAGCTGCGAAGGAAGCCTTCAAGCGATCCAGAGTGCAGTCTTTGAAGTGGCCCAAGAACACCTGCACCAGATTTGACGACTCGACAGGACTGAGTGTTTGCGGCACATGCAATGCCACAAATGTTACTAGCTAAGAGGCCGAAGAGGCTGTAAAAAAGTAAAGCAGTGAAGTTTCAATCTATTTCCAAGCTGAGCAACTCGAGGCAATGGTGCAAAAGAGTCTGGCAGATCGAACGCATAGCGTGCAATCTCGGTCTGCACTTCATATAGCAGCGCAGCACCTCGCTTCGGGCAGGTCACATGGCAAATATATGCAAATATGCCTTGTCTAAAGTTAATACTATGGCAAACTCAAAGCCATAAACCATCCCAGAAATGGATGGGTATTAACTATTAACTGTATGAACCATCTAAGATTGCTTGGTTTATGGCACACAACAAGATGGGACATGGCAGTGCAGCTACAGCGCCGTTGTAGTGATGGTAGAAAACGCAAAAGCGATCATCAAACTCCTTCGGCACGGAAATTGCCACGCACTGCGGAAAACACCGAACAAAAAAAAGTCTGAATCTGAGTTCTGATTTGCATTCATGTCAGCTCATCAAATGCTCAAGCAGGTGGTGTCTTCCTTGCAGTTCACCGATATTCACAGTATCTATTATATCAGTTGTTGTCTACGATGATCGTCGGGTGCATCCATAACTCCTGCTCCCGCTGGATCATTCTCTCAAAGCAAACAGCAGCAAAGGCTGCAGTGTTGTCATCGCCAACGTATCCTTTGCACCGCATTATCGAGAGGGACAGTAGGCAAGATTCAGGGCCTTTTTTGAGTATGTTCTGATTTTCCCAGGCAAAAACATGCAAATCGCCAGACAAAACCAACTTTTCCCTCCATGAATAACATGTTTGGTCGTCTGGATAGATATGATAGATTATCATACTTTTTAAAGTCATCACGACTTAGAATTCTTGGCTGCAAAGTCGCTGGAAAAAGTGCCCTAAACCGAGCATTAGTTCCAAGTTTGGCCTGGACTAGCTGACTAGCTATTAGAAGAGCTACAACACTACAGCTGGAATGAACATTCTGATAGATCTAATAGGTACAGAAATAGGTACAGAAAAGAACACTACCACAGTACCCTGTAGTGATATTCCCTCTCTCGATCCAGTTGCATGGGTGTCAGTGTGGTTTAATGTGGTTTATTTTTAGATCGCCTTTGACCAAGAAAAAAGGCGTAAAAAAAAAATCTCATGACCATTCCGGTCATCAGCATCTCATGAACCAATATCGTCAAGAAATACGAAATCCCACACGATTCACGTCGGATTGATCCTGAAGTCATCACCGGCCTATGCAGTAGTTCAGTGCTGGAAAGATTGTCGGCAAATAAAATATAATAAAATGACTGAGAGTAAAGAGAAATCCCAATTGAACATGCATTTCAAAGCGGGAGCCACAGTCAAGGGACGCAGAATTGTGGGAGCTGCCTCCTCAACTTTCTTGGATTGCGAACATAGCGTGCGCAGAGATTGACATGTTCGAGAAATATCAACTTCGCACTTGATCTGCCAGCCATCGTGACTGTAGCCTCCTGCAGGATGGAGTCTGTGCCTTTCTGAAAGTTTTCTAGGAACATACAGGAAAGAAAACAGTGCAGAATGCTGAATACACCCCCATTACAACCCAATTACAACCCCTTTGGGATCCTTGCTTGACCTTCTTCTTTTCCGAACATTGGTCTTTTTTGGCCGCCGCCAGAGCCTGTCGCAGGGAAGCCGCACTCTTGGGTACCAGTTACCAGTGGGCACCATATTCATTTTTCAGGATCTTAAGCCTCCAGTTTAAAAAATCAACAAGTTTTGCCCCATACCCAGGAACTTACTACTTGAGTACCTCTGTCAGGATGTCTTCCTCTGGCTCTTTTTCCTCGCAGCCTCCTGTCTTATCTGTCTTCACAGGCCTTTGCCCACGATCCCAGAGTTGCCAAAGTGAATTTCCACGGGATTTCAGAAAGCTATCAGCGATTGTGAACTGCCATTGAACAGTCATTGGAAACCACCACATGCAAGTGAGCTACTCCTCTTCCTTCGTTTCCGGTTGCGATCCTTCAGCTGTTGCTATCTCGCTTTCGGCAGCCACCAGGGCCGGTACTTCGGAGATCGCAGTCACGCCAGTCACGCCAGTGACGCGCGCGCGGAGGATCTCCACGGCTGCGTCGAAGTCGCCAACCTTCGCAGCCTGAGTCGCCAAGGCCAAGTGGCCTCTGACTAAGGGATCCAAGAAAAGACAGCATCAAAAAAAATGGTCGATGTTACCAGCAAACAACCGGATGATATCGTGGGTATGGCCGAAAATGATTGACCCTTGTAGTAACCCCGGAAAATATCGGAAACTAGTATTAGTCACCGTTCTTTTGATCGGGTTTTACTTGTGGATCTTTTTGGGGATGGTTACAGTATACACTAACAGAACATAATAGAACAGCGGTTTTGTTTTTTCATTGGTACCCCCAATATTTGACCCATCCTCATCTGAGGAAGCCGTGTCGTCCCTCGATATGTTGGCCACCAGGCCACGGCCCGCCTCGCTGACCTCTTTGAGTCCCGCGGATGGAAAAAGAGAGAGCAGCGCGAAGCGCAGCTCTTTCTGACTGCTCGCAGCAGATGGCATGGCGGCACTTATTTCATGTTCCGAATAGGACTCCTATGTCACTGTGACGTTTGCTGCCATTTTGCGATTGCGCTGGAAACTGGAAAGAAGGTTTAGAAAATGTGCACTCAGCGCGAAAAGCTCCCATCTGATTTTGAGTCTTGTGTTGTATCAATTTCAAGCATATTCAAGCAATGTTGCAAAGCTGCAAAGCTTGAGAGTAGCAAAACGGAGAACAAACTTTCTGAGCACAACCTGCAAAGCGCGAGACAATTTCTCCAGTCCAAGGCTCCTGAAAGCTTGTTCAAGCCCCAGCTCCTACTATTGTAGTGTGATTTGTATATGCCCTGTTGAGTACAGTTTCTGCTTTTAGGTGCATTTGTGGAACAGCTGTGAAATCCTGGCCACAAATGAAATGTTAAACCTCACTGTAACTCGCAACGCCCACACCTGGCCACTCTCAATGAGGGCATTCTCATGTCGCCGGAGCACTGACCAGCTTGGCGGCCGGAAGTCTTGCATGGCTGCCGCTTCCTCCGGCACCAATGGCACATCATCTACCAACCAAAACAGCCCGCAGCCGCCGGATCCTGCTGCAATTTCACCACCGTCGCCAACAGCGTATCGGCTTCCTGTCCAAGAAGCAACAGGGATGGATCAACCGTCGGACCGTGCTAAGCGATGCTACGCATTGGACAACAACGGCTCAACTCAACTGTCAGAGATGGCAAGTGGACTTGTCAGGTGCTGCGATCTATCATGCATCCACAAGAATGACATGCAAAATCATCACAAAAATTCATAAAACATCCAATTAAAACCGGCAACAGTGCCTGGCCACTGCTAGAATGATCCTCAGCTTTGGAAGGCTCAGAGGCAAAGCACGGCTCAAAGTTCCGTCGAAGTTTGAGGGGTCCCGTCGCTGGTCCCACCTGGGATCACTTGACAGAAATCGGACTGGGGACGTTGCTACTGAAGAGCTGCGAGCCCCTCAGATGAACGTGGCGAGGACCAAAATGTTCTGGGAATAAGAAAAAGACCACACGAGACTCAAAACAGAGAACAGTTGAAGGTTTGGACTTGCCAAAAGAAAAAACTGCTTGGAAAATGAGGTGAGTGCTATTGCATCTGAACCATTCTGAACCCCTGTGTGCACTTCAGCCGGCGTTAAGCTTCAGTCGTTGTTGCGGCGTCATGAAGAGGAAGCTACTTTGGCCTTGAACTGGCAAACTGGTCAGCGGCTCTTGTATTGTTTAAAGCAATGTCATGAAACATTCGCAGAGAAAGTGGGTGCTATCTTCATTGCTGCGATTGTGACAGGCAAGTGGGCCCTGGTTGTATAGCAACACCTCTGCATCTTGGAAATCCATCCAGCCCTTCTCTTGGATCCTGATCATAAGATCAGATTGCATTCAGCCCCCAGGGTCTGACACATCCTACAGATCGAACTTGGTGGAACTTGAGGTCTGCGCCACTGCCAAGTCTTGTGCGGTTCCTGCAAGTCATCAAGGCACTTACAATCATTTCCTGCTCAATGGCTCGAAAGAAGCTTATAGCTTATAGCTTATGTATGTATGTATGTATGTATGTATTTATTTATTTAATGTATTGTATGTATTGTATCTATTGTATCTATTGTATCTATTGTATCTATTGTATCTATTGTATCTATTGTATCTATTGTATCTATTGTATCTATTGTATCTATTGTATCTATTGTATGTATTGTATGTATTGTATCTATTGCATCTATTGTATCTATTGTATGTATTGTATGTATTGTATGCATTGTATGCATTTTATGTATTGTATGTATTGTATGTATTGTATGCATTGTATGTCTTGTATGTATTGTATGTATTGTATGTATTGTATGCATTGTATGTCTTGTATGTATTGTATGTATTGTATGTATGGCATGGTATGGTATGTCTTGTATGTATTGTATGTATTGTATGTCTTGTATGTATTGTATGTATGGCATGGTATGGTATGTCTTGTATGTATTGTATGTATTGTATGTCTTGTATGTATTGTATGTATGGTATGGTATGGTATGGTATGGTATGGTATGGTATGATATATGATATATGATATGATATGATATGATATGGTATGGTATGTATGTATGTATGTATGTATGTATGTATGTATGTATGTATGTATGTATGTATGTATGTATGTATGTAGGTATGTAGTATGTCTGTGTGTATGTATGTATGTATGTATGTATGTATGTATGTATGTATGTATGTATGTATGTATGTATGTATGTATGTATGTATGTATGTATGTATGTATGTATGTATGTATGTATGTATGTATGTATGTATGTATGTATGTATGTATATGTATGTATGTATGTATGTATGTATGTATGTATGTATGTATGTATGTATGTATGTATGTATGTATGTATGTATGTATGTATGTATGTATGTATGTATGTATGTATGTATGTATGTATGTATGTATGTATGTATGTATGTATGTATGTATGTATGTATGTATGTATGTATGTATGTATGTATGTATGTATGTATGTATGTATGTATGTATGTATGTATGTATGTATGTATGTATGTATGTATGTATGTATGTATGTATGTATGTATGTATGTATGTATGTATTATGAGACATTGTTTTTACTATGAAATATATAATGATTTCAATGTGGAGGTTCCTACAAAGCTCCCGTAGCACGAGTCTCGACTCGTGGACTCCACCCTGGGCGTCCGGTCTCAGTCGATCCATCTCGCAAGGTGTGTGAGTCATCCCCTGCGACCAGACTCGGGCATGGACTGGGTATGGGTCAAAAATGTTGTCGGCCTAAACCGCAGATGTTGGTGAAGTTTAGTATTGACTGTTGAATTTTAGGCCCCTAAAACCCTTTTGGTTCTCTTTGTTTTGTTATGTTGGTGAAACCTTAGAAGGTAGCTGTATCAAGATCTTAATTTTAAGATACCCGAATGAAAGCCACACACCCGAATAAAAATATATAAATAAAACCCGCTGGGTGAATGAAAATACAAAGGCCAAACATCACGAACCCTGCATTGTAGGGAAAATCTCTGAAGATAAAACGGAATGTGTCTGCACGCTTTGGAGGAGCAGCAACTACTGCAGAAACAGCACAAGAGAAGCAACAGCCAAAGAATGAAAGGCAAACCAATGACCATATCTACGTCGCCATATGTGTATATGTACATACAAGTACATAAAAATGTATGTGTATACTTATTTACTAGTCTGTATTATATGTATATATATATTATACGTATGTGTATATATATATATATATGTGGGATTTTGTGTATCCATAAATCAAATCCATCAAACCTATCAATCAATCAATTTGACGTCTCTCAACATTGTTCATCTGCAAGGCCACAAACGCTAAAGTCCAGACCCGAAATGGACACTTGGCTTGCTTCTCGCAACAAGCCAATCTTCGGAGGCCTTAGGTGCTACACAGAGAAGGAAATCAAGAAGAGGTAAGGCCGGGGGACAAGAGCTGATCTTGAATATCTAGAAGAATTCCAGAACACTTCAGATTTCATCAAAAATTGGTTGCTGGAAATCAGACATGCAACCAATGACAAGTCGTCAGATTTTCCTCCAGGGAATGCGCTTGTCACCAGAATCAAGACTGCTTGAACAGGTTGCCTTGTTGTCACCAGCCTCACATCAGCTGAACAGCAAAATTGTAATCGTTGCGATGGATTTGCCCAACGTGCTGCTTCAAGTTCCAATCTGGAGTGCCATGATGGAACAAGAATGGAAGCCAGGTCTTGTGCAACAATAATCCTATCTCCCCAACATGAACGAGCCCCAACAAACGGGACCGCAATTCATGAATAGATCCAATATTATATGCCACCCGTGTATGTAATATTAAAATATATATGAGGGTATTTAATGTGGAAAGAGTTTGAAAACAATGCACTGCCTGCCAAGTTTTGGAAAGAGCAGGTAGTCGCATCGCGGATTTCAAAGCCCAACGGTCCTGAGAATAGGTGCCCCCATCCTCCATCACAATGTAGCATGATTACTGTAGAAACTTTCCCAAACTCATACCATGTCATAATGAGCAACAAAAATCATAAGAGCACCATAAAAACATCTGTAAGAATCAGCTTACATACGAACGAATCGCGCTCTTTGGCAACGCTGCCACGGTGCAGGCACCTTGTCAAGTGCTTGACTCGTATCAGCCTCTGATTTCTCTGCCCTGCAAGCTATACGCACCCAAAACATGCAATCCTTTGTTAGCTGAGCTGTGCCAAAAGCTTGAAAACAAAGGACGTTACAAACTCAAAACCCGTTTCCAGGATGCTGTGAGTAAAAGCATCTCCAAGCAGCCTGCATAAGGATTGCAAAAATCATGGCAATCCCACAAATTTAATAACAGTGCGCGAGATTGACAGACCTCCTTCCATTCTTGTATATCATGGGCCTAGTAACGGTGAACCAAAGCCGTGCCTGAAAGGCTCAATGTCATGTCCACGTCGGACGCATGTCCTGGCTAGTCGGGTCTCAAAAATCTGACCAGGGGCAAGTCATGGCAAGTCCCACTGTCCCGCACCTGGCTCCACGTAATCTTGGCCTGCACATGTCCCGTCCATCAACCTGCGAACTGACTGGAGCGGCTGGAGCGGCTGGAGCGGTTGCGATAAAAAATGACTCCGCTGGTTTGGCGTCACCTCGATCAGGTTGCCATTGCTGACCTTGACAAAAAACATCTGTAAAAAAAACATCAATGACATGCACCGAAGGTTTGTTCGCAGTGCTGGTAGATAGCACGTGTTTCGTACAAGATTACCTAATATATGAAGTTACATACATCTCTTTATGCTCATATTCCGTTCCATTTTCAAGTTGTGCCATCGTGCCATCTCAACCAAGGATCGAAAAGCCGGTTTTCGAAGTGACCAGAGCGACTGGCTCCTGAGTCGTGCAAAGCGTTGGGGATGGGGAAGCTCCCGTGCTGACTTGAGGCAAGGTGCGGATTGCTACTCTGTAAAATATTTAGTATATGTGTTTTCCATGTTTTTGGTCTAGAGTCTAGAGTCTAGATAAACAATGATAAACATATACATATTGAATTGCACGTGGCCCACTGACAAACGATGTGCAAAGGAGGCTCTGCGAGATTGAGAAGAAGATGCCCTTGGAATGGAGCTTCTACGCTCAGGAGATTGCGGCCTGCATTTGGGAGATATGGGTTATGTCGCTTAAGTATGCGCGTCTGAAAAATGAGGAAAAAAAAACAACAAATCCAATGGTTGATCATCAAAGTCCCCATCAAAATTGTTATTTTGGGGTATACCCATTTTAAAACAGTCCCATTATATATATATATATTATAATATATAATATATATATATATTATAAGTCAGTCTGAACTCAACAGTTCTCAATGTGTGTGTGTGCCCCCTCTGGATCGATGTCATTTTTTCTTCAGCGTTTTTGCAACGCCGGCCTTTCATCAAACTTTCTTCCATGATGTGACGGTACCTTGCCTCGGGGACGGTCCGTTCAACTGAACTTGGTGAACTAGATGGCTAAATAGGGGTTTCTTAAAATGGGGGATCCCCAAGTCACCATGGGTTTCAGTACTAAGCCATGGTCATGATGATTTGGAGATCCCTCCGTGACGAAACCACCGAACATAGTCAAGACATCTCAAAAGAGTGCAGAGGTCCGACCGGTCTTGAGCTTTGCACTCCAATAAGCAAGTTTCTTTTGTGAGAGGAGTTGCGGTACCTGGCGAAGCAGCGAAGCACCAAACACCACAGAACTGCTGTGGTGTCTGCTTGAGCTGGAGCTGATCTGGTGCACTGGTGCAAAAGCTCCTGTCTGGCGGCAGTCCGTCTCAGTGAGGACATCGAGCCTAAGCAGTGGAAAAGTGCTGGAAAGGCGGTGCATTGCAGTCAGTTGAGAGTCAGTCGAGAGTTCAGAAACTCAAGACATCTAAAGGATTCTAAAAAGTATCTAAAGACTATACCAGCAGAGCTCCAATAGCAAAAGTGATCACATTTCATTTGCATTGAAATTCCACTTCATGGCAAGTGCTTTCAATACTGAATCTCAAAATATAACTTCAACGTCCGAGTGTTGAGAAAAAATCGGAGCAAAGCTCATTTGTGAGGGAAAAACTAGAATGCGATAAACTAAAGCATCAAACAAAGTATCACCAAGTATGACCGTAGGCCATGGAAGAATACTACGGCGTCCAAGCAACTGCCTGAAGAAGCTCGTTCGCTTGCGAATCCTGTCGAGAGTCTCTTTGCTCAACACGGAGTACCTCTCACAGAGACAGGAATTTTGCGAAGAAATTGCGATGTGCTTCCCAAAGCAAAAATCATGATCATGCCGATCCATCAGACTCCCCGCACCCTGCTTGAGCAAGATCCTCACTGATGGTATTCCGCATGACCGCACGGAATAACTCCCAAACAGTGCCAACACCTCAGCCATCGCAAGTTTCAAACGTGAAACTAAAAATATAGACAATATAGACTTTATACTTGCAGGGCCTCCAGTTCAGAAGTTTGGAAATCACTTTCCGAGTCACAAGTTCAAGCAGCCACATCTCCACTGGTAACAGCAGCAGCGGCAGCAGCAGCGGCAGCAGCAGCGGCAGCAGCAGCGGCAGCAGCAGCACCATGTCAGCTGAAGTACAAATAAGGCCCGACAAAAAAATGGGAATGGAGACGAAAATTGAGGCCAGGGTGGGGTTCGAAAGCTAGCAGGGCTGTTGTAGGGTTGCACTATCTGTTGGGTCCAGCAAGCGAGAACCCCCCAATGCAGCAATCGTCTCTCGCAAGGTTTTTTAAGCAAAAGAAAGACAAAATCCAAAAAAAAAAACGCCCCCCAAATGGAAGCCCAAAGCTGCATTAGGCGTACGCAAAATGTTCAAGGCAATGCAACATATGGATGAGGATGATGATGATGATGATGATGACGACGATGACGATGACGATGACGATGACGATGACGATGACGATGACGATGACGGTGACGATGACGATGACGATGACGATGACGATGACGATGACGATGACGATGACGATGATGACGATGATGATGATGATGATGATGCTGGTGGTGGTGGTGGTGGTGGTGGTGAGGAGGAGGAGGAGGAGGATGAGGATAAGGATGAGGATAAGGATGAGGATAAGGATGAGGATGAGGATAAGGATAAGGATAAGGATGAGGAGGAGGAGAATGATGATGACGACGAGGAGGAGGAAGAGGAAGAGGAAGAGGAATAGGAGGAGGAGGAGGAGGAAGATAATGATGATCATTTGGTGATTTTAGAGTTGATGGTTGATATACTGAACATGACGTCCTGAAAATGAAATACTGAAGAGGATGACTTTAGACCTGCAGGAAACCAATGGCCCAGGGGGACCAGGGGGGGATTGAACCCGGGCCTGCCAGGGGGGGAAGGGTCTAACTGGAAAGTTTTAGGGTTTCCAACGGTCCTGGTGCCTGACTATTCTTTGCTAGAGCAAGAGCAACTTCAGCTAGCACAAGCTAGCTTTCGTAAAAGCTCAAGCTTTGTATCCATCTTCTAAAGCCAAGTCTTTCACAAATTAGTACACCAGGACTGCAAAGAACTTGTGCTCGTTCCAGGCTCTCTCCTGTTTGACCTTCTTCAGGCCTCTGACGTACTGCTTTCAGCTTGTCCATGACACCTTATGTCGTGACGGGTGTTTGGCAATCGATGTTCCGGATGGCACTTGGAAAAGACGGGTCACTCCGCAAATTGCTTTTGCCGTTCTTCTTCGGAAATGACCACTCCGGGCGAATCGCCTGCAGCAGGTGTTTGCTGCCGTTTCGATTGTTTTGTCGCAAAGGTCTGGTCTGGTGTGACATCGCAAAAAGGAGCAAATGTTGAATTGGATTTTTAATCAATGTGATGTGATGGAATTGACAAGGGTCGAGTGGGAATTCACCAACGGAAAAGCGGCTTTTCGCCTTCAAGAACTGAAGAAGCTCATTCTGCCCCTCGAGAGAGTACGAGTACACATCTCTCGCGTCATCTCCACCTCAGCTAATCCCATATAACAAAGATGTTTTAATGAAAAAAACACCTACAAATGGGAATTTCCCATCGCCATGGCTGAGGCTGTCGCGATCTATGTGTCCGCTCAGCCACTCTGCCGCCATTGCCAAGGAAGGACTTTGTGCCTCAATTCTTGCCACTATCGCTGCTGGCAAACTTCTTCGTATCTCTGGGCATCCGTTCCAGCAGTTGTCCTTTCTCATAGTCAATACGGATGACAACTTGGCATGTGAATAGAGTCCTAGTTTGGAACTCTCGACGAGAACAGAAGTCTTTTAAAACTGTCCACTAGTTGTGCCGAAGCAGCTCGAGCATGCAAATGTTGCAGGAAAACGATGTGCAAAATGATCCATTCAGTGAAGAAAACTGGGTAGCTCAGAAAAGCGTACTGCCCCGATTTGTTTTCTTTAGCAATCGACTTCCCAACACAGTACAAAAGGATTGCACAGCAAATCCACATCAGACAGCGATTCCTTTTGCTGCAACATGTCTTTGGACATGCTAGCGGTTGTGTTGCTGCTTTGAGACCAACATGTTGCGCAATGCGCAACACCCTCAATGTGGCGTGAAACTAGGAGTTTTTAAAAAGCAACGGCTGGATCAGGCTGGATACTGTTTTAGACCATGATGAGCTTAAAAAGAAAATACCAAAGGGAACCGACTCGAAGCAGGTGCACTTCATCGTTCCCAGGCGGCGTCAAGCTCGTTCTCAGTCCAGGTTCAGCTTTGAGCTCATTGACTGGCACGGAGGCGAACAGAAAACAATACAAACGAACATGTCGGCTAAGTTGTAACATGCACTATCCATCACTATCCAAACTCTGCAATGAGATCTTCATTTAGAAAGCAAGGAAGTTGCTGTGAGGAGGCTGCGACTGCTTGTGATGACGTAATTTTCCCGGGGGAAAAAGAAACGCTGCACAGATCTTAACCGAGTCAGGAGGTCACACAGAGTGGTAGGAAAGCGCTCAATGATAAGGCATGATAAGGCCATCAAAATCCGGTACTTTGGTAAACATCAAAGTAGCAGAAAGTAGCGCAGATTCACGGATGTTTATCCCTCTAAAAATGGTCCCGTAGGCCCGTAGGTATTGACTCATCCCCATTCTGAATAGAGGCAAGTTCTCAATCATCAAGGCACATGGTCATGCTTCACTTGATGCGATTGTAAATACCAGTCTGATGAAATAGAGGAGCCAAAAACCATCATAAAAAAACATGGCCTTTAGTCGCGATTGGTTCTTCAGAGACGACGTGTAGGCAAATTTGTGGTCAAAAGGAACCTGCGCTTCACTTTCACAGACTTCGCAAACAGAAAGCTCAGTGTTGATAGCACCTGCGCATGACGAGAAATCATTTCAAAAAACAAATACTGAAATCTTCTAGCCTGCTCTCCAAAGGCGCGCTCCAGGAAGTTGTACTTATCTGCACAGGCTGTGTCCAAAGCTTGTGATGTCAGCTGAGTCCAAAGCTTTCAAAGAAGTGCATAAACTCTGCCAGAAATGCTGAAGTTCCGATAGCGCCGATATCTGGCAGCTTCCAACTTCTCTTCCGTCTCCTCAGTGGACCCCGGCCCTGGCGGCCCTGCTTTTCAGTTTTTTGCAACATTTCGCAACATTTCGCAACATTTCGCAACCGAGGCAACCGATGCAACCGATGCAACCGAGGCAACGGCCAAGGCAAGCCGATCACAATCCAGTTTTCTTTGCTCATCCAACTGCTGCATCAGTGAGACTTGAATCCTGGGACACCAAAATCCTCCAAAATCCATCCTTTTCAAAGCCGGGGGTTTTACGGCTTTTCCCCGGATGGCTCCAGCACAAGCTCAGCTCGGCTTCCAATTCAATGCTGTGCTTGCTTCCCCCATGCTTCCCCCATAGTACATAAACTATATAAACTTGAAACACCTGGACTTGAGCTTGTCGTTCTTTTGCGCTTGCGTCTCCATCTTCTCGCTTCTGAACTTGCCAGCCTGCAAATGAAGTGTGCAATCCTGATGGCAAATATTTCAGAGAAAACCTCCCCACTTCATCGTTAAGATGCGCCTTGGTCAGCCGAGCCAGGTAAGCTTCTTGCCTAGATTCCAAGTTGGCTTTGGCCTTCCGTTCCTGTCGAAGGGGTCAAAGACATGCCAGAAATGTGAGTTTGCTGAAGCTGTTGTCACGCATCGATCACAGGTCCATGGCATCTGCCCTGGTTCTCGACTACTCAACTTACATATCTACTTCAAGTTTTCCAGTCCTCAGCTATTGCATGGCGTCGGCACCGGCGAACACTAGCTTGCCAAACCTTCGAGGAGGCATGTCGCAGAGGAAACTTCACTAAGCAAAGCACTTGTTAACTGCTTGGTTAAGATGGATTCCCATCTGATAATGGATTATGATAACAATCCAACAAAATTGTAAAACATAACCCCTTTTGACACATCATCAACCAGGGGTATCGAAAGCAGGGGCATCCATGGTATGGTTCGCTGACCATCGCTGACCCGCAGCGCCTTCAAGGCATCGCTGACCCGGTCCCTTTTGAGCTCCAGCTGTTCGTCTGCAATGTCCAAGGCCCGCCGCATCTTGCGAAGCTTCACCTCATCGAGCACCGCCAGCCGTTCCTGCATAGCCATGAGATCGCCGAGATCGCCGAGATCGCCGAGATCTGGCTCCCCTGAAAAACCAGTGGAGAAACCCAACAAAAAACTGCTTTGGAATTGTAACATATTGGATTGATGTATTCATCAATTGGGCTCACGTATTCTAGGTGACATTTAATGTTAGGGGGATGGGATTAAGGTTGCTTCAATCACCAAAAAGTGATTTTAAATGGAAGGCAATGAAAAATATCAGGAAAATATCCGCAACACTTCACTCTAATTCATCTCGTCAACAAATGTCAACAATAACTATTGTTTGGTACAAAACACAAAAAAACACACCACAATTTGCAGTCCGCACCTCAAATGTTGATCCCAACTGATCATCTAAGAATCTGTCTGTCTTAATAGACATTACCTTTCTTTCTTTAATCACACAATAATAACTGCAAATCCCCACAAAGAAGAAAATAACATCATCATCTTATATCCAGAAAACAATACAATATGCAATAATGATACTCGTCGTCGTTGTTGTTGTCGTCGTCGTCATCGTCGTCACTAATAACTCACAAAAAATTCCTCATAAGCCCATTAATGCCATTCATCGCATTAGCATTACCATTATTCTCATAATTCGCCCATGATAAATAATTGTAAGCACTTCATCACCATGAATATCACCATGAATCACCAGCAAAATAATCATTAATCACCAGTAGCATCCATTAAAATCATCAGGTCATGTGAAAATCCCATTAATATCCCCATTCATATCCATTAATATCCATAAAATGAATCACCATCAAAATCCCCCGACCTGAGCATCTTGTGCAGCCTTGCGCTCCAAGGCCTCTGCCATCCGGAGCTGATGAAGCTCCTCACAGAAACTCAGGGCCGGCAGCTTTTTTTTCCATGGGAAAAACCGAAAACTTGGATGGTTCTCATGGAAAAAAACATGAAAAACTTGGATAAAGGATTGGGAAAGAGTAGAATGATGATTTTGGAACTCAAAACTGAAAAAAAAAAACGGTGATCTCAAAAAATTGGATGATGCACTCAGGAGTTGGATTTGTGTTCACCACCAGAAAGAGTTGGTAGATTCCGATCCCAAGATATTGGATGCTCCTTAAATTGGACGCTTCAACCAACAGAAATGGGATCATCCGATAGATTCAGGGAAGCTCACCACCAAACTGTTGGAGCATCCAAAAAAAAATACCTACTTGATGCTACTTGACTCAAAATGACAATCTCACAATCTCTGTGGTCCAGATCTTTGTAGTCCAGGATAACAACATGATTCATATATGGTATCACCACAACCAAATTGTTGGCAAAGAGGTGATCATAGATTCAGGAACCCACTTTGCAGGAGCCAGCGGACCTAAATCACTCTGAAAAAAAACAGAAGTCCAACAAATCTGGATCCAATCGTCCTGCATTGTCTGCATTGTCGTGTCAAGAAAAAGAAAACGTCAATCAGAAGCTTCAGGAAGCACATGAATCCACTCCTTGTACTTCGATTGGGTCGATTCATAGTCGCGGATCTGCTGGCTCACCTAAACCGCAGAGCAAGGACAGTCGTCAGGTTCCAACCAAAGCCTCGAAGGAAACGTGTAAGACTTGTACTGAAAGTGCACTACAGTCTCCCAGGTTTATTGCCTTGTATATAAACTTCTGGATCATGCCTCCGAAGCAACAGGATCACATTGCGGTTCAAATGACGTTGAAGGCATTTCTCACCATGCGCTCTTCAGCCGCAAGACGACGAGATTCCAAGATCTGTGCATCTCTCTCCTCTCATGGCAGTTGAAGTGCTGGGACTACAATCGGCAGAGCAGAAACTCTTCCGCACTTTTTGGGATTCACAATTGGGGTATACCGGTATACCCCACAAAAATCCAAAACATGCATTTTGTGAATGAGGAATGAATGAGGACAAACCACTGGATTCTTTTTGTCCTCCTTTCTGCGACGCTTCTCCCAAACCTTTTGCATCGTTGGAGAGGCACGGTCATCTCGAATTGGCTCTCTACGTCCAAAGCTAGCAACTGTTGACATCCTTAGCCACACAAACTGCAGGGGGAAGTTTTAACCATTTTCGCTTGGATCCGAAGCAAGCAGCAACACATAAAACCAATGGCGGACTTGAAGAGTCTTGTATTTTAGCAGGTCAGCCACAAATCTAGTAGAGGGCAAAACTGCAAACAACCGTTGAGCTAACAGTTCTTTTGAACCGACGCTGCAACTGTCAAGTAATGCTGTACTATACAGGTGAGTTTTACTGCAGGTGAATTTACAAGTTTCATTGTTTTTGTTCCCTGAAACCAAACTTCTGTGAAATGTCCGCCGGTAAACTTGTCGTGCTGGCTTGCATTAAGCTCGTTTGAGCACTTCCTTCAAATCAGCAGAAATCTGGTAGCAAATAACAAGGAAATTCAGCAAACACAGAACAAAAGGAAAGCAGAAAAGCCTGGAAGCAAAGCACCACCATGCAATGCCGAAAGTATCGCATGTCAAGTGGAAATGCAAAGTTCAATGTTGTTCCTCTCCTGCACGGCCAAGGCTTGAATAGGACTGGGAAAAGCCACCTGCAGCCGGACAGGAAAGGTCTGACGAGCAAACTATTTTCTGCTCGAAATGATGGATAACCCTTGCCTGAGGACTCGCCAAACGCTTGCCAACTTCTTTTCTGGCTGGGGACAGAATCATGCAAATCCTTAGATGCACCAAACATGTCATGCTCAAGCTTGAGAAATCAAGAATCATGGCAAGGCCATTAAAGGATATTAAAACCACCAATACACCTCACCGGATGTCTTATCTTTTCGCATGTTGCGCTGTTTCAAACAAAGGCACTTTTTAGTATGATTCGAACCCAAGTGATCTGCTGTCCAATATTCTGTCCACCCGAAATGAAGAAAATCCAAAGCTCCTGTGCTTCAGCAGCAGCTAGTCTAGCACGCAACCGCTGGGCGTAGCATTCAATGGACACGTTTTTGTCCTCAGAAGTTGAATCGAATTGTCGAAAATTCTCGAATGGTCCAAGAGTCCAAGAGCTGGACTCTGAGGGCATCAATGGTTAAGTAAATGTTAAGTAAATGTTACCTGACGTTGATCCTGCACCTGTCTTTAGTCTCACTATAAGGCAGAAGAATTCGACATCGATTGTCTTCGCCTTCCGGGCAGGTGTGAAGAAGTCGATAAGCCGCTCGCGATTTCCGGACATGTCGTAGTCCTAGCACAAATGGTGATTCAGTGCAAAATGCCCAAAAAGTGCCAAACAAATGAAAACACGTCGCAACTTCATGCAGATTTAAACCAGATTTAAACAACTCAACAAGTCATCGCTCCTCGAAATCTGAGTCCATGGACTCCAAATACCACCGAGGATTTGATCTAACGAGGTCAAGTTCCTGGCCAAATTTTGCGAAAACATGTCAAATATGCATGTAATGATATACTGTATACATGTCATATACATGCACATGTTGCAAATATAATGTATATAATATAAAGTTTAATATATATATATATACGTATATTATTGCATAAAATATGAAGATATATTAAGTAATATAGTGTATGTATGACTCACATGTACATGTTGGTCACATGATCACCAGTGCCACAATTGACAGCAAGGCCCTGCCTCCAAGGACAGCGAGTCCAGAATGCAACGCCTACGAGGTGTCGCATCCTCGAACTCATCGGCACCGAGACCCAGGGCAAAGTCATCAGCATCACCGATGGATGCAGCCGGACCACGGCCGATCTTATGTCTTTCCTCTCGAAAGGTCCAAACTTTTTCCTGGTGCCGCCTGATTTTCTAGCACAACTGGCAGGACTTTGGATCAATCGACAATGTCTGGAATTTGAAGGAAAAAAACGTGACAGAATTGTTTTGTTGCTCGAACTGTCCAAATATGGCCCAGCCTTAAGTTTTGACGTCGATGCACTTCTCTCAGGATTTCTGAAATCTTTACACGCCTCAGAGCCAGCCATGGACATGAAATTGCCACCATGTTCAACTCTTCCCCATTCAGAATGCAGCTGTAGCATCTGCCATATGATGCCATACACCATTTTTTGCAAATGCTAAGCGTCCTACAATCGTCGCTTGGCGTGGTCCTTCAGCTTTTTGCTGGCCTCGGCCGCCCTGCATCGCATCAAACGCGCACGTTCGAGGACGGCTGCAGATCTGGTCTGAGAGAGGTTGCGGGACCGCTCCTCCGAGTCCTAGGCAAGGCAGCCAGGCATCGAAGGACTTTTTGATACATGTTTCTTGAATTTTCTGGAAATGACACAAAAAAAAACTGGCAACTGGCAATTCAAAAACAATTTGAAAGTGCCAAGTTTCAAGGCCAGACAGTTCAGCACTGGGTGCAGTGTGAGGTTTCTCTCCATCAAAAGCCGGCAAGCGAAATTGACCATGTGGATCCTTCAGGATTGAGTTTTACTATGTTTTACTGGTTTGTCGAAAATGATGGAGGCATTTTTTCGCTCTATGAACACATGAAAATCGAACCACATTTGGCAGTCGGTCCTTCATGCGTTTTTTGGATTTCAACACCTGTGACAAAGCCATCTCAGCTTTCTCCCACTCTTCTGATGCTT
This sequence comes from Cladocopium goreaui, assembly GCA_947184155.2. Taxonomy (NCBI): domain Eukaryota; class Dinophyceae; order Suessiales; family Symbiodiniaceae; genus Cladocopium; species Cladocopium goreaui. The sequence goes on from CAMXCT020000414.1 coordinate 76,026, forward strand.
CGCGGCAACCATCATGCACCTGTTTGTGCATGTGTATCCTCAGGGATCAAACAAACAACAATTCGTTCAAACCGAGGTTGATTCCAAAAACGCCAATAATGCCATGAAATGCGCAAGAGTGAGAAAGTAATGTACTTGCACGACTTTGCACTCATTCATTTACAATCCTTGATGCTGCCGCCATCTTGCTCTCGTGATGGGTCTCCTGATTGCACAGCCACAGGCCATGGGTACGTTAGGCAATGGAATGCAATGGAGACGCGTGATTCGTGCGAGGAATATTGAAACATATTGAAACCTAATCACGCACAAGTGTTTTTCTCCTTGTGAAAGCTACAATCTTCTAATTGCAAAAACGCTGGGATTTATCCATGTTGACTGGCTCCTGCATCATCCAGTGAACCCTGCATCACAGTTTTTTATCTATTTCGATTTGGTTGATTACTTTTCTTTCGGGGATATTCCAAGCTTATTTAGGATTGGTTTAAAGTTTATGTATCGTTTTTAGAGTTGGTGTGTTTAGGGTTGGTTTGTTTAGGGTTGGTTTTAGGGTTAGTTTAGGGTTGGTTTTAAGGTTGTTTTAGATGACAGCGCGTCGTGGATGGCGTGCGGTGTGGGGGTGGAGTGGGGGCTAAAAGCGTTCTGATGCTACGCTACTGCTCACGAAGTTGATGCTACGCTACTGGATGTTTGCCTGCATGTGCACACGTACTTGATGCTTAGGGCTTCGGAAGACTCTGTTCCAATTTCCAAGCTTAAAAAAATGTAACCCACGCGCAGCCGAGGCAGAAAAAAGTGCCTAAAGTGCCCCTTTCCATGGCTTTCAGCCCCTGAAACCAATAAACTTCAATCTGAACTATCAAAAACAATAGGTTTTGTGCACGATCCATTTTTTTCACTATTTCAGAAAACCAGTAAACGCACGCCATCCTCAAGGCGCTGTCAGCTTGTTTGAGGGTTTGTTTTATCCTCCACTTCATCTTCCGCATTGTCATCCTCATCCTCCACCTCATCCTCAACATCATCATCATCATCATCATCCTCAACATTTTCACACATTATCCTCACACACACACACACTGTTTGGGGTCTCTTGCGGGTGTATTTTTGGAGTTCTATTTAGGGTTTTGTTTAAAGTTGGTTTAAGGATCATTTAGGGTTGGTTTAAGGACTGTTTAGGGTTGGTTTAAGGACTGTTTAGGGTTGGTTTAAAGATTAAAGGCAGGTTCATTGAGTGTTTGTTTAATTTTGTTTAAGGGTTTGAGGGAATAAATTGGGGTTTATTGTGTATTTAGGTTTGCTTTGCTGATTTAACGTGACTTTGAAGGGTTGGTTTTGGGTTTATTTAGGGTTGGTTCAAGGTGTTTATTTAAGGTTGGTTCAAACTGTTTATGGTGTATTTGGGGTTGATTTAGTGCTTTAAGGTGCCTTTTAAGGGTTGGTCTTGGGTTTATTTTGGGTTGGTTTAAGGTGTTCCTTTGGGGTTGGTTCAGGCTGTTTATTCAAGGGTGCTTTGGGGGTTGCTTGGGGTAGGTTTACGGTGTTTATTTTGGGTTGGTTTAGGGTGGTTTTGCTTGCTTGTTTGCTTGCTCGCTTGCCTGGGATGGAAATCGAAAATGTTCCTTAGCAAAATTAAAACCTTAATAAACGATTAGACGAAATATTTATAAGGGATTAGAAAAAATATATGCGCAAGTAGTCAGTGACCATTGTGCAATAAGGGCAATGTGGTAAACCAAATAATAAAAATATCAGTTGGGGATAATTTCTACCATTCATTTATAGCAATGTCAAGGATCGTTTATTATTAGTTTTTTCGGTTTACCACATATTTGTCTATAATTTATTTTAATTTAATATAGTATAATGAAATTTAATATAATAAAATATAATAAAATAAAATAAAATATAAATAAAATATAATATAATATAATATGATATATAAAAAAACAAAACTGGTTTTGAAGGTCAGAACAAAACAGGAGTCTTCCACCGCCTGTTGCATGTCGTCTGCCCACTGCAAGATTGGCTCGCCAGTTGCATCGTTGGCCTCATCATACACCAACAATTGTTGTGGGAAAAAAAATAATAATAACTCGCGAAACTAAGGGTGGGACCACTGCATGCTGAATCTGTTCCAATATTTCTTGTTTGACAGGCATGAACCTATGGTTGTACTCTGTCCGATGAAAAATTGCAAACATGTTGTTGTGCATCCGACAATTTGTTTATTGCGTAGAATCTGCCATGTTTTCTGAAATCAAATGTTTTGTTTCCACGTGTTGTTGGCTGATGTAGTGGTTTTTTTGAAACAAATGCATGAAAAGGTTATCAAAATCTGTTTGCCAGCGCATCTCTCATGTGAGCCGTTTGCATTTTAAACAACTGCAGCGGTATATAACATATGGGATCAATGGCGTGACCAAAATCAATGTTGTTTCGACCGAATTTGTTTGATTAGCAAACTGAAAATTTGGGTTTGTTTCGCACATCAGCAACCGAACAAGATATGGGAACATTGTTTCTTGGATTTTTGTGTGATGCCATGTTATTTTTTAAGTTGGATCTGGACCATTATTTTGGTAGCCAACATGCATGTTGGGTGACACGAGTTGGTCAATGAATTGGCCCATGAATTGTTTCCAAAACAAACAGGCCCAAATGATTGCAACAACAGAAGCTGACAAAACGCGACATTTACGTTGTTCCAAAATATCACACAAATTCTAAAGCTAAGAATGTTGAATGACCGTATCTGTTCAATCGAAAAAACAACAATTAAATCAAAGTTACCAAAATGCCGCATCCAACATTTTTTTGGTGCAGTATGCAACAATTGATGATGACAACCTGCTCACTACTAATTCATGTCATGACTTTCCAAATTGAAAAATGGACATTGCCATATGACTGCATTAAATGAGGTTTTGGACCTTCCAACCTGGCACGTGATCCTGCATTAAAGCACTGGAAACATGAAGAGATGCTCTACCACTCTACCGCACAGCAAATGTGACAATAAGGGAAAGTAAAGAGTTGATGCATTGCAAGCAGGCAACAGGAGGTCGCCAAACAAAGAAGTGAAGGAAAAGGCAAATGCAAATTACTGTTGTTTGAAGGCAAATGTGTTTTTTCCCTCAGGTTTCACCGTCATTGCTCTAAGGCACGGTCCTTTACAAGTGGTTCGTAATAAATTACATAGGCGGTGAAAACCCGCAGCTGGCCTCGGCATTGCAACCGACTAATAAAGGTCGGTCAAAAAGGGACTGCGCGGGGAACTCGGCCTGCCATTTCTTTCCCGGCCGGCCGGCCAGTCTGTGTTGATTCCGGCCGGCCGGCCAGCCGGCCGGCTAGGCGTGTGTATGAGCTACGTCCGGCCGGCCGGACTCAGTTTAGGTTTTGGCCGGCCGGCCGGCCGGGTTTTTGGCTGGCCGGCCGGCCGGCCGGCTGCTTCGTTGGCTGGCTGGCTGGCTGGCTGTCTGGCTGTGCCTAAGGTCTTGGCCGGCCGGCCGGCCGGCTGACAGCTGGCTGTAACTCCAATTGGCTAAGGTTTTGGCCGGCCGGCCGGCTGGCTGGCTGCTTGGCTAGTTGGCTGGCTGGCACGCTGGCTCGGCTGGTGGGCCTAGGTACTTGGTTCCGGATATTAGTTACAGTAAGCGCTAAATGGGACATGTTAAAATTCTGTAAGCTGTAAGAAATCTCAAATGAAATATGCGATAGTATGACCGCAGAAATGTTAGGTAGATAGCATATATGTTAGATAGAATGTTGAAAAATGGTAGACAGAGTAGGTGATAAAACTGGAATATGTGTTAGAGGAAATATGTTAGTGTTAGATAGAATGTTAGGTTGAAGGTCGGAATTTATTTGGCAGCTAGAATGTAAAAACATTCCTCCCCAAACAGTGTGTCTACACTGAGGGGTTCTGACGGTAGATGCGAAGGTTGGTGCTTGATCAGGGTGGTCACTCTCTTCTGCGGCCTGTTACCTGTTAATTTTCGTATAAAGCGTCGCGTATAAAATCTTGACATGCGTTTCGACTGCGCAGGCTCGCGCACAGTGTGTGTGTGTGTGTCCGCCTTCTGGGTATTTTTCCTGTAATTTTCCGTATGAAGTGGCTCTTGTGAAATCTTGACATGCGTTTCAATTGAGCAGGCTCGCACAAAGTGTGGTCCGCGGGTTTGGTCTTTGATTTCATTCATTTCGGTTTTCTCATTCATTGCAGTCATTTCATTCATTTCATTCATGCCATTCATTTCGTTCATTTCGTTCATGTCGTTCATTTCATTACTTTTATTCGTTTCATCCGTTTCATTCATTTCGTGCATTTCAGTCATTTCATTCATTTCCTTCATTTCATTCACTTCAGTCATGCAATTCGTTTCATTAGTTTCATTCCTTTCATTCGTTTCAATCATTTCATTCATTTCATTCATTTCATGCATTTCATGACTTTCCTCATTTCAATCATTTCATTCCTGTCATTCATGTTATTCATTTCATGCATGTCATTCGCTTCATTCGTTTCATTCATATTATTCGCTTCACTTGTTTCAGTCATTGCATTCATTTCATTCACTATATTCGTTTCATTCGTTTCATTCGTTTCATTCATTTCATTCATTTCATGCATTTCATTAATTTCCTTCATTTCAATCATTTCATTCCTTTCATTCATGTCATTCATTTCATTCATGTCATTCCTTTCATTTGTTTCATTCATTTCAGTCGTTTCACTCGTTTCAGTTATTTCATTCATTTCGTTCATTTCAATCATTTCATTCATGTCATTCGTTTTATTCGGTTCATTCATTTCATTCGTTTCATTCATTTCATGCGTTTCATTCCTTTCATTTTTGTCGTTGATTTTGTTCAATTCATTCATTTCATTCGGTTCATTTGGTTCATTCGCTTCATTCATTTCATGCCATCTCATTTCATTGCATTCCATGTCATTTGCTACATTTCATTCATTTCGTACACTTTATTCGTTTCGATCGTTGCATTCATGTCATTCATTTCAAATCATTTCATTTGATTTCATTTCATTTCAGCCATTTCAATTATGTCAGAAAATACGCTCATTTCAACCATCTCAATCATTTCATTCATTTCGTTCATGTCATTCATTTCGTTCATTTCATTGCTTTTATTCGCTTCATTCGTTTCATGAATTTCATTTATTTCACTCATTTTTTCCGCTTCGTTCATTTTGTTCGGTTCATTCGTTTCATTCATTTCATTCATTTCGTTCATTTCGTTCATTTCATTCGTTTCATTCCTTTCATTCGTTCCATTTGCTTCATTCGTTACATTTGCTTCATTGTTTTCATTCGCTTCATTCATTTCATTCATTTTATCCGTTTCATTAATTTCATTCATTTCGTTCATGTGTATCATTCCATTCATTTCACTCCTTTTATCGTTTCATTCACTTCATTCATTGTTTTCATTTCATTCGTTTCATTCATGTGTATCATTCCATTCATTTCACTCCTTTCATCGATTCATTCATGTCATTCTTTTTTCATTTCATTCGTTTCATTGATTTCATTTGTTTCAATCATTTCGTTCATTTCATTCATGTCATTCATTTCGTCATTTTATTCATTTCATTAATTGCTTTTATTCGCTTCATTCGTTTCATCCTTCATTTGAATTCTTTTTTCGCTTCAGTCATTTCATTTCATTCGTTTTATTTGGTTCATTCGTTTCATTCATCTCACTCATTTCATGCGTTTCATGAATTTCATTCATTTCATTCATTTCATTCATTTCATTCATTTCAATCATTTCATTCATTTCATTCATTTCATTCATTTCATTCATTTCATTCATTTGTTTCATTCCATTAATTTCACTCATTTCAGTGTTTCATTTGTTTCATTCATCTGTTTCATTTCATTCATTTCATTCATTTCATTCATGTCATTCGCTGCATTCATTTCATTTATCTCGGTCATGTCATTCATTTCCTTCATGTCATTTGTTTCATTCGTTTCATTCATTTCATTTCGTTCATGGGTTTCAATCATTTCACTCATTTCAGTCATTTGATTTCTTTCATTCATTTCATCATTTCGTTCTTTTCATTCAGTTCATTCGTTTGATTCATTTCATTCATTGAGTTCATTTCATGTGTTTCATTCGCTTCATGCACTTCATTCATTTTAATCATGTCATTCGTTTCATTCCCTTCATTTGTTTCATTCATTTCTCCCATTTCAGTAATTTCAGTTCTTTCACAATTTTCATTCATTTCGTTTACTTCATTCATTGCTTTCAATTTTACTTAGTTCGTTCGCTTCACTCGTTTCATTCCTTTCATGTTTTCATTCGCTTCAGTCTTTTCATTCGTTTCATTCATTTCATGCATTTCATTCCTTTCATTCATTTCAGTCATGTCATTCATTTCAGTGATTTCATTCATTTCATTCATTTCAAGCCTTTCAATCATTTCATTCCTTTCATTGGTTTCAGTTATTTCATTCCCTTCATTGCTTTCATTCATGTCATTTCTTTCATGTCGTGCAATTCTTTCATTTCATTCATTTCATTCATTTCATTCATGTCTTTTGTTTCATTCGTTTCATTTGTTTCATTCATTTGAAAGATTTCAGTTATTTCAGTCATTTCATTTTGTTTTCATTCAGTTTACTCATTTCACTCATTGAAATCATGTCATTCCTTTCGCTCATTTCAGTCATTTCATTCATTTCATGTGTTTCTTTTGTTTCATTCCTTTCATTTATTTCACTCCTTTCATGTGTTTTATTCAATTCATTCGCTTCATTCATTTCATTCCATTCATTCATTTCATTCATTTCATGTATTTGGCTCATTTCTTTCAATTCATTCAATTCAGTCATTTCAATGATTTCAAGTTTTTCGTTCATTTCATTCATTCCATTCATTTCTTTTGTTGCATTCGCTTCATTCGTTTCATTCATGTCATTCGCTTCATTTGTTTGCTTCTTTTCATGTGTTTCATTCGTTTCATTCGTTTCATTCATTTTCATTCGTTTCATTAGTCATTTCATTCCTTATTCCCATAGGTTTCAAAGGGAAAGCTGGAAACTACCGGGCGACTACGCGTTACTGCAACACAACCAAATTAAAATTTAAACAAACCATATGGAAAAGTGTATGTATATTATTCCGTACTTATATATAAGTACAAATATACATACACGTGCAAAACTTGGAAACCACACTGAATGCCGACGAACGAGGAAATCAAACGCAACTCCTTTTTTCGTCTGTGGGGAACGCTGCTTCGAGATCCGTTGTAATAACGGTAGGGTTAGGCATCCCCTTTTGTTCACTGGGCTGGGAAAAAAACGTGGAAATGACCACCGTTTTGGGTGGGTGAACAAAATTTTGTGGGGGATGCCACTTGAGACCAAAATGCCCACATGTACAACAAAGATGTCACACCGATAAGAACAGATCCTTGCCGAAAGAACCGCACGTCAACCTGAAACATCAAAAGTTTCACCCTGATAAGAACAGAAGACTGCCAGGTTCCAAGAGGCACAGGTTCTATAAACAACATCTTATTACTGGGCATTTGGTTTTAAATAATTATTTCCAACTCCACAACACCACACAAAACACATAACACATACCGCTCAGCTAAACCCCGTAGGTGTGTATGCAGAGCGACTATGTAGAGGACACGCTTACGTGTAAGTGAGGTAGACACATACGACGTGTCATGTATGAAACGCTGTTGCTTTCACACGTCAAAATTTTAAAACGATTCCACCTCGATCAAAAATCAAATCGTTTGAAAATAAGTTCGGATAAACGCTCGAGACCGATTGAGTCTCATGAAACTTTTTGGACGGGACAAACCACAGTTTGCAAACGCAACGTCGCCATATCATATATATACCTTCATACCTGGTGACCTTCCAGATAGTATATACGATCGCGTTCTTCAAAGTAAGTTTTATTACAAAACGTTAAAATAGTGCAGAACGAAATGGCTTCACTCGGTCTTGATAATTCTCTTTTTGCCGCGTTGATTAATTGGCTGTCAGGTTGTTGGGCCATTTGGCCAGCGGGGAGTGGAGTGCCAGACACAGGCACGTTCGAGAGAACACATACCATTATCCAGACACACCGGTCTTAGTTCTTTGTTTTGGTATTCATGGAGTCGCAGCTCCTTCCCCCAGGGTTGGGAGGGTGGGTGTTTCAAAACTTGGGTGCCAGGATTGGCAAATGCTGCATAAATCATATACAGTGATAAGACCCAAGTTGTAGTTGTGAAGTGTTGACAGGTGTGTTCACTGTTTAGGTTTCGATTGTGGCAATTCGAACACAAGGTTTATCACACCAAACCGCAAAGACCCTACATCCAATCATACAGCAGTGGTCCATTGACAAGCACAGTTGTCATACAGGCAAAATCGAAACCATCAAACAGAAACCAAACAGATAGAAAACACACCAGATAAGATCCAGAGACCATGGTCACTTCAAGTGATTCCCATAAGGGGTCAACATAATAAGACCCCACGCGACAGAGCTAGCAAGGTGCACAGCACGCAACACAGCGTCAAAAAGATTTCATACGAGACTGATATATCAAACAAGTTGAGTTTATCGTCTCATGAAACTTTTTGGACGGGACAAACCACAGTTTGCAAACGCAACGTCGCCATATCATATATATACCTTCATACCTGGTGACCTTCCAGATATAGTATATACGATCGCGTTCTTCAAAGTAAGTTTTATTACAAAACGTTAAAATAGTGCAGAACGAAATGGCTTCACTCGGTCTTGATAATTCTCTTTTTGCCGCGTTGATTAATTGGCTGTCAGGTTGTTGGGCCATTTGGCCAGCGGGGAGTGGAGTGCCAGACACAGGCACGTTCGAGAGAACACATACCATTATCCAGACACACCGGTCTTAGTTCTTTGTTTTGGTATTCATGGAGTCGCAGCTCCTTCCCCCTTGTTCCAAACCTCAGCCAACTTCTTCATCAACACGGGGTACGACAATGTACCTTCAAGAAATTGGAGCAACGGCCCACTCAGACCAAGCGGCTCGCCAAGTTGTGCCCCAAGGTCAAGGGCGGTGGACTTGGCATTTTGTCGGCTGGGGCCGTCTGCGCAATTGCTTTTTGATGGCACACGTGTATACCAGACCAAGGTGGGGTGTCTGGATTGTTCCAGGCATATCAAGGACAACAACGCAAAGAGCTCTACTTGCTTGGACGCACCTTTAGCAGCAGCCGTCTTCACAGAGGAGTTGTCGATGAAAACTATTACTCTGCGGTTATGGAAGACCTTACCATAGTGCAGCCAGGCAATGAGGATCGGGTACAGTTCACATGCAGCAATGACTTGGTTCTTGCCTGTGGCGGCCCAAGTGTCTATGACTTCTTGAGCTATGGGGGTCTCATGAACTCGAAAAAGGCCAGTCACAGGATCTCGGATGACTAGTCCAGCACCTACCTCGAAACCATGCCCTGCCGGCTCGCAGGCACCGTCGGTGAAAAGAAGAACAGGTGTGAGTGCATCCGAAATGTTAAGGACCCTGGGTGGGCCGCACAGCAAGGCAGTGGCAAGGAACGTGGCCACCTGAGCCAGCTCCGACTTCAGGCTTGCGTTCCACCCTTGCAAGGAAATTCTTTGGAAAAACCGCATTGCAGGTTGCAAGACTCGGCCCAAGTACTGGCCCTGAGCAAAGTTAAGAATGCCATGCACTTGGGCAGCCTCAGCTGAGGTCACGGAGCCCCTAGTGACAAACTGGTCGACCTGCGAAAGGATCTTTTCAACCCTGCTGGCTTTGTTGTTGATAGAAAAGTTTCCTTTATTGCAACCAGACAAGTCAAGGCTTATCCCAAGCACATCGAACACCTGCGAGAAGTCTAAGGCCTTTTTCCCCTCTTTGGCAAACTTCCAACCAAGGCTCGTCAAGAGAAGCTCCTGACACGCACGGGCTGATCCAGCAGTGGCTTCTGGCTCAACCGTGGGATAGTCATCATAATAGGTAGTGCCTATTACCATGAACATTTTCTGAAAGAGCCACCACAAGTTTTTTGAGGCCCTGTTGAAGAAATACACGGAGGCCGTGCAGCCAAAGAGGAGTACTAAGCTTACAAAGAATTTGGGCTTATTGTCAACCGGGCAATGCACCACAATGATGCGGGACCAGGGCTCCTGGTCACTAGTGGGCAACTGCTTATATGCAGACGAAAGGTCAAGCGTCCTGCCAAGAACGCTCACTTCGGGTCCCCAGTCAGGAGCCACTCTGCCGGAAACGGTCGACCCATCACTCAGCCTCATCGCAAATTCACGGCGCTGAACAAAGCACCTGCACATCTGCATAACCAAAGATACCAGGCAGTCGACGTCCTGGAGCGCCAACTTGTTTGTGGCATAGTATGCAGTGTTGATCTGGCTCTCTTTTGCGTCATCGATCAATCGGACTTTATCACCTTGAACTAACGGAAATCTCCGGCTGCACAACCAGGTGTCAGATCCAAGATGCTGCGTCACTGCACTAGCTGACTCAAACGGCCCCTCCATCCAACCATCTTTGACTTCGGACAAGGTCTGATCCCAACACTCCTGATCCACCTCCAGGTTGCCAGACGACCGGCACTTGCCAAGAACTTGATGTCTCAACCACACATGCTGTCGCTTTAAGTGGTCTGCTGGTCTCTGGGCTGGTTGAAATCCAGCTGGGAACAGCTTAGAATGCACACCTAGGCCGGTTAAGGGACATCCCTGGGCTATCTCATCGATTATCCCTACATCGGGGCATTCATATTTTTCGGACAAGTGCTTCCACAAGGCCATGCGCTTTCCCCGCAAGATTTTCTTTGGTGTTGCCGGCAAGGAATCCAAGAAGGCCGCATTGTCTGCTTCCATAGACTTTAACAGTCCTACCAGTTCTTTGGCACGACCAGCTCGGTGAGCAATCACTCCAGCTGGGCCCAGCTGAAGTACCCGAGACAAGGTTACGATAAGCTCATCTGGCAAGGGGCACGAAAAGTCAATCGGATGCATTATATTTTCGGCACAAGCTAGGAAATTTTTGGGGGATCTAAAAAGGCCAAACACCAAATCACCTGGCGCCGGCTTGTTTTTGAAAACTCTCATGGTGTAAGGCTGCTGTTGCAAGGTATGTATATTTGCATGCCAATCCACCTGGTCAGGATTCAAATCACCCCCATGATCCAAGGTTATGGGCATTGGAATTTGTTTGGAGTCACAACTAGGTACTGGAAAATCGGTGATTGCAAAGAACTCAGAAATGAGTTGTGGCAAGCGGAACTGTTCTGCTCGGATGACTTTCCGTGGGTTGGCCGCTGTATGGATGTCATTCGGAAATTGGACCCCACGGCTTAACAGCTCTGGACCAAGGCAGGCTGCAACTGCTTTGGCGAGTTCGGGCGTGTATGCCGCTTCTTCCGCTGTTGGCATCTTGAGGACCTGGCCATTTGAACCGATTTGTGGGGTCCAAGACTCATGAGGATGTTGGCCATCACATTCTTTCTGTAAGGCTTGAAACACTCCCGGTGTGGATTTCCAGGTAGTTTTCTTTTTCCGTGTTGATCCAAACATGCAGTTAGCAAAGGTAATATCATGAAGATTATCCCATAAAGCTCCATTTTCCAAGCATGCTGCAATGAGCCTGGCAATGGCCCAAAAGTAGCTGTTTTTGGGGTTTTCAATGGAGACAATGGCATTGCGGGAAATCAAAAGGATTGATGCTACGACTGTCACTGCATAAAGGATATTGGCTGCATTTACTCTGTCACGATCCTGTCCTACCAGGGAATCCAGGCCTAGAGGTTGCTGGTCAGACCTCAGAGGGGATAGCGGCTTCCCCTTGTAGCTTTCAGGCATTGGCCGTTCCCTGGCTTTGCTTGCAGTACCGCATACTGGCGCAAAATGCGCAGCGGCTACATTGGCATGCATGCACATGTTAAAAAGGATCTCTTGGTCGGCTGCACAAGTTAAGTCTAAAACGGTTATCTTAGCTCTTGGCTGTTTGACCTTATGATCAATTGCTATACACTGAAGGTTGAGGGACTTACGCACTTCGGCCGTTAGAGTTGCCCTTCCTGCAAAAACTTCTAGGAAAATCATCTCGGCTGCTGGCAAGGCGAAATCAACAGCTGTACATGTGGATTCCGACTGCAAAAACTGCAAAACTGGCCCTACCAAAATGGCTTCAGGCTTGTCAGGTAAACCAGGCAAATCGCCTAGTCATGGCTTCTTGTTTGGGCAGGATGTGTACGGATGCGACTGATGGCACTTTGACAACCAACAACAGTGCATGCCTCGACTGCATCGTGGGCCTGGGTGTTGGCATTTGCCCCATTGATAGGCAAAGCAAATGTTCCTGCCCTGCTCATCTTTTGCAACACAATTGGGTGGCAAATCCGGTTTGGAGCCTTTGCCTGCACCCTTGTTTTTCCCTTTACCTTTGTTTTTGGGCCGTCTCGGAGACCGCGATCGGTCAGGCTTGGGCTTGTCTGCTGGCTTCGGCTGATGGCTCTGAGGTAACGGCAACAGATGATACAAAACTTCCGTTGACTCAGACAGCTTTGCGATGGCCTCATCGATGGGCTTGGGAGTCGATGTCAAGATCTTGCCCCTGGTTGTCTGCGATACCTGAATCCAGAGTTCACGGTCAGCATGAATGATCTGCTGCATGCTGACTGGCTTGTAACTGGCAATTGGCTCTTTCGACAGGTAATGAAACAGCTTGGCTGTGAACTTCTCTAGAACTTGATATGTTGCGATGTTGGCAAGGTGATAGGCCACCGCCCGCCGCTGCATGCACTGACGGACCTTCAGATCGCCGGTGGCTTCGGCTTTCAACTCACGCTCCTGCTTGGTGAGTTTGAGCATACCTGATTGGTCCACTGAGACCTGCGTCTCTTTCTTCCGGTGGGTGATCTCAGATTCACGGCTGGTGCACATGCTAAGTTCTATGTAGGACACAACCTGTGCTTCGGCCTGTTGGCAAGCCAAGTCAACCAATTTGTGAGATGGTTCAGTTGAGTAATCCATAATGAGATGGCAATGACTTTCTTTGAAGGCGTTCAGTCTCTCAATTCGTTCTGCCATTGGAATGGATTTGGGTGTGTCATCAGGTTGCCTTTCGATGCGCAGCCTCATCTCTTGCACTGCCGTGGTATGGCTTTCAAAGTACAACCTTCTAAGGATGGACCTCTCACCTACAGTCAATTCACCCCCGGCAACATCAGCAGTGTAGATCTCTCCCAAAACTTTCAAAAGTGGGGACTCGTCTGAACTTCCAGGTTGATACTGACATATAAAGGCGTATTGTCCGAAGTTTTTCACCCCAGCTCCTATGAGCAGTTCAAACCTCTCCTCACTCAGGCCCAAGTCCAATGCACGGGCTTTGAATGCAGCATTGCTTTCGGTAGCCATGGGTGTTGCATCAAACCTGAGCAAATGAATCTATCTGTGCCCATATTCTGATCTACATTCTTAAGCAATTTGTAGGTCTCTACATCTGGGTCAAGTTGCAAACATCTGACATGAAAATATTGATATGCTCTCACGTCTTTGCCGGTCAGTGAAAAAAAATTTTTTTTTCTGGAGCCACAAACATGCAACATGAAACGATCAGCTCATGTGTCCCTGAGCACGGCTCAGGTTGATGAGTGACATGTCGCACAAGTGACATCAATGCATTCAATGGCCAACACAAGGCAACATGAGACGCCCAGCTCACATGTCCATGAACATGGCCCAAGTTAATGAGTGTCATGTTGATAAAACAACATCAATGTATCTGAATTCCAGAAATTCAAGATTGACTTCCCAGAGCGCACTCTCAGGCATCCTTTTGCCTCCAGGGCAGTGTTTGCCCTCATGTCACAGATCCACAGATCTAACAGGCACTGTCGGCCTTCAAAAATTCAAATTTTTCAGGTCCACAGACCTCTTGTTCACTGATTCAATCCCAGGGCTGTATTGCCGAGAAATGAGTCAAGTTCACCAAAGATTTCGTCCGCTTGGTTCGTCGGATTCTCACTTGGCAGGCCGTACGAGAGGTTCACGATGAGGGTGCGGCACAGGCTGTTCACCTTCAGGAGATGTTCCCGATTGGGTGCAGAGGCTAGCGACCAAAAGGATCGGGCGCCTGGTGGAACCCCGATGGAATCCGGACCAACGTCTGTCATGAGGAGGACGTTTTGGAGTGAGGCCATCTCCAGTCCATCGCCATGCGCCTTGAGGACAATTGTCAGGCCCGTCCAGACTTTGGTGACCCAATGGGTACTAAACCCCACTCCTAGGACCTAGGATCAGCAGCACATTCCTCAAATGTTCTCTGAGCATTTCCAATTCCCTGCATTTGGATCCGCCCGGCAAGTCCAATCTGATGTAGCTCCAGAATGCGCTGCAGACCTGGTAGAACATGAGGTCACTGATGTGGGTTGCCATCACTACCACACAAAACTCAGTGAGCTGCTATGCACGCGCCGTGGGACGGTTCTTGAAAAGCTAAAACTTCACATGCATATGAAAGTTGCCACACTGCCGATGTGGACACCAATGCTGTTTCACGACCAGTCATTGCATTGACATTTGTCTCAAAAATGAAATGATTTAAACGACATCTGCCAAGTTTTTGAATACGATTTCTTTACTCAGGAAACATCTGCAAGTTCCGACAACATCTGCAAATCGAAATGGCTGACGACCTTCACCTGCTACCTAACCGAAGCTTCAACACATGACCGACAGTCCGCAAAGACACAGCTTTTCCAGGACTCAGGTTCTCAAGAACCGTAGTGGGCCACTCGGCATTGGCTGCAGAGCTGCCACTTCAACAGGTCATTCCCAGACACAGCTGAGTAGTTGGCATTGGTGGCACGGCCACATGCAAACTTCGGCGGCAAGCTTTCAATGTGCAAGGTTCCAGACAGGTGGTGCTGCCAATATATCAAATCAGGATCCAATGGATTGTCACGAATCGGCTGGCCAAGGTGGTCAGCATCTTCAGCAATGTCAACGCCATCTTCCACCTCGTCAAAATGGTCGAAGTCTGAGTCCTCATCATCTTGAGCATTGACATGCTCTCGCAGCACCTCCTCGATCTCCCTGTCAATGTGGCGGGCACGACTCTCATCCGGGTCGAACCTTCCAGCTTTGATTTTCTGAAGCAAAAGGGCTTCCTTCTTGAGCACGGCAAGGTGGTTATCCCTGCCATACGTCAGGGCTGATCGATGCTCCTTGTCCAGGTGGTGCCCAGCAATGCGACGTTCAGCCATGCTGAACTTCCCACTGATTGTAAACCAGGCAAGCCTTGTCACCTTGAGGCAATGCGTGGTGAGGGACTCAACACAACGGCCCTGTCCTGCCACGGTGAGGATGTCCCTCAACCACAATGTGCCCTCAGACGATGACATCCGGCGGGGCAACCACTGCAAGCTCTTCTCTGAAAAGGCCGGCAGGAGGAATCCACGTCCTTCCACCTGCCCAAAAGCCTCCTCCATAAGCTGGAGCCAGCTGGTCGCCCAAGACTCATCGGCGAACCATCTTCCAAGCCCCAGGAGTGGAAGCAGCGTAGTTTTCTGTGCTGCCGACACTGATGTTTTGTGCCTGTACGTTCCTGCAGAGACCACTGTTGAATGCACAGCCTCATCAACGTTAAAGCCACTTGCACCCATGCTGTCGGAGAACCGGCTGCTGGTGGCCAAGCACCACATCAAGTATCCAGCAATAATGCCTAGGTGGGCCTCACTCGGGCTAATGACAAAAGCTTCCAACGCCTGCACCTCTTCCAGAAACAAGGCTCTCGCTTGAAGCAGTGGCCTCTTCTTCAGAAGCAGCTCATGCTCAATGCCCTTGACCCGTGGTGTAACAAACGCCCTGTCAAAATGCTTGATCCTCACATGCTCATGCATGAAAAGAAGCGATGACAGAAAACACTGTCCTGATGTGGCAGCAGCACGTGATGACCGTAGGTATGTCAGATAGTCATAAATTTTCTGCTCTGAAAGATACCATGGATTGCACCTGCCAGACTGCTGATCCCACTTGCTGTATCGCCAAAAAGCTGACACACGCTTGTAAACAGTGCTAGGCGCCCTCTTCGAAAATGTGTCACGAAGCACCTGGGTGACAGTCTCTTCACCTCCTAATTGCATGACAAGGCCAGCTAAGACGTCCCCCAGGCTTGTTGCAGTTAGATCCATAAGCAGCAAAAATTTCACCATTGCCAGAGACTTGAAGAGCAGCTCATCATCTGTCTTGAGCGATGCAGCCACAGCAATCCTTCTGGATGCCCCAGGATGTACAGAAGTCTGTTGAACGTAATCCGGCTGTGACCCACTGCTAGCACGTTGCATGTAATCACCAAAACCGACCGAAGAAGGCTCATCAAGTAATGACCATTTCTTCCCAGTGGAGGGTCCAAGAACCTGAGCAGCAAAATGCTGTTCCCAAGGCAGCTTGAGCTGGCCGTTCACAAACCTCTTCCGAGCACACAGGATGTCAAGGTCGTTCATGGCAAGTGGATGCTACGCCCCAGTGAAAGTACTGTTGCAACAGTTAACCGAAAGCAAATGCCAAGTAGCCAAATACCCCCTTGTTCTACTCAAAATTAAGGAGATACCAAAAGGTAAATGAGACACCCAAGCAGAAACAAATGAATGCCAGGCACAAGAGAAAATATGGACCAAAATGGGGAATGTCCTTAATCAGGGCTGCGTTGCCCTTCTGTGCCGCTGTGGAAGCTCGAAAGCGAGCGACCATTGTTTCAAAACTTGGGTGCCAGGATTGGCAAATGCTGCATAAATCATATACAGTGATAAGACCCAAGTTGTAGTTGTGAAGTGTTGACAGGTGTGTTCACTGTTTAGGTTTCGATTGTGGCAATTCGAACACAAGGTTTATCACACCAAACCGCAAAGACCCTACATCCAATCATACAGCAGTGGTCCATTGACAAGCACAGTTGTCATACAGGCAAAATCGAAACCATCAAACAGAAACCAAACAGATAGAAAACACACCAGATAAGATCCAGAGACCATGGTCACTTCAAGTGATTCCCATAAGGGGTCAACATAATAAGACCCCACGCGACAGAGCTAGCAAGGTGCACAGCACGCAACACAGCGTCAAAAAGATTTCATATGAGACTGATATATCAAACAAGTTGAGTTTATCATGACATGTGAGGAAAAATCAAGAACAGCACAGCAACTTTTCACCGCAGATGGGGCAATGTCATCGCCTTTCCGCCGTCTTAGGCTTAGGGCTAGGCTTAAACAAAAGACAGGGTGGGAGACACGGAGTGTGGGTGGGACAAGTCTTTTGTCAAAATTTTGGGGACACCCACCCTCCCTACCCTTGATTGGAAATGTCACGACATAGTATAAATTGATATGTGCATGTGTGGTGAGGTTTGTGTTTGTTGTTGTTTTGTTTAAGAACGAAAACAAAACCCTAAAACACAAACCAAGGTTGCATGAGGAAATAAAATCGAGTTTCTTTTCAAGAAGCTCTCAACTTATTTCCAACTCCACAACACCACACAAAACACATAACACATACCGCTCAGCTAAACCCCGTAGGTGTGTATGCAGAGCGACTATGTAGAGGACACGCTTACGTGTAAGTGAGGTAGACACATACGACGTGTCATGTATGAAACGCTGTTGCTTTCACACGTCAAAATTTTAAAACGATTCCACCTCGATCAAAAATCAAATCGTTTGAAAATAAGATCGGATAAACGCTCGAGACCGATTGAATGACATGTGAGGAAAAATCAAGAACAGCACAGCAACTTTTCACCGCAGATGGGGCAATGTCATCGCCTTTCCGCCGTCTCCCCTTTTAGTCCAAGGTGATGCTTCAGCCGCTCCCAGTCTAAGGTGGTTTGGCTGGCACCTTTGTCTTTGAACCACTCTAAGTCGAGTCGGCTTGCTCCATCTGACGGATTGCTATGGCTGGGGCATCGACCGAACCAGCTCTTGTGCTGTCTTTGAGATTCCAGTTGCACGAAGTCACTGATGAGGTGCGTGGCAAAATGAGTCTCTCCGCTCCCTCTCACATAAGCCATTCTCGATGACTCATTATCTATGTAATACACCACAAGCGACCCTTCGAAACGGTCACCCCATTCCAAACATGCTATGAAAACCGGGAGGACTTCAAGTTCATGGATGGGGTTGCCGGACAACTTGAAGAGTTCTTCGGTGATGTCTGCAGGAACCACCGAACTGAAGAATGCAATGCAGGTTCCAAGGGGAGAAATAATAAGACCGCCAACACTTCCGCAACGCTGTTCGGGATTGCAAGCTCCATCTGTGAAGATTATCCATGTGTCACGAAGAGGCCTGCCAATTGAAATCGGCGGCGCCGAGAGGACCCTGTCCCTCAAAAGAAGGAGGCTGCTTTTAATGGAGGCGTCCAACTGTTTTCTACCGGAACCCTCAATACAGAATCGTCTTCCCAACCCCCAAGGCCGTTTAGAAGCAACTTCCAAGTTACACAGCGCGTAATAGGAAATGCTGGTTAAAAGCTTCCACTTAAAAATTTAAATAAAACAATTGAATGCACTCGGGTGGACAAACGAGCTGCCGCACGGATCACACTTTTGCTTGCAGAGTCGGGGGAGAAATCACACGGTTCACAGTGACTGTCGGGATTTGCTTAAGTCACCCTTGTCACAGCGATATGTCTCCTATGACTGGTTTGTCTCTAAGGAACTCAGCCAATTGGATCCCTGTGTTTCCCCCATAGTTTTGAGGGTGGGTGACTCGAAGAGGCAGTTTGGGTGGGTCAAAAACTATGGGAATTTCACATAAAATTTCTGTGTGAACCCGCCCACCACATCCCTAAGTTTTGAGATGTAAAATGCACAAGAACAAATCATCCGACATGTCATCAAGATGTTTCTATGAAAGCTATGATACAAGTAAACACAAAACAAGATTCTGAGGAAGTTCTCCGCAGTTGGGTTTGTGTTTTTTTTTAAACGACCTTGTGCGCTTCGTTCCTACGCTGGGCAGTAAAGACAAGGTTTTCATGGTTCCCATGATTCACCTACGTCTTCCCAACCCCCAAGGCCGTTTAGAAGCAACTTCCAAGTTACACAGCGCGTAATAGGAAATGCTGGTTAAAAGCTTCCACTTAAAAATTTAAATAAAACAAATGAATGCACTCGGGTGGACAAACGAGCTGCCGCACGGATCACACTTTTGCTTGCAGAGTCGGGGGAGAAATCACACGGTTCACAGTGACTGTCGGGATTTGCTTAAGTCACCCTTGTCACAGCGATATGTCTCCTATGACTGGTTTGTCTCTAAGAGACCTCAGCCAATTGGATCCCTGTGTTTCCCCCGTGGTGTGAGGATCCATTTTGCTTCACAGCCATCCCATTCTACTCTAGGAAAAGGTGATCCATCCAAGATGGAAGTATACAGCTCTGCTGGTAAACTTACGTCTCCACCGAAAACCAAGTTCCACTTCTGGCACGCCTCGGCAACTCGTCTTCTGGAAGGAAGGTCTGCTGGATTACAGTAAGATGCTATACGCTCGTACCACAGGTAGCAAGGCATTGCACCCTCCAAGCAAGAGCAGGCATGGGCCATTCTGAAAAGTGGGTCAGATGGTGACCTCCCTTTGATCAAGCAATATCGGCAGGGCTCGTTGTCGATGAAAAGAATTACACGTCGTCCGTGCAAAAGGTGCCGCGCCTGCCAGCGGATGCACAGGACCGCATACATCTCGATCTGACAAATGAGTTGTTCCCCAACCAGACCACGCCAAGCTTCCAGTAAAAAGGAGGGCACCTTGCCAGCAAAGCAGACCCTGGTTTGTGTCGCCGGGTCAATAAGGATGGCTCCCCAGTCTGCTAAATCTTCTCCAAAAGCACCATCAGTGTAGATTATTATTGGTACGGGCTCATCAGAGGTTGCAACCTTTCGTGGCCTAAGCGACTTAAGAATCGTCAACGCATGTTCGCACAGGTCAGCAAAGACTGCTGGTTGGAGCTCCACGCCAGTCGCCAATGAAGAGAAACCTTGAGCCGCAGGCTGAAGCGCCTTTCCAAGTGAGAATCCTGAAGCAAAGTTTAAAAGGCCATGTATGCTTGCTGCAGCTGAACTGGTCACCCTGCCCTCTTGGGCCGCTCGGTCAATCAGCCGCTCGATCCGCAGGAGCCGTTCAGGTTTGTTTCCTACCGTAAAGAAGGCATTGGTGAGGTTGGCCAGGTCGTACTCGACTCCAAGGGCTGCAAAAGTTGACGCAAAGGGCTTGGCTTTCTTTCCTGAGACCGCGTGGCGCCAGCCCAACAATTGGAAGAAGCCAGACACCACTTGGGTGGTGTTTTCAGCAGCCATAGCAAATTCCAAGGTGGGGTAGTCATCGTAAAAGTTCGTTGTTACTACCCCAAAGTCTTCCCAGAGCAGAAACTGTAGAGCCCTAGCTGTTTTGTTGAAACTGTAGACACTTGCTGTTGATCCAAAAGGCAAAGACTGGCCAATGTAGTAAAACCATTTCCCTCCACTGTCTCGGGCTCCAAGCACTGAGTATTTAAGACTTGCGGAACTCACGGCCAGTTGTTTATACGCCTTGGATAAGTCGAAACATCGTCCCAGAATAGCTTCACCCGCCATGGCCGCATTCGAGAGCCGCCCATGTAAAAATGTGCCATCAGAGAGCTGGAGCGATACTTGTGGCCCTTCTTTCAGCAAGCGCATTAGGAGGGTTATCAGCGACGCTAAAACATCGACATCTTGCAACTCCAGGTACGACCGAGAAGCAAAAGCAGCATTGACATGGCTTCTGCGGTAGTCATCAATGATGCGCTCCTTCCCATCATCGCCTTGGACAAGCAGGAAGCGCTTGGTCAAGGTCCAGCAAGATGTGCCCAGCTCCTCCGACACTTCCTCTTCTGAGAAAAAGGGGCCCTTAAGGAATTTCTCTTCCACCTCTTCTTGTGACAGCTCAACCAACCTGTCAGCATGTTCTTTCTCGTGGTCAGCTAGGGGTCGGCCTATTGTCAACTTTCTTTGCAGCGAGGCTGACAAATTCAGCTGATCAACGGTCATGGAGGCCGGTTGCAACTTCTCATGAAACAGCTCTGAGAAAGGCTCCTCGCCCACTAAATCAACACCTTCCAGAAAGTCGTGCATGACCTGCATGTCGGGAAAGTGGTTTGCCTTCAGTCGCTCCTCGAAAAGCAGGAGGCGTTTGCCTTTGACAACGCCCTGGACGTGCGCTGGAAGCTTTTTATGCAGCTCTGCTTCGGCTATGCTCAGGTCAGCGGCTCTGTTTCTGTAGAGCTTCAGCATCTCCAACCTTTCTCTAGCTAAGACTGCAGGCTCTTTGGTGAGCATGGCAAACAGGGCTTTCATTAGCCGATCAGGCAAAACAATGGTGGAGTCCATGGGGTGGAAGAGCTGCAGTGCTCTCGCAACGTGAGCTTCCGGCTCCATCCAAACACCTACTTTGATACCACTCCCATTTGACTGTGACTCTTCAGCCACCTCTACTTCATCCCCCGCAGTTTTAGGTGGAAGGGACTTTTCATTGTCAGCTAAGTGGGCTGTAGGAGGCAGCCAGCGAAAAGTCTCAAAGTCCGGGATCAGCTGTTGAAGCGCTCTGTGTTGTCGCCCCTGAGCTTGGAGGCTGTCCAAGCGCAGTTGTTTCAGGTTCAGAAAGGATGGACCGGCTTCAAGTTTTTGCAAAACGCAGGCAGCTAACCGTCTAGCGAGTATCGCTGGATACTCCGCTTCAGCTGCTGTATCAAAGACCCATCCTTTACCGTCAAGCTTTTTGGCTGACCAAGGCTCATGGCTATGAGAATGGTCACAACGCACTGCTAAGGAGCTGAAAACACCTGGGGACCCCAAAATAGTTGTACTTTTGTTGCGTGACGAACCATGCATGCACGCGTCAAACAAAGTTGCCTCCAGTGAAAAATACCACTTGATGAACCCTTCATTTTTCGTCTGCTTGACAAGTATTGCCAGCAATGGCCATAACCAACTGCGTGCCGGGTTTTCAATTGAGACAATGCAGTTGAGGAGGTAGCACGCCATAAGCAGAGTGATGGCATGCTTATATATAACATTGGCTTTGTCCACCTTGATCTTGTCTGTAGCTGACAACCCTGGCCTTCCAAAAAGGTTTGACTCATCCCTCAGTGGCTGGGGCGTAGGGGCCCCTTGCTTCCGTAACTCCTTGGATACTTGGTGTTCTCTGGCACGGCTGCATGTACCACACATGAGTCCAAAATGGACTGCATCTGGCTTAACAAATTCTAACATCTGTTTTGCCACGTTGACTTCGTCATCAAGGCTCAGATCCATGGTGAAAGTGGGCACCTTTGGCGTGAAACGGTTTGCTTGGTGATCTACGGCAAAGACTTGGCAGCCTGCATTTTTCATAGCCAGAGAGAACGCTCCCGACCCTGAGAAAAATTCAATAAACGTCGTTTGTCGTTGATTGTTAGGCTGCTCTGCTGCTGCAAAAAGTCAGTGTTCGCATTGATTGTAGGGCCGCTTTGCACCGCATTTGAAGCATTCATGAATCCCAAACTTGCATTTGCTTTCCTTCTGTCTGTTACAAAGTCCCCATTGGAACTTTAAACATCTCCAGCCATTGGCGCCTTTCCTCTGGCAACCCTGGGGCAATTTGCGCCAATTGGGGGCGCCTGGTGCTTGGTCTGTGGTCTTCGGAGCTGGTTTTCCTGGCTCTGAAGGTGCTCCTGGGTTAGGCTTAGGTTTTTTGGGCCCAGGTGCATCAGTGTGCTCGCCCTCATCGCGCTTGGTACCCTGTAAGGGAGTCAGGAAGCATAGAACCTCTGGTGATGTTGTGAGTTGCTCGATGAAAGCATCCAGCGGCCTTGCATCTGGTGTTGTTGGCTGCAGCCGCCCCCGAGAAAGCTGGGATAGCTGCAGCCACATCTCTTTGTCACATTCACAAATTTGTTGTGTAGTTATGTAGCGGTACCCAGATGGTGGGTCCTTGAGCTTGGTTAACATCAGTTTGGTTGTCCATTTTTCCAAAACCACGAAGCTGGCTAATCCCGCCTGGTCGTAAGCCAGGTTTCTTCTTGTCCAAGCGTTCCTCAGGTTGAGGTCACCATTAGTGTCGCACTTCAATTCTTCTGCCTTCTTCCCCATGCGGATGTTGCCAGTCGCATCAAAGGTGAGGGCAACTTCATGCTTCTCCTGGTGGATCTCCTGCACTCGACTGATGCAAGCATGTGGTGGTATGAAGAGCAGGGCCCCATCGTCTTGCATCGCCACAATTTTGTCAACCAGCTTGTGGGCCGGCTCCAATTCTGCCGTCCATGTGACCCCTACCAGGTCGCCTTTTTGGCGCTCAATCCTTGCCATGCGCTCAGCAAGTGGCATGGTTCTTGGTTTGTCATCTGAAGTGCGGTCGATTCTTGCTTGCATATCAGAAGCTGCATATGTTCTACCTTCAAAGTACAACCTTCTGCAAAGGACCATCTCCTGGGGAGTCACCTCACGCCCCAGAAGCGCTTCCACTGAAGCTTTGATCGGCGTATCATCAAAACTGTTCTGGTCAGTTTGGCAGCAAAACGCCCATTGTCCAAATGTGTCCAGCAGCCCTGCAGCTCCACCAAAAAGCCCTCAGGCACGCCAATTGCTCTAGCACGTGCTTCCCATGCCGCTTTCGACTCCAGTGAAACCATGGCCAGGTCTAAAGCGCAGGTGGCTAAGAAAAACTAAAGAGAAAAGATGCAATGGATGAAACGGTCAAAAACTTAACATGCATGAGTCTATTGAAATCAAACGCCATTTCACTCTGGTTCCTGACATCTGTTTGGATTGCGACTTGGGGCCGCCTCAAACTTGATGCACAAGGATTGCAGTGATTCGGAGGCTTCAGTTGCATAAAAATCTGCGAAAACGACACCTGTTTGGATTGTGGCACCTGCCACCTCAAACTGGATGTGCGTATGGCTGTGCATCTGATAACATGTTTGACTCTCATGCAATAATGACTTAATAAGTGCTTGGCATGATCAGGTTATGCACTGACATCTGTTTGGTTTGCGACCTGGCCGCCTCAAACTTGATGCACACTGCCCTAATGGTAAAGGAGAAATGAGTTAAAATTATAGGTGGGGGAGAATAAAAAAATTTGTTGAAACTATTGTTGCAAGAACCTGTTTGGATTGCGGTGCACCCGCCTCAAACTTGGCTGCCGCAACAACCCCACTTTTCCTGCGCCTTCACGGCTGTGATTTGTCGCACTGCTGGCACACCAGCAACTGGGAAAAGTCAGGGTCTCCCCTCTTCCACTGCCGGTAGTTTGACGACAGTTTTCTGCCACACCACATGGTCTGGCCATCACGTTTCACATGGACCACCAAAGAGTCTTTGTGCAACAATCTCTGTCCAGTGATTGTATCTGCTGGCATTGACTGAGCACTCACAAAGTTGCAGCCTTCAGCAAAAGTGTCCTCTTCGGAAACGTCGGATTCAGACGCATCCCAAGCTCCAGGCTGCTGGGCTGGCACCACCGGCTCGTCCAGCAGATCCTTGTTTTCCTGATATATGCGGGCAGCGTTAGAAGCATCTGGATCAAACTCAAAATTGCGAATGGCTGTCAACATCCTGAAAACTCTTGAATGCAAGGCAGTCAGATTGTCCCTTGAATAGGAAAGCGGCATCACTGCATTGGCATCCATGTGGTGTGTTAACATGCGTCGCTCATCCATGGAGAACCCCCCAAACTTGCCAGCCCATGTAGGGATGGTGGCTTTGCAGCTGTGGGTGCTAAACTTGGCAGCTTGCTCTGGGGTAAGGCCCGCGCGCACCAACACTTCTCGAAGCCAGAAATTGGCTTCCGCTGTGGTGATACGCCTTTTCAAAAACTGTCCTGAAACCTCTGAGAAAGCAGGCATGATGGTCTCTGGCTGCATGGCTTTCAATTGCATCTCCCACTTGATACACCACGGGTTGAAATGAAGGCCCCAACCGATGGCTGTGAAAGGTAGCAACATCCTACGCCTCTCCATGGTGTTCGTGTTCTTGGCTTCTGAGGTCGCCGCTTCAACCAGGAAGATGTCATGAAATCGTGAGAACTCTACCTCCCTGATCTTTGAAGCGTCACCGATGCGGCAACTCGAAAAGATGCAGAAAAGAATAAAATTCGTAAACATCGAGTCTGCTCTGCTCTCGGCATGCAATGCATACTCTTCCAGGGCTCGGACTGCATCAGCGGAAAAAGGAGGAGCCTGCCTCAAAATCCTTTTCCTCAAAAACATGTCCCTGCAAACACCAGTGATTCGTGAGGTGAAAACCTTGGGATTGAAATCAACAATTGTGACAGTGGAATGCATAAACCAAATTGCTTTGACTGCGGCATCGGCTGAGGTTGGCGCAGCACCTGACTCCCTCAAGAAATTCAAGTACAGGTACACCACGTTCTCTGTCAATTGCATCGGTTGCAAACCCATGTTATGGTTTATCCACAATGCCAACTTGTAATAATCCAAGGAGCGTTTGACAAGTGTCGCAGTGGCTCTACTCCGAAAAGCATCAGCAAAAACACATGCAATCATGTCTTCACCTGTCAACTGTCCTGAGGTGTCCAAAAGTGCCCGGCCAAGCTGTGTGTGCACTGGTACAGCCAGAACTAAGTCCCGTAACCTCCTCAGAGCTTTGGCACGAAGTTGATCGTCTGTCTTGGCCAGCCTAACTGTCAGCAGGCGCTTCTGATGAAAAGGAGTCCGCATGGCCATCCTCTCTGGTGGCTCCGATGATGGCACCAAACCTTTCAGGCTTTCTTGCTTACCTACTGACGGCATCGACAACCAAGGCATAGGCACCTTGCATGGGGCCGTCTTGATTACATCTGCAACAAGACCTGTGTCCCATGGCATCTTTGGCACTGCCGGCCGTTGTAACTCCAGCATACTGAAAAAGAGGCGCTTGTCAGGTCCTGCGCCCTCATACAGGTCCATGCTAGGTCCCAGTCTCTTGCGTCCCGGTTCAGCAGCTGCTACATTGAGACCCATCTGGGATCCAGCGCCAGATTCTGGAAAAACCTGCTGCAAATCAACTGCAGAGTCGTCCTCCGCATCCATTGTGCCATCAAACAGATCTCCAAAAAGCTCAGGCTGGTGCTCGTCAAATTCCGCACCTCCTGAAAAGCCAGAAGCCTTGGAGCCCTCTGAACCCTCCAGACTGTCAACATTGGTATTCCCAAAAGGCACGCCTGTGTTAGACCTCCATGGCATTCTGCTTGAGTGTATCTCCCCCGTAAGGAAACAAGCACAGCAAAGGATGATCAGTTCACGAGGCATCCACCAAAAACTATGGGAATTTCACAGAAAATTTCTGTGTGAACCCGCCCACAACATCCCTAAGTTTTGAGATGTAAAATGCACAAGAACAAATCATCCGACATGTCATCAAGATGTTTCTATGAAAGCTATGATACAAGTAAACACAAAACAAGATTCTGAGGAAGTTCTCCGCAGTTGGGTTTGTGTTTTTTTTTAAAACGACCTTGTGCGCTTCGTTCCTACGCTGGGCAGTAAAGACAAGGTTTTCATGGTTCCCATGATTCACCTACTTCCAACATTCTTGATTGCTGCGTTGGCAAGACGACCAAAGCTGTAGCCTTCGAAAAATCCGCCCACACCGCTTTGGCGGTGAAGGCGTGCTTATTGGGGGGCAACAGCAACACTAAATGCTCAATGACATTTGTTAATATAGCAGTCGCTATATCAGCTTTAGCTGGGGGGGGGGCCAAAAACGGTTTCGCACCGAGACCAGAATACGGTGGTGTTTTCGACATTTTTCGAGGATTTTTGGGTGTCTGAGCGCAAGAGGGTATTGAAATGGAATTTTGGGTCATTTTGGTAGCTTTCCGGCAATGGAAAAACGGCCAAAAATGAAAAAAACATTGTACATAGCAAGATTTTGCAGGGTTTTTGGATGCCAGAGCATTGAAAACACTGCAAAAACAAGTGTTTTGGACTGACGTTATAGCAAAAAACGTGTAAATTACCGTATGCTTGACTGGAAACATTACAAAAACACTGTCAAAAGCACTGTTTTGGAAGGATTTACTGCCTTTATGGCAAAAAACGTGTAAATTACCGTCTGTTTGACTGGAAACATTGGAAAAACACTGTCAAAAACAATGTTTTGGAAGGATTTCTTATTGAAACTTCTTAGCTTGAAGAGCCCCCACGGGGGAAAACCACCCTTAGCCCCTCTCACGGACCGAAATAAACCTGCGGTGTGGGCGGCCACCCCACGCGAAGCGGGGTGAATATCATGCGCCCTCTCAGACGCTCTGCTTCCTTGGCATCCATCCAACCTTCTGCAAGGATATCGTTGATCCTTGTTACCAACTCAGCTTGACGGTCTTCGGTGTGACCAATGGTGATCTTTCCGCTTTTGCACTGACTTAAGTTTACTTCCAGTCCCAACATGCGAAACTTCTCATCGAAAGGCATGAACTTCTTCCCGTCCTTCGCGTAAGTTAGGCCCAACAAGTTGAACAAAGTTTCAACACTCCATGAAGTGTTGCCCAAAAGTTCACTTCTGCTAAGGACGCTGTAGTCATCATAGAAAACCGTCCAACATAGCTGCAATGCCACAAGTCCTATGAACCATACCGCTAGGCTAACACGAAGGAACCCAGCCACGCTCCCAACTGCTCCAAAAGGAAGCGCGTTGAATCCGATCAGCTTTACCATGCCATCCTCCGGGGACCTGACAGCCATGCGCAAGTGCGAACGGTCACCTGGATGGACAGCAAATTGCTTGTAGGCGCTTTTCAGGTCGTAGCACCTTCCAAGGATGGAAGGAAGGCATCCACCTGGAGAGGATTTGAAGGCCTCCGCAACTATGGAAGCAAGGATATCGATTGACTGCAGTTGAAACTTCTCGTGCAAGCCAACCGTCCAGTTCAGACCGCAGCATGAGCAGTCATCAATAACTCTGACTTTGCTTGACTGTTTGATCCCAAAGCGTCTGCCAATGAATTTGCAAGAGGTTGTGTCCCCTCCTTCGTCAAACCAGACCCAACCTTTGTTCACTTCTTCGACTGTTTCCTCCCAAGTGGCGGCCTCCAGCTCCTCATCTTGCCTCACCTCCATGTTGCGGTACGTTGAAGAGTTTAAAGCTTTGGCGAGGGCCTGAAGAGTGGATATGCTCATGGAGGGCCTCTTTGTCCTGGTCTTGAAGACATTAGACCGGGGCATCCAACCACTCAGTTTGAATCCAGCAGCTATGTCATCTACTATCGACGTGTCAGGATATCCATAATCCTGCAAGTTCTAACAAGTAAGCATTCATTTGCTACAGCTTGAGGAAGCGAGCATTTACTGACACATAAACTGACCAATACAAACATACATATATATATAACCAAACATATAAACACATAAACCAAACAAAAATAAAACCAAAAGAAAACAACCCAAACGTAATCCGCTGCTAGTGATTCCACACCGGATAAACTCGCCAATCAAGCATGGATGCATGAAACACGTGAAACTCTGTGGATCGTAGCGCGCAAGACTCCCACACTTGTTTTCATTGCCAGTAAGATGTGACAGCTTCACATCAGAAGTAACTTTGGATCGATGGATCATTTCACCCATCGATGTCGGAAACCTATTTGGTTAGAGGCGGAGTGTCTCCTAAATGAGGACAACGCAGATGGTGAAACCGTGTGCAGCTCGAGCACAAGCTGGTGTTCAGCACTGCAGAAAGCAACAAATAAGTTAAAACAAATGGTCAAATGGGGATAGTCCCAAATGAGTGAACACCCGAGAATCAAGGTCTACGGCCGGATGCTTCGATGCATAGCTGTGGGCACAGCAGGCAAATCTCGGGTAAATGCAGGAAATCGGATGCATACGAGCGGATGCAGTAGGGCCAAAGCTGCCTGTGGTAGGCAAAGGACTACCAGTGAAATAGTATACCACTCTTGCTATAGGTGACTTATGGTCATGACATAGACATTGGGGAAGCAACAGCGAGAAGAAACAACAATGTGGTTATCAGAACTACCAAGAAGAAGGAAAGAGACCATAAAGTCAATAACAAGGAGTGGGAGGGAGGGTTTTGAAAATAAGCTGAATGCTTACTTGAGCCAAAATGTAATGAAGCATTACATTGATTAAAACACAAACGAAACAAGTACGTTAAGAGTTCTAACAAGTAAGCATTCATTTGCTACAGCTTGAGGAAGCGAGCATTTACTGACACATAAACTGACCAATACAAACATACATATATATATATAACCAAACATATAAACACATAAACCAAACAAAAATAAAACCAAAAGAAAACAACCCAAACGTAATCCGCTGCTAGTGATTCCACACCGGATAAACTCGCCAATCAAGCATGGATGCATGAAACACGTGCAACTCTGTGGATCGTAGCGCGCAAGACTCCCACACTTGTTTTCATTGCCAGTAAGATGTGACAGCTTCACATCAGAAGTAACTTTGGATCGATGGATCATTTCACCCAACTTAAACTATCGAAACAAGGACTTCTGAACGCCACACCAAACCCCTTCGAAAAAGTGTGAATGAAGGACTGGCAATGAAAAGATGGGAGTCAGAAACGGGAAACGGGAAGTTTCCACGCCACCTTGGATCCCTTTGGGAATACAGTTGGCTGATGAAATGGAAACCAAATCTCGGAAAGAGGCAGACGGATGCGTTCGGATGCTTTCAAATCAGGAGGTAATGGATCCTCCAAAGGCAATCTGGAAATGCGGTCAGCGAGGTCATTGGAATGTCCCGCAATGTGGCTGACATCGAGTTCTGCATGAACTGTTGAAATTAACATACACAATCGTTCCACAAAATAGCACAAGGGAGCTTTGGTGGTAAACAAAAAGTTTGAATTGGCTTCGGCAGCAGTATTGTCACTCAAGCTTTTCAGTGTAATGGAAATTCTCTGGCCAGGAAGAAAATAGCATAGAGCGTAAAGTAAACAGAATTGTGCAAAAGTTTCATATGAGCTGATATCTTTCTGCATATCTGAATTGACAGGGATGTCCAGGGCTAGAAAATCTGCGGATGACCATTGCTCACTAAACCATCTCATATCTCCATTGGCAAAACGCAAGAAACCTCCGACTTGGCAGCAATCTCCATGGGCACAAGCGTCGGCGGCAGCTTCACCCGCCCATGGCAATTTTGGATTCATTGAAACAAAAGGGAGTTGCATGTTGTAGCCATTCTTGGTACATGCGTAGAATCCGTTGAGAGCTGGTGCTCAGTGATCGTTTTTTGGAGGTCGGGTCAAGGATTCGTAACCAGATCCGCTTGTCGGATAAACGGCAGTTTCTAACATCCTCCAGGGATTGAACTGGTTGATGACGCACAGATAAAAGCTTGCCTCCAATGGGTATAGCTGTACCCACTGGTCTGATCGTGAATTGAAGGTTGTCGGACAAGCAGGCTATTGTGGTTAACCAGTACCCAGGGTCCACCGAAAAAAGGGTGGCTGGGGCCTTGTACAAGTCCGCATACAAGTGATGAATAAATGCTCGCATGACAGGAAAGATTTGCGTTACCCAGAGGAGCAAACCCACAAACTTCTCAATTTGTTTCTTGGAGGTCTTGGGGCGCTGGAGCAGGTCTGCAATGAGTTTCAATAACTTGTCACGTTTGGCATGCTGCAATCGGATGATACCTGTGGAAAAATTTAGGTTCCAGCCAATCCAACTGACCTCCCTGTCCAACTCTGCTTTGCGCCAGCTGATGGGCAATCGGAAAGCTTGAATGACTAGCGTCACTAAAGTCGCAGTGACCGGGAGAATATCCATGCGTTGAACCAAAAGCCAATCATCGACAAATAGAAATAAGGAATGAGCCACATAGATTACCAGGTGTAGGAGCCGTGTCCAAAAGGCCCCCAACCTCCCCCACCAATGGGCGGAGAACTTGGCTCCGAAGGGGCAGACCTTATAAAAGTATAACTTGTTATTCAGACTGAAGCCCACTAATCCACGATGATCTTCCTTGATGACGCACAATTTGTGGGCAGATTTGGCATCCAGGCCTAGGGCGCCCAGCTCTTCAGAATGTTCCCTTAAAGGGTAGCAGCGCTGCACCTCTTTAGCGCTGGGCAGTTGTTGGTGCTCCTGGATGTTACAGTTGGGATTTGTTCCGCATACTGTATAGTCAACTACTAGCCGAGGTGGGCGTGAATCCGAGACGGCAACTCCAAGTTTGCCGATGGCAACCCCATGCGGCCAACGTTGTTTGGCATCTTCGACACTGCCATCAAAACAAATGAGCCAACCCTTGGAGATCTCTTCGTCCACCAGTTGTTGGGTGACATCAGGGTGATCCTCTGCGCTCTTCCAATTTGTCAAATGGATGGATAGGTCTGGTGCAGCAAGATCTTCTTTGTCCGGCTTCATAGCAAAAACATGGGATGGACGAATATCCTCATTGTAACCAGTAGACACCCCCGCGATCAGGTCCGGAAATAAATGAACATCAGGGTCTTGCATATATTGGCTGATTGCTGCAAGGGCGTGGAGGCACAAGGGCTGGTCCTCTCGAACTTGCCAGTCCAATGGTGATGTCAGCGGCAGCAAAGAATCAAGAGAATTGCGGAATTCGTTGATGATCCCTTCTGAAAAGGGGGGATCTGCTTTCTTTTGTAAAAAATGGGAAACAAGCATCTTATGCCAATTGTTATTAAGGATACGGGGGATCCAGTGGTCACGGACTGATCTAAACAAGTTAGAGGAGTGATCGGGTGGTTTGGACCAATCTGGAGTGGAATGCAGGCCTCCCCCATCCACAAAACCTTTGGGATTTTGAAACAATTGCTTGATGGGAAATAAGTTGAAAACATTGGACCATGAAATTGGTGTAGCCAGGGGAGTAAGGAGCACTGAAATTTTTAACGCAAAGGCCTCTGCAAGTGCTTTAGGATAGGCCGCTGATCGTCTGCTCAAATAGACGCCATGTTCATCTTTAACTCCTGCAATAGAGGGATGCGCCTTGGGTCCATGATTGCACGTAGCTGCTAACTCTGCCAGAGGTTGAAATGATGAAGCAAATAACCATGTCTTCATGATATTCCAGTGAAATGCACATGCTGCTAAAAGAATAAGGGCACATCCTGACAGGCGAATCCATTCTTGGGTGCAATCTTCGCTCCAACTCCTGGCTCCCGATGGTTGTTCAACATGTCCATGACCGCCCGAAGAATAAGTTACTGAAACTGAAGTGACACAGCGATCCAGGAGTGTGGCACTGTCTTGCAATCTTTGCGTCTCTTCTGGGGTCAAATTAGGAACTCCACTCAGCATATCTGGTGTTCGAATGGCCGATGTTCCGTCTGAATCTTGGGGTCCGTCTCCATGTCAGCAACTGGTGACGGTGGGGCCAAAATGGCCTGTGATACTTCCTGGTCCTCCCTTGTAGGAGTTTGAAACATAGGTGATACTGATTGCAACTCATTGGTAACTACACACCCACTTAGTGGAGGAAGCTCTGAGTCTTGGACGGCCGGTGGTGATGAAACTGCAGTCTGTAACGAATGTATTGCTGCCACAAGTCAGTGTGGTGTTTTATCGTGGTCCATCGCGGCATGGTTGGCGCCGCAAGCTGTGCCGTCAGGTTTGGGATATCCACAAGCATGTTCATAGCGGCAATCTTTATGGGAGCACTTGCCGGATTGAAATCTCATACAGAGGGTCTTTTTCTGAGAGCCTCGCCAAATCTCTGAGAGCCATCGGACGCCCGGTTTTGAGCCACCTTTGGAAGACTTTGCGCCTTTGGAGCCACCTTTGGGACCCTTGATGCCTTTGCTAGGAAAGTTGGCTGGAGCTTGCGCAATTTTTTGAAACCGTGGTCTGGGTTGCAGGAGTGTAGCTAGATCCCCTCTGTTCTGAGTGAATTCCAAAAGTGCATCATCCAACGACCATGTGGAAGATTCGCAAAGTTCGGCAATGTGATACCAAATGGTTTTATCGGCCTGCTGGGCTTCCAACATATTGGGGGCTCGTAAACCTGAGTCCTGGTCCAGGCGCACTGAAAGCAGGTTCATGAATTTCAGAGTATATGCCCGGAGTCTGTGTAGATGACACGCCCCCACAAGTGCCCACGCATAATTATGGATCTCAAACATCTGACGAAGCGCATTCAGACCCAGCGATTGGTTATTTATTTCCAAAGAAGGTACTTCGTCAATCAATAGCTGGTGAAGCTGCAGGTTCTCTAAGCGCGGGGCTTTGGATGCCCTGCTCATGGCCATGTCTTCTGAACGCGACATTGACATGCGGAATTTCCAAGGAAGCCACTTGAAGTCCTTCTTCTGGGTGAGCTGGTGTGCAAGGGCAAGTAATCTGGAGCTTGGCTGGGTATCTGAGGTCAGAACCTCTGACGGATAATTCTGCAAAAATTGCTTCTTCAACGATGTTACCGTTTCATTGTTCAACTTTGGTGGGAAAACTTCTGACCATGATCCATCTGCAACGGATCCTGAGGGTGCGGCCATCCCTGAACCATCAGTGGAGGGACCTTGAAGGGTTTCTGGCTGTTGTGCGCTCCTCCAAGCTGATCTGATGGAAGCTTTTTGCAAGAGGGTCAAGTGATCATTGTGAGGGCAAAGCTCAGAAAATAAAGCATCTGTAAACTCTGCTGCAGTGGCCGCTATTTCTCGGAAAGTTCTCAGGGTCCAACCATCGGCCATAATCCCTGACGCCAGTGCCGGTTCCACTCCAGCATCAGCTAAAACCGTTTCCAAAGGTTCTGCCATTGGGACGTGGTCGAGGGTAAAAAGAAGAGAATATGGTAGTCAAACACTGAAATGACTGGGACATAATTATTGGTATAAATGGTTGAAACCCGGGCGACAACAAATGAATTTATGGTGGGAATGTGTGATGAAAATCTTTATCCATGATAGTGCTGCAACATAATGCCGCATCAAGTTAGACTGCATCACTGTCCAGTGAACTGAGCCAGCACGCCGTAACGAAAAAACAAAATGAACGCTCAACGGCTAGGATAGCCATTTAAAACCTGGTTGTCGTGACATGGTCATCACTTGGATGTGCACTCCATTGCAAATGCTCGGTCCCCGAGGCTGGAGTTTGGAAAAAACAAAACCTATGGAACCCATAAGAAGTGAGAAACACTGCACATACAATTGGAAAAAAAAACTGTGAAAAATGATCATTGTGTCTGGTCCGCCAGAAGAGCAGCACACGGCTGCATTTTTTCGATGGCAAGCGGCCGATCGGTTATACCAGCAAGGCCTTCCAGGCTTTGACACAAGCGGGTCTTTGGCAAAGGTGCAAGCTAGGGTCAGCACTTTGGGCAAATCGAGCCCGATCCGGATCCAAGCGGGCTCCACAAGCAGCTTGGTAGTGTCGCCCTTGGTAATAGGGGAACCAATCTTTTGTTGTGCCAATCATTGCATGTTGAACATAGGAAACAGACGCAACCATCACTTCGTCCGGCTCGTCCATACGAACCACCATCTTAGGGCGTTTGGCTGCCCTCGCTGAGACCTCTTTGGAAACCTCTGAATCGGAGGAGTCCGAGGAGGATGAAGTGTCAGAACTCCCTGACGAAGATTGTTCCTCGTGGGTCGCTGGAAGTTGGGGCGACTCGGGCACCTCAACTGGCTTGTTGAAATCGAAGCAGAGCCATTGCCTCGCCATAGAGGTTTTTCTGAAGAACTCGATCTGGACTGCCGGTTCCACAACTGGTAACTGTCCACCTCGGTGCTGGGGTGTGACAAATCTTTTTCCACGTCTGATACTGTCAATCAGCTTTTTGTGGTAAGCCAGCTGGCCGTGGACGTCATCACGGCTATATAGCCTCAGGCTCCGTGAGGCACTTTGGCGATGATGGCCTTGGAGAA
This sequence comes from Cladocopium goreaui, assembly GCA_947184155.2. Taxonomy (NCBI): domain Eukaryota; class Dinophyceae; order Suessiales; family Symbiodiniaceae; genus Cladocopium; species Cladocopium goreaui. The sequence continues at coordinate 110,915 of CAMXCT020000414.1, forward strand.
GTCTCTCTTCGGCGGAGACCTGGCCGTCGGCCAGGAGCTGCGACCCCCATGAAAGGAGCGTGGACTTCATTGAATGGACCGATAAATGGTCGGCAGTTTGTGGGTTGCTCTTCCATGGGAGCCGAGCCATATGGCGAATCCATTTCAAAGCCTCTGCGTATTGCATTGCTGACCATGGTAACTCAATACCATCTTGACGCATGACCGGAAATAAAAAGTCCGGGACTGGCATGTCCAAGTCAGTTGTTTTTGCGTGATGCCACAACTCATCCAAAGTGGACAGCCATTTCTCTGTCCATGAATATGTACCCAGGGACAAAAGGCCATGCGCCACAAATCCCCATGGCTGACCCCTGGATGATGTCTTGGTTCGCCAACAGGTCGCTCGAAACGACGCCCCATCAAAGCAGAAGCTTTTGAAACTGCACCTTTGTGCGTCAGCAAATCTGAGTCCACCCCACACACATGCCAGAATGGACCCCAGTATAATAGTCTCGGCTGGTGTACAGGCTGCCATAAGGATTCTCCGCTCGAATTGCACAATTGTATACAGAGAAATGGGGATGGATTCCTTGAGCTCTTTGGGAATTCTGCTTTTAAGAAACTCTCGATCAAAGGGCGCCACGCAATTTTGAGCTGCTCCACACCTGCATGGGTGGAAATCCAGCGAATAGCCTTAATTGTCAGTTGACAACCAGATGAGCAATCGGAGCTCTTGGCAAGTGATGTCGTAACCAGTGCATCGGCCAATTGGGCCTCCGTCAGTGTACCCAATGACAAATCCAGTGATTCGAGGGTCTTGGCAAAACTGGTCCAAGCCTGAAAATACCGCAATAGTGTTGATGGTGCGAACTGGTCCAAGAGTCGTGCAGCATGTTGCGGGGCATGACTGGAGGCTTGCAAAGCCACAGCAACTGTTGAAACTTCACCCAAGTTTTTCAGTATGGTAGACCATTGCTGAACCAACCAATCCGATTGAGAGGGATGTTGTAACCTCAATAATTGACCTGACGTCTTGGTCTGCTGTCTTTTTGATGTCCCCACTGGCAAGAGTGGAAAGCTGAGTCCACTGCGGCTTGATGGCAACGATCTCGAAAAAGAAGGATCTGCAGGCCCTAAAACTGTTGCATCCCCTGAAAGCGGAATCCGAACAGGCAGAGGAACTGTTGCTGATTTTGCCCGAGCTTTAGGTATAGGAATGGGTAAACCACCAAGTGTCAAGGCTGGGCCAGGATACTGTCGATGCGCCAGATGACTATGAGGGACTGGCAATGGTGCTGCGCTCTTAGGTGCAACTGGACATGCATCTGGTTTTTGAGTCTCAGAAATCAGATCCATTCTGTCTCACTGGGATTCATTTGAACTGTCACTGGATGAAACGATTGAGTCGCTAGATACCGATGGGCCACTTGACACGGCTGGAGATCCTGGGGCTCGAACACGTTGCACTTGAGGAGATTGTACAGCTGAAGCTGATGAATACTCAAACAGTAACAACAAGCGTGCGTTGGAATTTCTCAAATGTCTCCAGTCCAATTGACCTAAATGAAGCAAAATGCAACTGCGAATGCGACGATCTGGGCCCAAAGCGAAGAAAATCGATCTGAACCGCACTGTCCCCACACGTGTGGGAGCTCCGTGTGGTCGTGCCAATATTAGGCTGCTGCCATCAGGCCGACGCCCCAGGAAAATGGAAGACATGCATGAAAGTCGAAAAATTGTCTGTGAAAATCAAAAATGGTCTGTTTGACAAATTTCTGGGAACACATAGGAAAACAGCCCACACCCCCCCGGGAAAAAGGGGTTGAAAAACCAACCAGTGAAGCAAAGCAAAACAAGTGCAAAAAAAACGACGAGGCTGTTGTTGAGTGAACCCAGTGTTGAAGCAACGAAACATGGCTGTAGGGAAAAAGCGTTTCCTCTTTTGAAAATAAGCTGAATGCTTACTTGAGCCAAAATGTATTACATTGATTAAAACACAAACGAAACAAGTACGTTAAGAGATTTCTCGCCATAGTGCTAAGCGCTTGTTTCCAACCAGCTGCAGGACATGTGGAGGCATCTTTGCCCTTAGGGCTTTTTCCTCTTCGGTCAGCTCAGCTGCTCGTTTGACATATTTCTTGAAGAAGGCTACTCGTTTCATAGCCACCGCGGCCGGTTCGTCGATGAAGTTCGCCTGGATCATTTGTTTGACTTGTGGGTCAATGTATTGCTCCAAGCTGCGCGGGTGGCCTGCTGCAATGGCTCTTTTGACAAAATCATCCGGCCCACTTGGAACCCCAATGTGAACTTTTTCAACAGTTGCCCCTTCGGTAACTTCCAGAAAAATGGCATTGTTCTCTTGTCGAGCCGCCTGTAAATCACCCCATGTAACAAGGTGGCGGGAGACCACTTTGGCACCTTTTGGAAGAGTCTTGAGGTAGCTTTCCAGGTCATTTGGCCTTTGTGGGTCCGCAAAAACTGTTGCATAATCGCCAAACTCAGCCACAAGTGGTTTGATGCGATGTCCCCTGGGCAGGGCGCCAAGAACTATCCTCGCCAAAGGGGAGGGGTCAGGTCCTTGTGCTTGCTCACCCAGTGTCTCTGGTGAAGCGGCTCCAAAGGTGATGGCTTTCTCCTTGAGGCAGTGCACAATACGCTCGCAAAGTAAGAAGGGGTATGCCGCTTCTTCTGCAGTTGCAAAACGTACAGACCCATCTTTCAGAGTTGTAGTCCAAGGTTTGTGTTTGTGCTGCTTGTCGCAAAGCAACGCCAAGGAGTCCAGCCAGTCATCGTTGACCCACAAGGACGTTGACTTATCCCGGTCCCCACCATGTGCACAGTTGTGGAAAGTAACATAGTGATGTTCAAATTCATTGCAAAGCCTTTGCATTGGGCTGGTACTCCAGTAGTGCGAGTTGGTGGGGTTTTCGATGGCCAGGAAAATACACAACGCACAAGCAAGGGCTGCAATCACGTATATTGATTCATACAACATGTTTGCTTTCTCAACTTTGACCTTGTCCAATCCGGAAAGTCCATCCAGTTGGTCCGGCTGCTGCGTAGACCGCAACGGTATCGGTGTTTTAACACCCTTTTTCTCCAGTTCAACCAACCTCTTTTCTCTGGCTCTGCTGCATGTTCCACAGGAAGGTGCTATCCAGATTCCCAAAATGCTGTCTGCTGACTCCTCAATAAATTGTACCAACGCTGCCAAATCATCAGCATCTGTCAAGTCAAAAACACAAATTGGAAAGCCACAGGTTCTTGTCGTGGTGTGGTCAACTGCCATTGTGCGGAAACCAAAATCGTGCGCAACTTTCGACAATCTTGCGGAGCCAGCACAGAGCTCCAGAATATACAAATCTCCCAAAGACATGCCAGTGAAATCTCTATTGCATTTGAATTTCGCCTGAGTGCTGCGATTTTGCATTTCCTCTGGCGATTTGGTGAAATGAAAAGGGTTTTCGCCATTGGGCGGCTCCCCACCGTGAAAACTCTCATCTTCGGAGATGGTGCAAACATCACGAGCATGGAGGCTGGAAGCGCCCTCGCTCTGCATCGAATGTTTTCTCCCACCTGAACATCCCTCCCCCTCTTTACGAACTTTGAGAGGGGGTTCAGTGGGGCTGGTTTGTCAACCCTTCTTTGCCTCGCGGCAAACTACCAAAGAATGCCCTGGCTTGTGACAACAGGCACACAAGTGCAATCCACGTGAGCACTTTGGAGGCTTGCCGTTTGTAGGAAGCTGACACCCATCTTTCAAATTGTAGCTCCAACAGATCTGTCCTGCCGCCACCTTTGTTGTGTACCCTTTGAGCTCCTCCGGGCAGCTTCTTTCTGCCCTCGTCTTGCGCTTTCCAGCTCCTTTTGGTGCCGGTCTGGTAGGGGGCGCCTTAGGAACAGGTTTGGGCTTGTCAGGAACCTCGGCAACTCGTTGATTTGAAGGCATTGGGAGCAAAAGCATTGTCACCCTGGGATCTGTGGATAGCCGCGTCACATGTTTGTCCAGCGGCACTTCGTTCCCATCCATCTTCAAACTGCCTGTCACTTCTTGTGCAAGCAGCGTCCAAAGCTCTCGGTCAGCTCGAACCAATTGATCGAGCTTTATCTGCTGAAAGCCCTGGCTGACAGGTCGCGTCAGCAAATTCAACATGTAATTCAGCCAGTGTTGGTGTACGCTCCAGCTCAGAACACGGCACTGATCAAAGGCCAGTCCCCTCCTCATCATGCACCATTGGTACTTGAGTTCTGAGTTCCACTCGGCTTGGACTGTTTCTACGCTAGGCCCAACACGAAGCTGCGAATTTTCGATCTGCACTGAAGACTTCGAATCCTTCAGGGCCATCTGCACCTCGTCATCCCTTTTGCTGCACTTTGATGGTGCAAGCCACATGATTGCTCCGCTTTCGAGCATCTGGTTTGCTAAATCGAGCAAGGCATGACTGGGATCCAACTCCCCTGTCATGGAGATCCCATTGAGCCTCACCAGTTGATCTTCTCGGCGTTGCTTCTTCTCGGCCAAAGGGATCTTCTTTGCCATGTCACCCTTCTCAGCTCCTTCACTGGTTACTTTCTCACGTATTGTTGAAATCACCAGTGTAGTGCTTTCGAAGTGGATCCTTCTGATGGCCGACATCTGGCCTACGTTGGGAGGCCCTCCAAATACCCTATTGGCCAGAGCAGTGAATTGGTCCTCAGTCGGGGCCATCTGAGGTGTCCCCATTGTGAACGCCATTGCACTGTGAGTCCGAATGGCCTGACCGTCAAGAGCTCCTTTGAGAGTTCCATCTGGTGTGATTTCATCACATCTTTGTCTGAAGGCCGCCGTCGACTCAATCAAGCTCATGGCTGGATCAGGAAATCCTAGGAAGAAATCGGAAACTCAGTTGTTAACAACTGTTTGTCCGGACTTACATGTTGCAAAGCATTGCACAAGCTTCCTCAAACCACGGTTTGGATTCTTGTCTGCTAAAAAATTAAAAACCACTGCTCTGCTTGTCCCTCTCATGCTCACGCGTTCTCTCTTTCGTTGAGCATGACTCCAACGAAATTCGCAACGCATCACATGATAGCCTCTGGCATGTGAGGTGCCAATGAGTTCAAACAAGCATGCAATGGATGGACATGCAACGGAAACAATGAGAGTGAAAAACGGAGCGCACGCTTTGCACATGTTTGTTTGTTCGACCAAAACTAAGATGCATCACCAACCTACGCAAGCTGCAATTTTTCCTTGCGGAACTCATGCGTCCGATGAGGTTCAGGCGCTGCGCATCTCTGGTCTCCAAACAAAATTTGAAAAGCCAACATGTCTGAAAACAAATTTCATCACGAACGTCTGAGAGCTCTGACCCTTAGCTCCTGTTGAGCTATCAGTTTCGATGCCGCTTGGTGAAAACAAGAGTCAACACACGAGTGTCTTTGATTGACTCACAGCTGAATAGGGTCCAGGCCGTTCGTATGAAAAACACAATCAGACATGAGTGCATGGCGTGGTCACCTGCCAGTTTTCTTCAACCGTTTAAATTTTGAACTCGAAAAATAAGTTCAGTCTCTGGACCTATTGAAACAAAGGGTGCAAAGTGGAGTGTCAAATTCTGGCGCCACATCCAGCCGCTGGTGTAAGGCCCCGGCGCATCTACCACATGCAAGAACCCTGCTGTTCTCCACGGCCATGAGGTGGAGCATTTTTGATTTGCTATGCTGCCACATCACAAACCCTTCAGGTGCCGATGTAGGTTGGAAAACAGGCTGGTGTTTGATAACTGCTGGTCTCTCTTCTTCACTTGAAGTCGAACTGGAGTCATGATCACTCTCAGAGCTCGACACTTCCAGGACCTCGGGTTCATCCTTGATGTCGATCACCTTCTCGTCACCTGCCGGTTCAAGAATGGTTTCAACTGACTTGATCCTACCACTTCTGGTTTCATCAGGGTCGAAAACACCTTCGGCAATATCTTTGATGAGCCGCTCCAACACCAATAGGCTCGCTGCAGCACCATCCCTGCTGTAGACCATACCCATCTGAAAATTGCTCGTGTGATAACCGAGTTGAAGCCGTTCTGGAATCCCAATACCACGCTTTGCAGCAAATGAAAGAAAAGTTGATTTGAGTGAGTGACTTGAGACCCTTCTCACTGAAATGTCCTCTTGGCTCCCCACGATCTTGCGCAACCAGGCAGCACACTCCTGGGTCTCCAATGGCCTCCCTGTGACCTGACCTTGAAGTCCAGGAGCAGGCATAACGAGGCCCTCTGGAGGCCATTGCAACTTCATTTCATCTCTCACGTGGATCCAGACTGAACCCCAATCCTTTCCGTCTATTCCGTGGCACGGTGCAACCATGGGTAGGAATTGATGACGATGAAGCTGAGCCTTCATGGTCTTGTGTCTTCCTGTTCTAGCCTCTAAGTATTGCAGTTGACCGCTGTGGTCACGATCAACTATGACACTCTCTGATCTCATGAGGTCTCCCCACCTTGCCCTGCAATAGGCTGCAAAAAGTAGTGCACCACAAAACAGACGTACCCACATGTCATCATGTGAATACAAAAGGTCATGAATCCGCCTGAGCTCGACCACCTTCAGTGGAGATGCTTGGACTCGCTCTTTGAGATACTCCCCAAGGCAAGCTCCCCTGCACCTAGCACTGACTGTCAGAGGGCTAGCTTCATGGACTGACATGACATGTTGCACAAAGTTTACAGCCTGCATGTAACCCTTCAACCTCGACTGTGGTGCATTGGACAACTGTTCACTGCAAAGGAAATTGTAAAAGACAGCTTCCTCACACGGGAATTGCAACTGCAAGGTGTCAAGGTAATCACATAAACGCATCATGCTGTATCCTCTTTTGCGTATAGTGACAGGAGACCTACCAGCAAACAAGTGAGCAAACATGGTGAAGATCCTGCTGGTGATGGCGAGTTCCATCATGCTTGCAACCAAACTGCAACTTGACTCCCATCTGTTTACAAGCGCAACCCAAAATTTCACTGAGCTTTGAAGGTCTGCGTCTCGTTGCTCCTGCCAGGGAACGTCCGGCTTGTCCTGAACCACATCATGATAAGACAGGCCTGACTGTAAAACAGTTTTGACTCTTGTAGTTGGAGGTTGATCGTCCACACTGCTGCTCTGGGCAATGGATGTATCTATCGGCCTCTTCAAATCTTCTCCAAAAGGTTTGTAAACATCAATCAGCTGTTTGTCGCCAAAAATAACACCCCAAATTCCTTGCTCCCAAATTGGTTCCAAGGTCTGTGCAGGGATAGATCTTGAGGCAACTTCCACTGCGGTACAAGTGTCAAAAACCCTTGAGTCAGTCTCTGTTTCAACAGCATCACCAAAAGCTATAGGTAAATTGTCAGGCCCAAACTCCGACGATCTTCCCAAGGAAGGCTCTGCTGAGACGCTGTCACCACATGCACTAAGGTTCATGAACTCTTCAGCCATGTCTGTTCCAAACAGTCCACCCTGATTGGTATCCGTCTCCAAAAGTCCACGTGTCATGAAGCTTGAGTCACTGGGTCCTGAATTGTCCAGACTCGGTCGTGCAACAATGTCCCAACTCTGCAGAGGATCAGGTTCACTGAGGTTGTAAACATCATGCTCACGTGTTGTTTCCAAACTGTCTGCAACAGCACGTTTCTCAGGTGACACTACTAAGTGGACAACCATGGCAGCTACCCAAGACTGAAGCACTAACTAGTCCCCATCTGACAAGTCTTTTGTCAAAATTTTGGGGACACCCACCCTCCCTACCCTTGATTGGAAATGTCACGACATAGTATAAATTGATATGTGCATGTGTGGTGAGGTTTGTGTTTGTTGTTGTTTTGTTTAAGAACAAAAACAAAACCCTAAAACACAAACCAAGGTTGCGTGAGGAAATAAAATCGAGTTTCTTTTCAAGAAGCTCTCAACAAAGGTTTGTTGCAATAACATTCGCGTACCCCACTACGCATCGCGCAACGCCCAGAAGTTTAGAAGTTGATATTTCCAGGTTACCCAAGAGTCTTTGGACACCATGTGTCCAAAGACAGAGAAACCTTAAGGAATAAAGGGTTCATCCTTACTTCGTGCCTCAGACGGAGGAGACCCTTATTCCCATAGGTTTCAAAGGGAAACCTGGAAACTACCGGGCGACTACGCGTTACTGCAACACAACCAAATTAAAATTTAAACAAACCATATGGAAAAGTGTATGTATATTATTCCGTACTTATATATAAGTACAAATATACATACACGTGCAAAACTTGGAAACCACACTGAATGCCGACGAACGAGGAAATCAAACGCAACTCCTTTTTTCGTCTGTGGGGAACGCTGCTTCGAGATCCGTTGTAATCCCCACTATGGACCACAGCTCGCAAGCACGTCCAGCCAGTCCACAGAGAAAAAGGTGCTCCCAAGTTTCGTCAAGGTATCAAAGTTTCCACGGCTAGGGTCGTCAGCCAAGTTACTAACGCTTGGCACCCTGGCATACCAGGATTTCGTTCCCAGGTGGTACTCCGAATCCATTATCCTGGCGGCCACTTGTTTTGCAACAGCGGTTTCACCACTCCCTCTCAAGAGTGCTAACCTGACTGATTCATTGTCTATGTAATGAACAACTTGGCATCCGCGAATGAGGTGTCCCCAAAGTCTAAATGAGACCAAAACTGGAATCATCTCCAGCTCATGTATCGGATGCTTCGAGGCAAGTAGAAGGCGGCGCATCACCTCTGGGGTCGCATTGCGACCAAAATGATGAACCACTCGGTGATTGGGTGCAATCAAAACACCGCCAATGCTCCCGGTTGTGGATCCATCTTCACAGGCACCATCCGTGAAGATTAACCACGTTGAAAGGTTATTGATCCCAAGAGGTACAGGTTTTGCGGAATCCAACCGGGCGATCAATTTTTGAACAACGGAAATTTCACATTCATCCAAAATGCATGACGTCCTTCCAAGACGACAGAGGTTTCCAAATTGCTTCAAATCAAGGTTTGCAATTCTACCAAAAACATAACACTCGAAGAAAATCATCCTTCCCCTCACTCTCTCGGCTTCCTTGGCGGACAATTGTCCATTGCTGATGATGTCTCTCAAACATTGTTTCAGCTCTGTGATTCTCTCATCAGTGTGACCTACCGAGAAGCGCAGGGAAGGTGCCTCCACCATGTTGACAATCAAGCCCAACATTCTAAATACATCACTGAAAGGGGGGTGCTTTGGACCCCTCTTTGGCGTACTGTAAACCAATCAACTCGAAAAGTGAAGAAATTGCCCAATGGGTGTTGGAAGCAAGTTCAGGCCTTGTAAGGGACGAATAATCGTCAAAATAAGCACTCCATGCGATACCCATTCCAAAAACTCCAATCCACCAAAGTGCGAAGGAGACGCGCAAAAATCCAGCTACCGATCCAATTGCCCCGAAGGGCAGGGCATTTAACCCTAACAGTACCGGGTCTTTCACCCCCGGTTTGTTCACCGCAATGCGCACGAAGTCTCTGTCATGGGAGCACAATCCAAACTGCTTATAGGCCGACTTCAAGTCGTACGTCCTCCCAAGGACTTTGCAGTGTTGTCCTTCTGAACATTTAAAACTATGATCCAGCATTCCACATAGTTGATCGATTGTATGCAAAGAAAACTTCTCCTTTGTACCCACCGTCAAGTTCAGGCCACAAACCGTGCAGTCATCTATGACTCTAGTTTTTCCTCCCTGTCGTATCCCAAATCTCCTTGCAACCGACTTTCCAGTCCAGTCAGAGGTGGTGTCTTCCCAAATCCAATCCTGCTCAATTTCATGCTCAGTTTCACCCCAGGTGTCTTGTTCGAGTACACTCTCCTGTCGGATACTCATCTGTTGTATGACTTTCTCATTGAAGGAGTTTGAGGATTGCTTCAATGCATCAACAGTCAGCGTAGGGTTTCTCACCTTGCGCGGGAAGAGGTGGGAGTCAGGCATCCAACCACTGAGCTTGAACCCATTGCAGAGGTCATGTAAAAGATCTTTATCTGGGAAACCCAAGTCAGTCAGCATAACACCCAGGAGATGAAGTCTTTTTCCAGTCATCAGCTTCCTGATGTGCGGCGGCATCTTTAGTCTCAGCTTGAGTTCTTCTGCTTTGGACGTCTTTGCAAGCTGAGTGTACTTCTTGATGAAGTCAATGCGCCGGCATGCCAACAAGTGTGGCGGTCTATGAAAATTGTCCATGAGAACTTCATGCATTGTAGGGTCAACGTGCCTTTCCAAATCTTTGGGGTGTCCTGCATTGATTGCCTTCTCCAAAAAAGCCATAGGATCATGTGGCACCCCCACATGGTGACACTCCACTGTCTGATCTTCTGAGATGTCACCTTCCAAAATTTCCAGAAAAACGCATTCACCACGAAATTGTTCCGCCCGAAAAACTCCCCAGGTCCAAAGTCTGCGGGACAAAATTTTTGCTCCTTTAGGAAAAAGTTGGAGCACTTCGGTGCAAAGATCCACATGTTGTGCAGGAGTGACTACATATGTGTAGTAGGAAAAATCTGGTACCAGTGGATGCAACTTCGTGGATCTGGGCAGTGCCTCAAAAATATATCTATTCATTAAAGAAAAATCTTTGTCAGCCATTTGCTCTTCCAAAGTTGCATGCATGATTGCTCCCAAGCGTTTTGCCATGTCCAAAACCACGTTGATGATTCTAGTACAAAGAAGCCAGGGATAAGCTGCTTCTTCAGCTGTGGGAAAAACCAAGCGTCCATCTCGGATCTTTGGCCTCCAGCTTTGGTGTGGGTGTTGGCCATCGCAAAACATTTGAAGTGGTTGCATCCAGTCTTTGTTGCTCCAAAAGGATGTGAGCTTGTCGCGTGAGCCACCGTGGCAACAGTTATGGAAGTCCGTCATGCAACCACCCAGAGTTGTGAGAAATTTTTGTGCAAATGAAGTCTTCCAGTAAAGACTGTTGGCAGGATTCTCCACTACCACGCAAATATCCAATCCTGCTGCGAAAAGAATTAGCCGCGTGATTCCTTCATATAATTGGTTCGCCAGTTCAGTCTTCAATTTGTCAAGACCTTCGAGGTTGTCCAATCCATCTGGTTGCAAATCGCTACGAAGTGGGGCCGGTGCTTTGCGCCCCCTGAGCAAAGAACTTTTGATTGGTCTACCTCGGGCTCTGCTGGCCGTCCCGCAAGGGGGTGCAATAAAAATCATCAAAATTCTGTGCTTCTCCGCATCAATGATATCAAGAAGCAATTGGAGCTGTGACGCTACAGTTAGGTCCAGCACCATGATGTCAATGCCACAACTGCGTTCAGTAACTTTATCAACGGCTAAACCTCTGAGTCCTAGCTTTCTGCATGTCTTTGTCAATCTAGCCGACCCAGCGCAAACCTCGATCACCAATAACTCTTCCATGGAAAGACCTGAAAATTTATGAACTGGTGGACATGTCTCACTGTCCACTGTGCTTGCAGGTTTGGTCGCATTCTGCGACTCAGAAAACTTTGGTATTGGAGGCTGCAAAAGGGTGTCATCAGCTTCGGAGACACCTGCAAAAGGCCTCTTATGCACCCTTCGATCTGCTTGTAGTCACGAAGGCTTCGATCTGCACGTAGTCACGCTATGTCCTGGTTTGTGGCAATGGGCACAGACATGAAAACCTCTCATGCACTTCGCTGGCGTCCCTGATGTTGTGTTTGAACAACCAGCCGACAAATTGTAGCTCCAACAAATGTTGCCTTTGCCTTCAAGACGCAGGGTGTATTTCTTCAGCTCTTCGGGGCAGTTCTTCTCAGCTCTCGTCACCTTCCGTTTCTTGTTGGGGTTGTTCTTTGGAGCTGCTGCAATCTTGGGTGCAGGATTTGCCTTCGGAGCTGGCACTGGTCTGTTTGAGGAGGGCAAAGGGAGGACAAACATGGTGACCCTTGGATCTGTTGTGAGCCTCTTGAAATCATCGTTGAGCACCGGCACGTCGTTCAATGGTCTCAGTGACTTGGTCTGCTGCTGTGCTAGGAGCGTCCATAGCTCCTTATCAGCGCGCACAACCTGTTCCAGCTTTATCGCGCCAAAGCCAGAAGGGACTTCTTTCGTAATGGATTGCAAAAGCCACTGAACCCACTCCTCATGATGAACCCAGTCCAGAAGTCTGCATTGATCCATAGCAATGCCACGGCGCTGTAACGCCCACTGCATCTTCAATTCCGACCCCACATCGGCTACAGTTGCAACAGGGACTTGCGCCACCTTCAATGTAGCTTGTTCGATCTGCAACGTGGATGGGTTGGGCTTGATGTTAGCTTGGACCTCGTCATCCCTTTTGGAGCATTTTGATGGGGCCACCCAAGTCAGCACTCCAGTCTCTACCATGGCATTTGTCAAATCCAAGAGTTGGTGGCTGGGACAAAGTTCTCCAACAATCCTAAGTCCAGCCAATCTTTTCGACTGTATCTCTAACCTCGATTGCTTCTCCGCTGCCGGCAGCCTCTTGCTGAGACTAGTTGGGTCCGAGCTATCTGACTTCACCTGCTCGTTGATGCTGGCTACCATGAGGGTGGTGGCTTCGAAGTGCAATTTTCTGAGGAGAGCTAATTGGCCGATGGTGGGTGCACCATAGACCTTGTTGCCCAGTTCTTCAAACTGTTCGTCCGTTGGCGCCTTCTGCGGTGTTCCAAGTGTAAATGCCAACGTGCTGAAATCTTTGATTCCCAGTCTGTCAAGCCCATTGAAAAGCTCATCACCATTTCTCAGTTCTTTGCACTTCCTCTCAAAGGCAGCTTCACTGTCTATGATGCTCATGGCTTGCAACGGAACTACGAGTTCAAGTACCTTAAGGTGCCAAGGAAAAGAAAACATCTTGATTATAAACGATACAGTCGCACGTTCATGTTCCTTGCCATTGGATTTATCTGATATGGAATTAACTCAACATGCTCAAACCAGATTTGATGTGTGGGTGAATGATCCAGAATCATTGCACACTCTCCACAACAAAAGCTCGAAACTGCGGTATGGACAAAGACTGTTTGGTGAGCTGCAGAATGTACATGCCGGCTCTCCCATGAAATGGAAAAACCTGAAGGATCTCAAAGATGAACTGATGTCTCAAGCTTTCATGGCAACAAGAATTTGCTGCACTCTGAAAAAACCATCATTGAACTCACTCTTTGGAGAAATAAATGTGCACCGTTGACATGGCAGTGTTCATGGCAACATGTATGTTGTCGCACTCTGAAACTCCAAACATCAACCCGTGAGGTGTCTGAATGAACACAGCATGTGTGCCACTCTTCAGACTTCATTTTTCACTCCTTCACGGCAGCTGCACACTGTCGACACACTGGAGTGTCATACCTGATTGACATGTCCTCCTTCGAGTGCAAGGGCCCTATGTACCTATTGCACATGAAGACACGTTTGTAGTCAGGCCTGGTAAGGTGGAGCGTCTTCATCTTTCGATGCTGCCAGAAAACGTAGCCAGACGGTGGCTCGGGTGGTCTAAAAACCCTCGAGTTTGCCTTTGGAAACTCCTCGGAACTTTCATCCGAAGAACTTGACTGAGCCTCTTCTCCCTCTGAAAGGACTTCAGGCTTTGGGTCAGTCAAGTCAACCACAGGGGCCTCACTCGTAGAAGGTTTTTCACTCTCGGCCAAAAATCGGCCGCTCCTCGTTGAATCTGGTCTGAACGATCCATCCCTGATGGCGTGTAAAACACGTTCCAACTCCAGCAAAGGTTGTGCAGCTGCATCGCGACTGTAAGTATGCAGCATCTTGAAACCACCAACATGGTATGCCAACTGTAACCTTGTCTCTGCAGACAAACCAAACTTGGCTGCATAAGAGAGAGTTGTCGCTTTCATACTATGCGCTGAGAGTCTTCTCTCCTTCAGTTGCTCCTTGGTTCCATGCAAAAGCTTTCGCAACCCAGCCCCCGCCTCTGTTGCTGAAAGAGGTCGCTTTGTCGCCCCTCCATCACTTGCGGGGGCAGGCATCAAGGCATGGAGTGGAGGAGGTTTGATCCCCAGCGCATCTCGCACAGTAAACCATCTATCCACCCAGGGCTCTTCGACCACACCAATTGCTGGTGCTACAAGTGGTAACAAACGATGGCGGTACAGGTTGGCATGCATGGTCTTGTGGACACTTGCAGCAGCTTCCAAATATCTTGTCACCCCAGTGTCATCTTTGTCTGGATAGAGTTGACCGCTGTGCATTGATTGCATCTGCCCATCTAGCCCTTGCATATACAACAAAAAGTACAGCACCTGCAAAAACTGAGTTCCAGTCGCACTGTTTCCAGAGGACTGCATGCAGCTTTGCCAACTCTTCGACGGTCAAAGGGGATGCCTGGACAGCGGCCACTGGAACTGAGGGAATGGAACATCCATGCAACCTCTTGCTCGTGACCACTGGCTTCAGTTCTTCCATTGAAAAAGTATACAAACAAAAAGCCAAGGCTTCAAGGTAACTTTTCAACCTGGATGGTGGTGCACCATGGTCACGCTCAAATTGGAAAAACCTGTAAATTGTTTCCTCGCTGCAAGGGAAAATTCCTGGTCCCAAGTGGTTGCAAATCTTCTCAATGGCCCTGACTCGTTTCAACAAAGTCCCAGGAGCTTTGCCACGGAAAACATCTGCTAAGACTGTCAGTTTTCTCAGGTCATCACTCTCTGCGGCCAACTGCACCCAGACAACTGTAGTCTGCTTGAACGATGTCACAACCATCATCCATCTCTTCAAGGCAACCTGAAGCAAAGATTCACGTTCCTCTTCCCAGGTTTGGTCAGTCATGTGTTTGACAACATCTGAATAACTGTCGCATGCTGTCACACTTACTGACTGCTTGAGGGCTCGACTGCAACTTGCTATCTGCTCAATCCAGCTGTCCACAAAAGGCGCTTGGGCAGGTTTGCAAAGGTCAAGCTCACAGAAATCAGTTTTAATCAGGATACCATTTCCAAAAATGGCTGACCAAACCCCTTCTTCCCAAATTGGCTTCGGTACCATGGAAGGAAGTGACATCAATGCCGTAGAAATACAAGCATCCAAGTTGACATCCAAAAAATCTTGTTGGGGGCCAGGCTCAGCAACCTCTTCAATTGGACCTCCATGCATCGCTGAGTTCAGCGCCTGCTGCGGTGCACAAAATGCGGCAGCTTCTGACCCTGCATCAGTTGGGCTCGGTTCAAATCCAAAATCGTCATTGCTGGGATCCTGAACCATTTCATTGAAATTGGAAAAATCATCACCTGGCAGGCCAACGTTGTCCTGCTGAACAAATTCCAGAAAAGAAAATTCACGTGGCTCACCGACGTTTTCATTGAAACCTGTAAGCTCACCACTTGAGGCATCCATACCACGCTGCTGTGGTGTCAAAAGAAATGCATCACCACTGTCAAAATTGAAATTCAAATTCGATTCAGTTACAGCTGAAGCTGAGGACAGACCCGGTGTACCCCCCTGTGCAAACTGTCTGGCCGAAACAGAAAAACTTGCATCGGGATGTGCTGCATCAATGTTGGTCTTGGGTCTTTTTGCAGTCTGAGGTCGGGACTGCTGGTTGGATTGGTCGTCCATGAGATATTAACAAAGTCTGCAATTGGCCCTGTATGATATTGAGCTGTTGTTGTAACGCCTCAACACTGGTTTGGAGTTGTTGCAACTGACGGGCAAAACGAAGTTGATGGCTCACCACGTTGTGCAAAATTGCTTCGTGCGTGGTGTCACTGGAGCTATCACTCATCCGAAACAGGAAACAACAGCCAAAACAGGACTGAAAGACCTGTGAAAAAACCTAGGACAAAGCTGCAGCAAACTGAAATCGAAAATGAAGGTCTGGACGGATGGCCCAAGACAATGCAACAAAATTTTGTGGGGGATGCCACTTGAGACCAAAATGCCCACATGTACAACAAAGATGTCACACCGATAAGAACAGATCCTTGCCGAAAGAACCGCACGTCAACCTGAAACATCAAAAGTTTCACCCTGATAAGAACAGAAGACTGCCAGGTTCCAAGAGGCACAGGTTCTATAAACAACATCTTATTACTGGGCATTTGGTTTTAAATAAGAAAAAGGTTTGTTGCAATAACATTCGCGTACCCCACTACGCATCGCGCAACGCCCAGAAGTTTAGAAGTTGATATTTCCAGGTTACCCAAGAGTCTTTGGACACCATGTGTCCAAAGACAGAGAAACCTTAAGGAATAAAGGGTTCATCCTTACTTCGTGCCTCAGACGGAGGAGACCCTTTCAACCATTTCATTCCTTTCGTTCATTTCATTCATGTCATTTCTTTGGTTCGTTTCATTCGTTAGATTCGTTTCATTCATTTCATTCAATGAACTTCTTTCATTCGTTTCATTCGCTTTATTCATTTCATGTGTTTCATTCATTGCATTCATGTCAGTCGTTTCTTTCATTGCATTCATTCATTTCATTCGCCGGGCTTGGTTTTTGGCCCGCCGGCTGGCTGGCTGGCTGGCTGGCTGGCTGTCGCTTGGCTTCAGCTGGCGCCACGGTGGCTAGCTGGTTCTTGGTTTGTGGCGTCCGGCCGGCCGGCCAGCTGGTGCTTGGATTGTGGCCGGCCGGCCGGCCGGCCAGCTGGTGCTTGGTTTTTGGCCAGCCGGCCGGCCGGCCGGCCAGCTGGCTGGCTGGGTGTGAAATAGCGGGCCGCACTAAGCTCGCAATCCAAAAAGGGTTGAAGTCGCACAGGGAAAACAACGAGAGAAAACAAGACCACCAAAAAACAGCGGCAAGGCACACTTCCCACAGCCAGACATGTGTCTCCCCATCATAAAACACGAAAGCAACAGCACACGGGCCGACAACACAAACACCCACGCCTGGTGACAGCTACCACCAAATCATCAAAACCGCATTCATTCTAAATCAGAGCAACGGTAGCCGCCAACAGCCTAAAGACTTAGCAATCGGTCGACCAGATAACTCAAATAATCAATAAAAGTCGCAACCACCTCCAGGACTACACAAAAAGGAGTCGTTAGCTGTACATGTCTAGCCACTCTCAGAGTCCGGGACTTCAACTCTACACTGAACTACCGCCCAGCAACCCTAGCCTTAGATGACACGCACAGTGGCTCGCCCTTCTTTTCTGGCGGTGTCGGAGATTAGTACAACATAAGACATACCATATGTCATACAAGACATGGCCAGAGGCAAAATTGACAAAACACATGTCTTACAGATGTGCAATGCAACCCAGCATGGGCGCTCACCTAACTCCCAACTCCCAACCGCACGCGACCCATGCCTCAAACAATACTACAGTCGAGGTCCCTTTCTGGCCGCCATGTTTCGACTGGCTTTTTGGATCCTGTTTTGGGAGCCATGATGAAGCAGGCTTGTTGGCATTCGAGGCGCTCCAAGGCTTACCGAGGCCTGCCCGAGGCACGCATGGCAGGAGCTACTGTGGAAGAAACCGCCTTTGGGGACGTCAACGTGTCCCAGAATGTGGCAGGGCCAAGTCTGGGAGGCGAGACCTGATGGGGAGTCAACGCGTGGCAAGGCCAAGTTTGGAAGGAGGCATGGAAGCCGCAAGTGGGAAGAAGAGAACTCCTCAACACGAAGGCGTCACCGAGGGAAGGGGAGGAAACGGCAGAAAACCCCCTCCCCCCCATACAATGTGCCACACACCCCATTGGGCATCCGCAGGGCGGGTTGCTTTCTATTACTTTGTATTTCTCAAACGCCGGAAATGCATCCGCGGCCATTTTTTGGTGGTTTTTGGCATCCGCAGTGCTCCTTCGCAAGGGTTCTCCCGCATCCGCAGGGGCATCCGCAGGCATCCGCGCATGCGTTGGCAGATATGTGGATCAAAATGGCTGGTTTTCCGGACCTTGCCTTGCGACGTTGCTGCCTAGGTTGATAGAAATCGCAAGGGCTTGTAACCATTCATCCTGATTTAGAGCATGTTGTCAAGCCACCAGCCCTCAACTGCGTAGGATTTGAATGGCGGAAAATCGGTGTAGCTGAACCTCACAGCAAGTGATCAAAGAAAAGATTCCACACATCGCTCAGCGTATGACTAGGGAAAAGTTGCGGACTAAAATTCTACAGGGCCAAGTTTCAACTTAACACGGGAACAGTTCTCAGACTTCACGGAACAGTTCTCAGACTTCACTGCAGACTTCACAAATAGTATTATAGTACCCCGGGTCCCCCTTGGGCTCAAAATCCTTGAAATAGGTTGGGTAGAGGCCCCGGAGGGAGGCTCAAAGTGGGCTCAAAGTAGGCTCACAATTCAATTTCAATAGGTTCGATAGAAACTTGTCTTTTGCTATAAAACTGCTTGGCAGGAGGGTCAAACGGGGCTCTGATAATGTGGGCTCAAAGGAAGCTCAAAGGAGGCTCAAAGCGGGCTCATCGAAGCTCAAAATCCTTGAAATAGGTTGGGGAGAGGCGCGGACGGATGCTCAAAGTGGGCTCAAAGTAGAATTTTCCTCCTTGCAATATCCTCTCGAAAATTATAAGCTTCGAAACATGGTGCGTTTTAGGGCCATCCTTTGTTTGGGGGTACCTATCCAGTGTCAACGTCTGCAATTTTATAGACGACCTTGGTGTCAGCGCTTCTATAGAGATTTCATGGCTCTGCTACCATGTGCAAACACGAGCGCGGCGTGGCAGCTCTTTTTCACACCTCGGACTTGAGCCAAACCACACAGGTTGGACAGCTCAGTCACTCTTCTTCTTAGAAGAGTCGTGCAGAGTAAAACGCAGTGACACTCAAACATTCTCAAACTACTTCAAAAGAGTTCTCAAGCTTTAAAAAGTTCTTCCAGCTTCTCCAAATAAAACGTCTTCAGCTCAAACTCACAAATACCCTACAAAACTCCTACCAAATACACTCACAACATCAAGTTCCTAGGACATGGGTCAAACAACATCCAAAAACACCACAAACTACAAAAACAAACGAAAATCCATCTCCAAGCTCTTCCATGCACAAATTTCCAAATTGGTTCCTACCTGGTTCCTTTTGGTTCCTATGGATTCTCTAGTTCACAGATCGGTTCCTACAAACTTAAAATGGTTTCCTAACTGTTCACCTGCACATACATTTTTCCAACATAAAAGATGTTCAAGTAGGTTCAAGGTGGTTCAGTACACTCTACATCCTCTCACCAAACTTTCACAGAAAAAGGTCTTCGCACGACGCAAAGTTGGAAATTGTTTTGACCATCAATTTTTCAACGCAACTGGGAGGACCACTTCTTGGAGTCCAAGGCCAATGTTTTACAGCTCCGAGAATGAGATTCTGCAGTGACCTTTTTTTTGCCAAAACTGGCGCACCTTTCGCAAACAGCAGTACTTTTGCAAGTCCAGAAGGCACCACAGTGTCCCACTGCCGCACCATCAATTGCCAAGGGACCCCAACAATAGTATTATGTAGATTCGAGTCCCCGTGAGCCTCGCTTTGTCCTCGTGCCTCGGGCAGGCCTCGGTAAGCCTTGGAGCGACCTTGACAGTACAGTAGAAACCGGACTTGGGACGCACAAAGAGAAAAAGGTATGAGTTGACATTCATGTTCAAGCTGCAGGGTCGCAAATCTGCTTGCACAACATGTGCAGGCAGCAGCGAAATTCTCCGATGGCTGACCCCATTTTTGGGTCCAGATTTTGGACCCAAAAGTGGGGTCAGCCATCGGATAATTTTGCTGCTGCCCGCAGAGGTTTTGCAAGCAAATTTGCGACGCACTAGCATAAGCGTAAGTGTTAATACATGCTTTTTCTCTCTCTGCGTCCCACTTTGTTTCTTGTACAGTATAGTACGATTGCAAATTTCTTATCAACTTTCAGCCCCAAGGGTCTCTCACGCGCAGAGACTCACCAGTCTTCACACGCTTAGCCTGGCTCACCTTGCGGTCACGTGCTTTCCGCACGTCCTCGTACAAGCAGTCGGTGGCGGACCTCCTTTGAAGTCACACATGATGAAAGCAAACCACTTTGTTGACGGTGGTGGTTTGTTCATCTTGTCCACAGTGCTTTGCAGGTCTGTAGACAGTGTTGGAAAAGCACCTGCAGCACTGGTGAAAGAAGCTAGGAAGGCTGTCAAAGACATTCTGCTAATTTTTTTCCCTCTCTTGTATACCTTGCAGGCAAGCATCTCGAAGCCGATGGCAATAACGAACTCTAACAGACATGCATTTGATGGCAGAACATATCGCAGGATATCAAACCAGATTCCAATCAGGGACCCAATGGGATCTACAATTCCGGAAGCCAGTGGATTCCTTATTACAATAAAGAGAAGCCTGAATCAAAATTGACCAAAGTGCTTTGGGGTGTCGAAGTTTCAAGTGCAAAGGAAAGGCTGACAATGTAGATAGGCCAAAGCACGTGCAGTGCTTGGCCGCGTTGTAGTCATCTTCAAGTGTTGGGAAAGCTGGTCGCAAGAAATGTTTCCAATAGCACTTGAACCTTTCAATTGACAGCCCAAAGCTCTGACCTACATCAAACACACCAGGGACAAATCCATGCTCACTGATGACGTCGATCATGAAGAATGCCCATGGAGTGTACTCAGACAAGTAACCAGATGCCTTTCCCCAATGTGAATCATGTACTGATGAGACAATGATGTTTTTCAATCTGTGAGGAAGTTTATGCTGTCTAGGGAACACAACATGACTCACATCAGCAGGCATAACACGGTCAGAACGAGCAGAAATCCAGCTTTTGAGAACAGGATACCTATCCCCAAGCAAAGCCCACATGGAATTCGGAATTTCTGCCCGTCGATCCAACAGATTAAGAAAAGCACGTTCAACAGTAGCAGTCTGCAGTGATCGGGCGCATGCACCACGGCACAGACACAAGACTTGGCTCTTCTTACGAATCCGTTTCAAGGGCGCACATGTGCAATTCTGGGCTGGGCTAACTTTAACATCAGAAGATTCAGTGAATTCCGCGTCCAATCCATATTCTTGCAACATGGCGCTAGAAGTGTTCTGACAAAATTGACGTATCAAATGGCTCTGAAGATCCAGAACCCAAGCAATTTTACAGGTCAAATCATCCAACTGGTCTTTGCACAACTGATCAGCACAGGCCTTGGCCAATTCATCAGCTTTACGGTTTCCTTCACTTAAATCAGGGTTCTGGTTCTTACATCGACCGTGGGCGGCCACTTTTAAGACAGTTGCTGTCCCAAGTCGGCGGGTCTCAGCCCTACACACTGATTCCCAAGCGTCGAGGTTGTCCCATCCTTTCAACACGCTCAATTCAAAACCACTGTTCTGCAAAAGTTCATAACCTTTGACAACGGTGGCGCAGTCGGAATAGACGGTAACATTACCACTGAAAAGCCTTAGGGCGATTGCCAGTGCAAAAATTTCAGCTCTCTGGGAAGAATGATCGGAGCCTTCTACGGGAAAGGAAAAGGACCCCACCTCTGGTGAGTATATACCCACAGCAGCCCTTGCAAACCGTCGACATTTGGAGTAGAAGCAGCTCCCATCTATAAAGATATCTAGGTTATGGTGTAGAAGGTAAGGCCTACCATGCGGAACATCGTCATGTTGGTGGAAAAGCTTCTTCCTTCTATCGAGAACGGAATCGTCTTCAAAAATAATCCCGGTGGTCCAACTAGTATTGGGAACGGAATCAGGGATATCTGGTTTCTGCAAGTAAGGGCATTGTTGGAAAATATGCAAGTGCGTGGCTGTCTCAAAGCAGTGCTGGCAGCAATCACTTGTTGCTAGCCCAGCTTTGAACTTTCGTGGACCGTCAAACATTGACCCGGTGAACAGAAATTGCAAAATGCGTCTAGCATGCTGCATGCTAACCGGAAGAGACCGTAGTTTGCTTGCAACCACCCCCGATAGATCATAATCTGTCATGTCATTGTCGACGAGAAATCTCATCAAAGGAATATCAAGAGGCCTGTCGCGAACGTCCCACAAGTTTTCATGCCGCTGAGCGGAGTGCAAAAACAGCCGGTGTCTGATTGATCGTTCGAGTTCTGAGGAGAAGAATTGCTGGCTTCCGTAATTCAAATTGAAATCGACGTCGTTCTGTCTCTGAAAGACAAAGGTGTCACCCACGGGCTCCCAATGAAGTTCTTTGAATATTCGGGCTAAGACAACAGGAGCGCCATTGCGGGTGTCATTGTCGCGAACATTGTACTTGCGTGCTTGGGCTAAAATTTTGTGGGCTAATTCTGGGTCAGACCTTGCCAACTTTCTGTAGGTGGAAAGAACATGATGGACCCATTTTGCCCAGGGATCTACCCAAATATCGGAATGAGTTGATACTGCCAAGTAAGGACATCGCATCTTATTTTTTCGGGGGAAAATGCAATTAACCACAGCAGTACGCAATTTCTTCAGGGAACCTTTGGAGGGGCCTTGAATTTCTGATCCGTAAACCCAAACTCTATGAGCATTGCTTTTGATATAGAACCCTTTGTCCGAAGTAGGTAAGTGTAACTTACTGATCTTTGCTACTATCTTGATTGCACGGTGCACTCGCGCATCCTGTAGTTTCGCGCCACCACGCCTAGTGACCTTGTGTGAGAATCCTAGTGACTTTGCCTCCTTGGCCTTAGGCATTTGCCGTCCAACTTGCAGGAGGAACCGTTGAGCATTCTTTTCTTTGGTCAAAATTAGGCTTTTCTTGTCGTTCTGTTTTTGTCCGACTGCAGAATCAAAAACGGACAAGTCGATGGCAGCTTCTGCTAAGGCTTGGAAATCAGAAATTCTAGCCCACAGTTTCGTATCATCAATGAAAGACGCGAAATTAATGTTTGTTTTGGTTTCGATGCGTTTTGCAAAAACAGCAAAGATAAGGTTGGCAAAAAGAACGCTAAGCCGCTAAATGCACATCCTTGAACAAGACCGTTGGTTTGAACTACACGAGGACCGTAGGCTTGTCCCAGCTTGAAACACTTTTACTGCCCCCGGTAAAACCCCTCAATACAGTTGATGATACGGGACGGAACACCCAATTCAGTGGCAAGATTGAAACAAAACTTGGGAAGCAGGAGGTCAAAACATTTGAAACGGTCTATGAGTAACACTATTCTGGCGTCACCCTCAAAGAACTCTTGTTCAAACAATTCAGATGAAAGACTCAATTCTGAAGCAATGGCGTTTCGATTGGGCAAACCGCCCAGGAGAGCAGCAGGTGATATCTGGGTCATCCATGAGCTTAGATGTCTGAACCTTATGGAGGACCAGGTTGCGTAAAAAACGGATGATAAACCAATTGCGCGAGTAGTTTCCGGTGTCCAAGCTTTTTCGCTTTTGGGGATGGCAGCTATCGGCAGAATCTTAAATGAGGGGGGCCATGTCCCCGTGTGTTCCACTAAGCGGTAGAACAAAGCAATTGCCTCCCATGCGCAGACTGGCAACGCTTGTATTTCCACAACCTTCCACCTATCCAACCCTCCGGATTTGTATTCTGGCTTGGTTTGGAAAAAAACATAACTCAAAGGCACTGAAATCAGGTACCTCAGTTATTTGTCTTAGGTCCTCGATTTCGTGTTGGTATTTTCCAAAAAATGACCTGTATAGGGCTTCTTCATCAACATTTGCATGAGTTGTATAAATCTCACCGATATGGTCAGTTAACATCTCAAGAATTTCATTTGGATTCCCAGTCAACGAACCATCATTGCGACTCAACACCTTAGCGCTGTGAGTATTTTGGTTCCTCAACCACCTGAAAACATGGCGACGATCTTTCTTGTGTGAAATTTGGATTTTCTCTTTCCATTTCTTTATGCGGCTTTTAGCGTCTTCTTCTGATATCATCGCTTCGAACTGGATGAGTTGAAAGGAACAGTGCTGGATAAATTCTTGAAGCCCTTGAATGGTCATGTCAGGTTCAACAACAGGACATCCGAAAGAAAGAAGATATTGGTTGATGTTATATACAGTTTTTTGGGTCAATTCTAAAAAAGTGGGATGTAAGGGTTTCCAATGGGCAACCTTCATGACAAGTTCATGTATGGACCGGCGGACTTTCTGAATCCGTTTCTGCGTGCCGGAAACCTTCGTAGACGGAGGTAACAGCTTGGCTTTTTGGAAAGATGGCACTTTGCCTCTTTCCTTTCTAATTTTCTGCTGTGAGATCTCATCCAACATGTCACGAACCATGTCACAAAGCGTGTCCCAAAAAATTGCAAACATCCAAATGTTCAGCATGTTCCAACAAGGACGGAAAGAAATGCTTGAAAAATAGGAAGGCATTTCTCATTTCTCTTCTGCCACGCTTGTTGGTTTCATGGACGAGGGGGAAGATTCCAGCTTTCCACAGGTTTAAGCATCATACATTCGGTGCAAAACACTTCAACATCAAGCTCCAAATTAATGGGGCAATGACCTGGAGCTAGCGGACCCTTAAAGATTTGCACATCCTTGGCAGCAGCAAAAGAAAAATGACTGAGAAGGAAATGGTCAATCCTAGTTCTATGGGGTCCAACTACCAGCCACATGCACTGAATGTCGCTTCTAATGGAATCTTCTTACAAGCCCGGAGGTCAGCATCAAAATCATACCACGAGCACAACGCTTCAGCTATAGCTGAACTTTCAGAAGTGTCCATTTGCAGGTCGCCCCCGATTATGACGGGACAATGATCATACAGCGAGGCAAACTGAAAAATATCATGCAAAATCTCCTCCCGTGTTGCCCGCGCGGCAGAACCAAGTCGGCAAATAACAATTAACCAACACAAGGCCGGTCCGACCGTTTGAAACAGACAACCAAATTGGCAGGCAATACTGGAGATACTGCAAATTTTGAGGGAAACTAGATAGCTGCGGATGGGATCTGCTTATGTACCAAGCAAAACCCATCCAGCCTTGCTGGCGCGATTTCGGATTGATTCAATACACTTTGGCGAAATTCTTGTCTCTTGCAGTAACATTGTCTGAGTACACTCTACTTGAAGAAAAGCAAGAACAGTGTCCAAACGCTTTCCTAAAGCCGTGACATTCAAAGTGGATATTTTTTGAGGGGAACCTTCACCAGGAAACCCCAAGCATGGAGAATACACCGAAAACAAAATGCACTGAGGCCACGAAGAAAATTCATCAAGTTCTGCCATCGTCAGATTGAATTGGCAGGCATGGCCATTGGCCATTGCATGGGTAATCCAATGCATTCTTTTTGTGGCCCGAGCCCGTTGCCTTTCGGCGGGTCTACGGTACTTGAGACTTGCTCGTCTACCACGTCACGATCGCGGCCCCGTACCCGGGGGGAATCGATCCCCGGCTAGCTGTCTATGCACGGTCCTGAGACGGGCATTATACCACTACGCGACGAGATCGCCTGAGCTGGCAGAGCTCAAGTCTTTCAAAATTGCTCTGCTGCGAATTTCTGCAGGCAGTCCAACTGTTCACGCGTAGACTTCTGCTCAGACTCCACTCCAGACAAGCGCTTCTCCAGGTTATTCACTTTACAAGTCAGGTCATTGCTTTTCCCGTCCCATGGATCTGCCATCACCTGCGCCTTTGACCCTTGAGATCTGCTTTGGGCGATGTCTTGCTTGAATGCTTTCATGGACTGGGTCTGCACTCTGTCTGCACTACCTGGCTGTGGCTTCGACTTCTGGCTAAACTTGTTTCTAGGCATGGCCTTGTAGGACTCAGCAGGACGCCCAAATCAGTGTTAATCTTCATATGTTTGGAGGGTCCGTCGGCTGCTCCAGACAAGTAGTCAAACCAAAGGTAAAGGCCAAAAGGAGAGGCAAAACCTCCAACCCACCCATTTTGACCATGGCCTTTGTTCCAAACATGCTCAAAAGCTATGGTTGATCTCTGGGCTTTGCTCAACTTGAGATCAAAAGTCTCAGCCCCTTTGACAACAAACTCCTTTGTTTCACTGGCAAAGTTCAGAATGGTGCAAGCACGAGGTTGCGTGCTGCCTGCCTGTGGGTCCTTGACAGTCAGGATGATCTGGCACACCCTTGCCTTGTCGAACCCTTCTTTGTTGCATCGTTCTGCTTGAAATCGGTTCAAAATCTCAAAGCATGCCAAAGGAGTGCGGGTGGTGACATGCTTTGCCAGGAGCTCCAGTTCAGAAAGGTGGATCCCTCGTGCATTGTTGAAGCAGAAAAAGCACAGAGAGGATGATGAATCGTCTGAAATCTTCAGTTCTGATCGGTCAACCAGTTCAACACCATCCTTTGCAGATATTGTTTCCCATGGTGACCTCTTCCACACAGATTCGGACGCCATCATGCCGCATGAAAAGGTGACTAAATCAAGATGCACTTCCATGAGGACGGCAATCATGATCTGCAGTTGGCTTCCTTGTCTCTAAAACCAGGAAGCAGACAATCTCACAAACAAAACAAAAGTTTTCACAGTTTCAGTGAGAATCGTAGGCTGCGATTTCGCATCGAGGTCTTGCAGGTACCAAGCAAAAAATCTGTATCAACACCAGAGCGTGACCCCGACCATTAATGCTTCTCCGCAATGGAGGGAAGCGCGGGGCTTTTTCGGCCGGACCTTGGGGCCCTGCCACCGTTCAAGCGGATGACTGCAACATGCCGTTTGGAGAGGCAATCCTTCTTCCCATTCTCTTCTCCAAGGCAGATTTGGCAAAGCATAGAGAAAAGAACCACACTCGATGGCAAGCTATGCCACAAGTAAACCTAGTTGACATGTACAAATTTTGTAATCCTTGCTGGAAGCGTTTCGCCGTTTTTCTAACATTATCGTGGGCAAGCACATTGCAGGTTTCCTGATCATGGACCAAAAAGTGACATTTTTTCCGTCCAACGCCTCATAGCTTTCGCCAGGTTCATATCGTGGCCCAAAGAGTGACAAGGCACCGAGAATGGAATTTGGTGTTTTTTTTCCGTCCAACGCTAGATGGCTCTTGCCAAGTCGTTTATCAAGCCAGAAGACAATCTCGTCGCCTAGTGGTATAATGCCCGTCTCAGGACCGTGCATAGACAGCTAGCCGCGGATCGATTCGCCCCGGTACAGGGCCACGATCGTGACGTGGTAGACGAGTAAGTCTCAAGTACCGTAGACCCGCCGAAAGGCAACGGGCTCGGGCACAAAAAAAGGTCGTTTATCAAGCCAGAAAGACAATTGCAATTGATGCAGTGGCAACTAGCATGGAATTTCGTGTTATCTTATGGCGAGAAGTCCGCAAAAAAGACTCACAAGCAGCTGCGCGATAGTAAGCATTCATCCTTGCAAGAAGCGTTGAAGATGCGTGGAATTCTGCTGAGCAATCAACAAGCATTTTTTTAGTTCCTCTGACTGCATCTGCTTACTTCAGCAAGGCCAGTCATTCAACCTGGGATTGTTATTCTGCGTCAGGGAGAACCTGACGATGCGCAGCTTCTACTTTTCGACTTGGCCTTTGCTTGGTTATCTGGCATTTTGCCGCCGTTCGGCGCGCGCTGCCAAAGTGCTTGGAAGTCAACCAATCTTCGGCATCTGAATGGACATGGCCAAAATCTGATCTAATTCTTAAACATGTCGCAAACACAAGCTTCCCAATTCACAACACAAGACTTGCACGTATTTAGCGGTTTCTCCCTTTAGCATGTGCGTTCACTCATCGTCGAGGCAGTTGCAGGTTAAATGCTCAATTCTTATTACATCTCCAAGTGGTTTGTTCTAATTTGGTCTCGCGACACTAGATTGCATTGAGATCTGCCTCCAACTTTGTTTCATCCATAAACTTTTTGGTTTTGCTCAATTTCCATCTTAAGGCCTTGTTTGCGCCAGCTGCGGCCTAAAATTCGAGCGAGACATCACAGTTTACCAACTGCTTCAAGCTGGAACAACAGCAATACATGGTTTCGAGTCCCCGTGAGTCTCGCTTTGTCCGTGTGTTTGGATATCTGGTTGCTTTGGCAACGGTCTGGGCGTCTAGCCGGTCTGCACGACCTCTTGTCTGACTAGTCTAGAGATGGAGATTTTGCTTTCTTCTCCCTGCGTCTTCGTATTGTATGGCAACAAAGGCTTCGGCCCTGTGTGGGGCACCGCCCTTTACATCATGCTGTGCCTGGCGTTTGTGGTCTTTGGCTTCCCCCTCTGAGTCGGCTTCACATGGCCCCACGACACCACTTAGATCCCTCATGACTGCTTGGAGGGAATGCCATGGACTACGCAGCAGTGCAGTGAGTGGAACTGGCCTGTCCAAGAACCGCTCCCTGCTCTGCTGCCTAGAGCGCCCGCGTGTCAAAGACTGCTCTCATGGCTCGTTCTGGAGGCAGCATTAGCAGACTTCTGCCCCACTCTCAGGCTGAGTGGACGCGATGTCACGGATGTCCTATTTCCGATGAGCCCCATACTCTGAACTGTTAGTGCAACTCTGGATGTTTTGCTGAGTGACCTCTTCACCAAACAACACAAACACCAAAACAAAAACCACACAAATCCATGAGAATTGCCTTCAGACACGATAGGGTCAAGCCCACCGTGTCTCCGAAACATGCACAAACGAATTAAGAGTCTGTGGCAAACAAATTAATAGGCGGTGAAGCTGAGCAACTGTGAGAATCAGCAACACGGTTTCGAAAAGCTGATGTACACGACGGGAGCCACCTCAGTCCTCTCAGGCGTGCTTGTCTATCCTCCAATACAGCAAGTTGACCAGCTTCAAAGGTTGTTGCCACACAGCATGGGTGTACAGTCCGTGAGTGATTACAGTTCCTGGTAGCACATACAGTTGCTCCGATCAGTGCCGTTCCAAGACAGAACAGGCAAAGAAAAGGCCGGCAGCCGTCCACGCCTTCATGGCTTCCGCCAGGTCGTTTAACACGCTCAATGGCATTGCAAAAGCAGTAATTGCAAATTAACTCGCGAGGCCGTCTGTTATTGAGGGCCACGGCAGGGCCAGACTGCCAGCATATAGCTGAGCGACTTGTCGAAAAAGTCGTCCAGAAGAAATGTCGTCAAATTCATTGCCGTGTTTTTTCTTGTTGTTTCGTGTTTCCATGATGTGCCTCGGTTGTGAAGCCAAAGAGTTTCATATATTTGCATACTTTTCTACCGCTTCTCTCACTGTCAGGAGCGAGATCGGCCGCAACAGAGGAAAAAAAATCGCTTTGTCCTTGTGCCAATACGTTTTGCGTCCGAGGCGTGGCCTCGGCCAGGTCTCGCCGAGCCTCGAAGCGCCTCGATTGCAGACTTTGGAAACACGGAACCTCTTTCATCAACATACAGAAAGGGAAGACTGTCGTGATTAAGACAAGCAGGTCAAGGGACTGGTTTTGGGACCGTTCTTAGGCCTTGAAACTGATACAATTTTTGGAGACAGAGTTGGGGCCTCCCTTGTTCGAGGCCCTTATTGGCAACTCGGTGTTGGTTTGTGTAACGTTGATGCGTTTCTACATGCTTTATACCGGACCTCCAAGGAGGCACCGGATTCAACCTGTTGAGGGTCCAGTTTTGGACCTCCGTGCAAAGGAAACGTGTTTCAAAAAGGGGTCAGAGTGGACTCCCTTGAAAGCAAAAGCGGTCCTTCCTGGAGGGTCCAGTTTTGGCTCCTTCATTTTGTTGAAGCGTTTATTTCAAGTTGAAGCTGATTTGACCAGCAACAGCTGCGGCTGGAATCTTGAACTGTACGTGATCCAGATGTCCATTTATTTCAATCCTTGATCGACGGAGTTCCCTTGGGTATCCACAAGACGATTGCTCCGTCTGGTTGTTTTCCTGTTCAACCTCCTTCAGCTGATTTTGACCCTCCTTTACTGACAGTTCACCATACAAATTAGAGCTCAGCGGAGGCTCGGTTTGGCCTTGGGCGATTCGAGGCCTCCACGGTTAGTTTTGGATTCCACAGTATGTGGAGTGAATCCTCAGTGTCAGATTCCAGAGAAATCTACACTTCCTACAGCTCGAGATGCTTTGCGGTCGTATCCGCTGAGAGGCTGACAGAAGGACATTTCAGGGGTGTCATTCGATGTCAGGAGTGCCCACAAACAAGTTGCAGTTCACCCTAGCTACAGGGGTCATTTATGCTTTCAGTTCAAAGGGAAGATCTACTTCCACAAGAATTCGTAAAACTTTGATACACAAAGTTAGATCGCGAAAACCGCTTTCAAACCTCTCGTGCACAAAGTAAACCCAAACCAAAACACAGACAAACGGTGGTCGTTTCGCGTTTCTATCTGTGTCAGCTTTCCCAGGCCGTCTCACGGCGACACACACACCCTTTTCGAGCTCGCGGGTCTTGAGCCAACGTTTACGTTGGGTCATAGCAGTTCCAAAAACGATTCTACAAATCTAGACACGTGCAAAAACAAACTTCTACGTGGCAAAAACCTAAGATTGGTTTCGTGCAGTTTGGTTCTCGTGTGAAATAACCTACAACGTGCAGAAAACCTAAAAACGGCTAACTACAAACGAAAAATGGCAACTCCGTCACAACTCTTTGTGACGGAATGAGATGAGATCGATTAACTACATCACAATCACCTGCTAACTACAAAACAAAGTCCAAACTACGCAAGTCCACAAACTACAACTACAAAGCAACTAACAACTACCTAAGTTCAAGCACAAGATCGCTACGCTAGCTATACATAGGATGATTTTTCACAGAATTGCCTATTCGGTGCAGTGGTATCTGCGCACTTTTTGGGCAAGGCTCGGTGGTGTTTACCAGCGATTGATCCACAGACTTTACTATCTTCCCCATGCAGCCTTTTTGTACGTTGATGACATGCTCCTGTTCCAAGAAACTCAAATTATTGGCCTGAGTGCGGCCGTCATCGCAGTGCTCTTTTTGTTGACAGGTCTCCCTATCTCTTGGAAGAAGTGCGAGATGGGGGCAACTATTGTTTGGATCGGGTGGTCCTTTAATCTTCGCGCAGGTTTTGTCACTTCACCAGAACCCAAGCGACGCAAACTGCTTGACTTGCTGGACAAACTTCTGGCTTCTAGTCATTGCTCAAAGAAGTCTCTTGAGAAATTTTTGGGCCTGGCGCTGTGGATAACGCAACTATGGCCAGAAATGAGAATCTGGCTGCGCTATTTGAGCGTGATTTGCATGCAATTCCCGCATCACAATTTTCAATTGATCCGGGGATCTGGGGAGAAGTCTTGTCATGCTTATCAGATGATTTGATCTTCACATTCAAACCTCGTTTCAGTGCTATTCCTCTACAGGGACATCTAGTACAGGTGCGACATCAATCTGTGAAGTCGCGATCAGACTTACAGAATTGCGCTTTATCAGGCAAACGGATCTGGGTGAGAGGCCGTGATTCCAACACTTCCAAAAGAAAACTTTCACAATCTTCTTCGAGAATTTTGAAATTGTATGCACTTTGGTTGGGCCGTGTGTCCCCACTTCGATCAATGTGGCCAAAACCTACCTGGCAAGGGTTGTGCGTAGCAGACGCCTTTGCATCTGGTGATGACTGCGGGATTGGTGGAGCTATTTATTTTCCTGCTGGCTCTTGCTCATGGCTTAGCCTTCCCATGACAGGCAAAGATTTTAAACAACTTCAGATTCCCATGCATGAAGCTCTTCAGAAAGATATTTCAGCATTGGAAGCCTTGGCACAGATAGCATACATTGCTGTCAACTCTTTTCCAGGATTTTTTTTTCCTCGATGTCGCGCTAATGGCTCGGTCCTTACATGAGAGTAAGCAGCAAAAACTCTGTACCAGGACACAAAGTCCTTGAGATCAGCAAATCGATTGAACCAAAACAAAGAAACCACAACCACACAAAAAGCGACGACCCGCAAATCCCCCAGCCAGACTTGCGTTTCGCCAGCGGAAAAAGCGAAGCAAAACCAGAAAAACACCAAAACACAAAAACGGGGCCAGAGCCCAAACAAAAACACCCACAGAATCGATTTGCAATTGGAAGCAGTGGAAAATCCACTGCATCCCTATCAAAAGCATGCAGACAAAAATGAATTATGTGTCGCAGCTGTCCAGGCAGACATGAAGACTCTGCTCGGAGGTTAACCCCAGCATGAGCCTAGCTGTACACGAAAGCAGACTACTACGAAATCTCTCTCAGAGTCCTCTCAGGTCAGCTCGAAATGGGCCTTCATGAACGTAATAGTCATCCTCTTGACTGTCAGCTGCGATCACAAATCCAATGGTCAAAGAAATCAGAACCCCCCTTGAAGGGGGGGCCAGCAATGACAATGAGGAAGCAAAGAAGGCCAGGGAGCGGCTTCCAAACATGCCATCACCGACAACAAATCAAACGGGGGAGCACGCCCCTAGTTTCATAGGGGAGATGCAGCCATCCGTTGTATGGGCACAGTCAACTCTTTTCCAGGATCTCGCATTCCGATTAGAGTGCCCACTCTTTTGGACAATACTGGCGCGGAGGCCATCTCCAACAAACTTTTTACAACACAGATGCCTATGGCCCTTTTCATGGAGAAGTTGTGCTTACTCATTTCCAGTTCACATACTGAAGTTGATGTATCACATATTCCTGGCAAAAACAATGACATGACCCCTCCGTGCGTCCGGCCAAAGGCTGGCAATGAAGATCGAAGTCTGACCGGTGGTTATCACCCGTACGGTTAAGAGCACGGAACCAAGGAGCCGATGGAGAAGCTTCCGGCGATTGCTTGCCGCTGCCCGACCTCTAGAGAGGCCACCAGTAGAGAGGCCACCAGGAGTTTGGCGATGATCACCAACGAACACTATATAATAGAGCAAGTTGCCGGATAGCGGCCAGTGATGCTACCTCATGGTAGCTGCCATATATACTGCTGGCTCTCATCCACAAACCAAGACTTAGAAGCCAATCCAGATCCGCGCAAGCCAGACCCTTAAAGTGGAATACCTCATAGAAAGTTCAGCAGTGGTGGACCCTCAGTGCGATAAGAACCTGCTTGCGCTCAATAGTCCGATTTCTGTCATTGCAGGGGACATCAATTTTTGTGGTGTACGCTACTCCTTTGCCTTCCTCAATGCGTCCTAGTTCAAGGTGGACATTCATTACATTAGGGGTTATATCACATACAGGTAGATATAACATATAAAGAAAACGCGAAACCGAAACGCACGTAAATTAGTTTACTAAAAATGACGTTCACAAAAACATGGCTCTTCAATTGTTTCATCTCTCCGGCTTCACCCTTCGAAATGATATTCACTTTCCTCTTTTTCATTGCTGGATTTATTGTGCAGCCATGGTTCAGCTGACCGGTTCATGACAATTGTCAATGGCAACAATTCCCCCTTGTCTTTGACAAAGAGTAGAAATGAATTCATGAATTCAGGGACGCCACAAGCCAATCGCCAGTCCAACAAGTAATTGGATCTGTTCCAAAGTTGAAAGCAAAGTCAAATCGGAGTGTTGTCTTCCAATCGGTTCCGTCAAAAAAAGGAATCCGTCTCTACGGCCAAGTATGCCAGAAATTCGCAGAAATCATACAGTGCAGTGCCGACGCAAGAAGGGCGACAGAATTGTTGAGTCTTTGATCGCCAGGGAAATATCAAGAAGAAAGCAGTGCAGGTTGAAACATCACTAGAGAATCTATGGTGAAGCCGAAAGAGGTGTAGTGGGGGGGAAAAAATTAGAAGCAATGCAACAAAGCCTAATGTGTTGGATAGTGTAAGTATCCAGCAAGGAAACAAAAAAGGAAGTTGACAGTTGACAACTACTTTATCGATTCCTACCAGGAGCGGGAATTGCCAAGGAATCCACGTCTTCTCAGACACCAGGCGAGGTTTTGGTTCAAGAAGCCACAAGTCAGAAAGTTGAGATCAAATCGATCTTACGGTAGAAAGTGATGAGGTGGAGAACCCTCATTGTTCCATTCCATCGACTCAAAGCGTCTCCAGCCGAGGCATGGACATGCACTCAGGACCGTGGATTACGGTTGCACGTGATGACAAGGTTCCCCCGTCTTTGGTGCGACTTTTAGGTGTCTCTATACTATAAGCAGGATTGACTTGCGCAGCGGATTAAATGCACTGCTCTTGCTCTAATCTTGATTGCCGTCGCCTGAGGAATTTTGGGTGCTGGAATGCACGACACTCTGGAAGCGGCAGACCTGTCAGGTCCACACCGGTGGAGGCTAATTCTCTCCAACAGCTCCAGTGTGTCGTTGTTAACGTACAAAGCTATTGTGGCAGTTCGCTATCCGGAGCTTGTTCTACATGACCAAAGCCCAATCCACATGAGCATACTGCAGACCACGGGGGATTTCGAGCAATTTTCTGGGAGCACCCAAAGGATCTGCGTGCAGCAGTGGACGATGTCGTTGTCATGCTCGAGCACCTTCGACAGACACAAGGAGTTCCCACAAGGGGCTACCAGCCAACTTATGGTACTATGTAACTGCACTGCCGTCCGCGATCAACTACGGCAACATCTTCCACACAGCCTGGCACGGAGGTATTTGCGTGTCCACTGTGTCCACAGCTGGTGCACGAATAGCGGTAGTCCAGACCGGATGCGGCCAGCGTGTGCAACCCAAGCAAACTTGTAGTGCTCCTCACAAACTGACGATACACCCGCTTGAGATCATATGTCCTTCCAACCAGACGGCAGTTGCTTCCATTGATTTGCATGCACCGTTTGATCATTGAAGCCACCTCATCAATGGTGTCCACTTGCAACTATTATTGTCTATCAGCCTCACCTTTGCGCCCCAGCGTACGCCAAACCTGGGCGAGACCACGTGTCCGCTTGGAAGTTCAGTGACATCATAGGGTCCCTCAGCCACCTCAGCCAGCATTGCCTCCCAGACCTGCACATCAAGGTCAGCATCATGGGATGGATTGATGCTGGCAATGGTCCTAGCTGAATAGGAGGCAGCCATGGTCTCAAATGATGACACGTGCAAAGCAGGAGGACGAACATGAGAAGTAGAACCGCCTGAGCTCTTCATCCATTCCACTAGAGGGAAACCACTGCTAGCTTCAACAGCCACACTTGTGTACCCAATGGCCTCCAATGCAGAATGCAGCAAGCCAAACCTTTTGCCATGAAGGACTGATCGCAGGTCTGCAAGCCACCAATTTCTTTTGCCTGGGGTTTGAGCCTTGTGTCTATACACTCTTGAGTTCGACATGCCAACTCCACAAAACGGATGGCCTCCTCGCACTGACAGCTTCAGTCTGTTCTACCCAGCACGGCTGCGTGAAGTTGTTCCTTCTTTTCCTTGGAATGTCGCGAGCACTGAAGGAGTTAGGAATCGTTGGTGCAGCGCTTGTTTGGTCATCGTTTTTTGACGACCTCATGTCCGTTAGTCGGTCCGAAGATTCTGAAAGTGCTGACGTGGCATGCGTTTTTTATTCAAGGCTTGCGGGTGGATCCTGTCAGAGGACCTAGGCAAGGATTTTGGTTTCAACAAGTGTTCTTCAGTTCTTGGCGTGCAGTTTGACTTGATGCAGGTCCACCTTGGCATACTAAGCATTGGCAACACTAGCGCGAGAAAATCTGAGTTGCGTGACGCGGTGACCAGATACATGACAGATGATTGCTTCTTGACGCCAGAGAATGCCGAGAGTTTGCGATCGTGTTTGATGTTTGGTGAATCTCAGATTTTTGGCAGGAGTGCGCCGTTAGCTTTGAAAGCCGTGGGCAGCCCAGCAGTGTAAGAGAAGGCTTGTAGGCCTGTGTCAGACGAGGTTCGATTCGGCTTGGAGTGGATGATGAGAAGATTGGTTGAAGCCCCCTCGTGAAATTAGAGCGCGAGATTCTGAGTCACTGCTTCTTTTCATTGATGGGGTATGTGAACCATTTGGTGGCGACGGTTCTGGTGGTGCTCTTGTGACCTCAATTGGAGGTGTGTTGTTGGAAGGCACGGGACGTAGCTTGCGTTTCTTTGGGATGCAGATGCCTGACGACATATACTGTAGCGCTTGGTCGGGTGGTGTCAAGCGAATTTGGTGTTTGAGAGCGAAGTGCTCCCATACAACTTGGCGCTACTGTGTTGGTCAGACTCTAGACCTGTTGAAAAAGACAAGCGCTTGCTTGTTTTCATTGACAATGACGGGTCGAGATACAGTTGGATCAAGGGCGCGGCCGATTCACAACATGCGCATTCGATGATTCACCAAGGGACCTTGAGAGAAACCAGCTTGAACGTCACCCTTTACTTTTGCCGTGTAGCGACTAGCAGTAACCTGGGCGATGGCCCGTCGAGGATGGATTTTGGTTTGCGCTTGAAACTTGGAGCGACTCGAACATTTGTCTCGCACGAAGACTTGCGCAGATTGGGGCTAGTTATATATTTGGCCAGCCAGGTGATGAATGATCACTTGGGGTGTGGATGGCACCTGAAAATTACCCCGAGTTAATGAAACAATGGCTAAAAAATACATTCCGTGCGTGGCGTCGTTCAGACAGGAAAAGATCAGAATTTGTTTGTCATTTTTGAAGATGTCCCGAGTTTGTCGCTGTGAAGTTTTCCATTTCATGTGTTTTTGCGAAGTGAAATGAGAGTCGGATTTGGAATCGTTGAGAACGCCAACTGTGACGGAACTGATTTGTTT
The DNA here is from genome assembly GCA_947184155.2 of Cladocopium goreaui. Taxonomy (NCBI): domain Eukaryota; class Dinophyceae; order Suessiales; family Symbiodiniaceae; genus Cladocopium; species Cladocopium goreaui. The sequence goes on from CAMXCT020000414.1 coordinate 147,300, forward strand.
ATTTTAATTCATGAGTTTTCCCACGCGATGTTTTTTGATTGTTTACAGACAGCCGCATGTCGCCTTTGTTTGAAAATGCTTGGTGTGTGTTTGGGTTCGTGGCGCGCAGTGTGGGAAAAACGTAAAGATAAACTATGTACTATTTACTATTTTAGTAAATAGTGCATTATTTGTGAGTTGTTTCTTGTGAAATTGCACAATGGTGCAACTGAACGCTGCGCGTCCTGTTGTCCATGCGGTGCCGTGCTTGCGTTTTCGTGCAGTGGTGTTTTGCGAAGTTTTCTCTGGCAGGTGGAACTGCTGATGTGTTCGCGTTTTGCTTTGCTTGTGCGTGTGAAGTTGTTACGCGTTGTGTATGTTGAGTAAGGAGTGAAACTCGAAGTACAGTTACAATTTTTGTGCGTTTCAACCTGTTTTTTTTTCAATCGGTTTACGGCATACATGTTTGGGTTTTGCTCGCTGAGGCTTTCAATTTCAGAAGTCAGTTGAAACAATTTCTTTTTCTTAACACCCTGTTTGCCAAAACCAAATTTTTAAACGGAAAGGCCAACAAAAAACACTGAATGATTTATGTTGTGGGTGCCATTGTGTTTTTAAGTGACATGGGAGCGCATGTGCTCCCACTCATTTCCCACCTGCACATTCGTCCATGTACTTGACATTTCTTCCTTTCTTTGGCCTGGCCTAACCCTAGCCGTTTGTGGATGGCACCTGAAAATTACCCCGACTTAATGAAGCAATGGCTGAAAAATACATTCCGTGCGTGGCGTCGTTCAGACAGGAAAAAATCAGAATTTGTTTGTCATTTTTGAAGATGTCCCGCGTTTGTCGCTGTGAAATTTTCCATTTCATGTGTTTCTGTGAAGTGAAATGAGGGCGGGATTTGGAGGGTGGGATTTGGAATCGTTGAGAACGCCAACCGTGACGGAACTGATTTGTTTATTTTAATTCATGAGTTTTCCCATGCGATGTTTTTTGATTGTTTACAGACAGCCGCATGTTGCCTTTGTTTGAAAATGTTTGCTGTGTGTTTGGGTTCGTGGCGCGCAGTGTGGACAAAACGTGCAGATAGCACATAACTATAGACCCGCAAAGATGTGCTGTGGTCGAAACCTGCCAGATGCACGCATGCTGCACGGACGTGGAAAACTGCGAAACAATTCTGAATGCACTCACACCTTCAGTTTGCATCAGTTTGCATGGCAGTTGCGCAAGGATGACACGCACAAATCTCATTCAGGACATTCCCATTTTTCACCATGCATACATGGAAAATCCATGTGAATCACCAGGCCCTTTAAGGCTCAGAGAAAAGGTGAGCGCTGTGCACCGTTTCCTTCACATGGTAGCGGAGCATCTGGCTCCTGCTCTGCTTTGACTTGGAGGTGGATCGACAGGATTCTGGCTGCTTGGGTGAATACATCGGTTTGGGTGGAGGACTGCAATCAATTGCAATACACTTCATTGGCTGGTGGAACGCCTTTTGGCTTGGCTGGATTTACAGGTGGTACAATTGCTTGCAATAGCTTGGACAGTTTTCTTCAGTGAACTTTGGATTTTCAGGTGAACGTGTTTCTGCGCTGGTGATGACTAGTGTAGACCCTGGAATTCTACAGACTGCACTTTTACAGGTAGCTGAGGCTACACGAGCTGCAAGTGAGGCAGCTAAAGCGGTTCAACAGGCCCAGGCCAAAGCAAGTGCATTGGGTCCTAGCAGTGCAGCTTCTTCGACAAATGTCGACTGGTCCAAGCTGATCAACAAACCGCAGGCCTGACCATGCTTCGTTGGAGGCCGAGATCAAGGCATTTCGAGACTGGAGCTGGCAGTTGGGACAGTTCCTAATAGCAATTGACCCCAGCTATGATGATGAGCTGAAAAAGATCTTTGAGGATCCCTCCAGAGCCTTAGATATGGTTTCTGCAAGTGCCGACACACGCAATCGCAGTACAAAGTTGTATGGTTTGCTTGCTTCTTTGGTGCGTGGCAAGGCACTGGGACTTGTGAAGAGTGTCAATGGGTCTGACGGCTATGAGGCACTACGTCAGATGTGTTTGGCACTACGTCCCAATAGCAATACAAGAGGTTTGGCCCTACTTTCAGCAGCAACTTCTTGGCCAGCATTCCAAATGAATGCACCACTTCAGCCCCAGATGCTCAAGCTGGAGGAGGTGTTTGAAGATTCACGTCGAGCTGGTACAGATATCCAGGATGCTGTCAAAGCTGCCATTTTGTTACGTTGTGTTTCAGGTCAGTTGAAGACATACCTTAACCTTGGAGCCCAGGATGACATGAGCTATGCTTCTCTACGAGAGCAATGCTTGAAGTGGGACAAGGCGCAACAACGTTGGTCAACTTTGGTGGCTTCAGATGATGCAGCAGTGTCTATGGAAATCGACAGGGTTGAAGGCAAGGGCTGGCATGGAGCTGCAGGAAAGAAAGGTAAGGGCAAAGGCAAAAGTGACAAAGGTCCTTCAAAGGGCAAAGGCAAGTCAAAGACAAAGTCCAAGGACGGCAAAGGAAAATCGAAGAAGGGCTCTGACAAGGGCAAGGGCAGAGCAGATGACAGATCCAAAGGGAAAGGAAAAGGTGATCGACAGTGCTACATTTGTGGCAAACCTGGCCACTACGCCAGGGATTGCTGGCAAGGTGGACAACAAGTGAGGGCTGTTGCACAGAATGCAGCCCAACATCAACAGGACAATATGGCTTCCTATCAGACCGTGGTCCAAGGTTCCCCATCGAGCTCAACAACTGGAAGCTTCACGCATTTGACAAGCGTCTCCAATCAGGTTCCTCAAGCTCAGCAATCTGCAGTTCAGTCAAGTCAGCATCGAGTGGCACGTATTGTTGAAAATGCATCAGATAACCTGGTGTTTGATTTGAGGGCTTCAACAAGTTTTGATGGTAACATTTGCGTTGTGCATCATTATATTGGTGATGCTGATGACGATACACTCACAGTTTCTGGCATGGTGAGAGCTGTTTTGGAAGAAGTTGAAGACGATGAATCTGGACAGATGATTTTGCTGGACTCTGGAGCTGATTACAGCGTTTTTCCATCGAGCTTGATTGAGGCTGGATCCCCGGTGGCAGGTCAAACTGCCAAACTATGCGATGCCCAAGGTAGAGACATTCCAGTGGAAGGCACCAGATGCGTTGAAATCAGGCTTGGAACAACTTCAGGTAAAACCATGATCCTGAAGGAGAAGGTTGCAATTTCCTCGAAAGTGAATCAACCGATACTTTGCTATGGGAGACTGATGGAGCAAGGGTTTGGAATCAACGCAACTGAACAGTCTCTGGTTCACCATGGGTCAAATACAAGCGTGCCCATCCACATGCAAAACAGAAGCATGGCAATTGTTGGACAAGTGCGCATGATTTCTGCAGTTGATGGAGGTGTGGTTCCATGTGCAGTACGTGCAATCAGTGCAGAGGTCAATGAAGATTTGGTCAACAGTGCAGTTGGTTGGACAGTCAATACAGCTGGTTACATTGTGGGACGACACATGACTGACTCTTTCCAGGATCCTACGTTGGCCTTTCCAGCTCTTCAAGGTCCACGACGCAGGACAACACTGGTGAAGGGTGACAATGGAAGGTGGCAAATCCTGGAGTTGAATGAACCTCTCAGGTTGTTGGTTAGTCTTGATGCCAAGTTCCAGGACTTACAGGGCAATCGAAGTACCATCACATTGGTTACACCTGGAGAGAAAGATCCATACATGATGGGTTTCAAGTTTGAGGAGGATGGTCCAATGGAGCTTCAGGCAGAACATCATGATGATGATGGTGAAAACGTTTTGCTTGCGCCAGAGGACGATGTGCAAGCTGTTGGTGATGTGGCTCAACCTGCTGATGTTCCAGCTCAAGAACTTGGAGGTGGCAGAATTGTGGTTCAGCCCCAACGTGATGATCAGATTGAAGTCAATGGTGAAACCCTTACTGCTGAGAGTACCCTTGCAAACCTTCGAGCAGCATGCAGAACCTATGGAATTTCAACCTCAGGGAGCAAAAGCAAGGTCTTCAAGAAGTTGGTTGAACATCAGAAAGCTTTGCAGATGGAAGCCGTTTTTCATGCCTCACGAGATGCAATGGACTCTGAGGTCAGAATACCAAGGGCGCCTACGTTGGCAGAACCACCAGATGAATCAGTTCAAGCGCAACATAGACTCACCCATCTGCCTTATCAGTCTTGGTGTGCAGCCTGTGTCAGTCACCGTGCACGAGCTGACAAGCACCACAGAGATGGGTCATCGATGGAAGGCAGTGTTCCAGTGGTGTCGTTTGACTTTTTCTACACAAAGGCTGGTGATGAAGCAGTCAAAGATGAGGACACGTTGGTTGCAATGATCATGGTTGACAACAAGAGTGGCTATTTGGGTGTTGTGCCACTGAACTCCAAGGCACAGTTTGACTTGCTTACAAAGGAGCTGGTGGCATTTTGCGCTTTGCTTGGTTACAATGAGGTGGAACTGCGTTCAGACAATGAGCCAACGATCGTGCAGGTGACCAAGTTGACTCAAAAGGCAAGACAACAAATGGGTCTCATCACCCACGTGTCAACACCAGCTGCCTACACCCATGGAAATGGCTTAGCAGAAAACGCTTTGAGCAGAGTCAGAGGTGTAGCATGTTCTTTGATGTTCAACGTGATGGACAAGCTCAAGGTGACTTTTGGCACAAGTCATGCCTTGTGGACTTGGGCCATGCGACATGCAGCATGGTTGATGAACAGGTACAGCCCATACAAAGGCCTCACGAGCTACGAGATTGTGTTTGGAAAGCCATATGATGGCCAGATCTGCGAGTTTTCAGAGCCGGTTTTTGGCTTCTCAAAGTCCCACATGAAGGGCAATGCAAAGTGGCATCGTATGATTTTTCTGGGAAAAGTCGAATGCCAGGACAGTTTCTTGCTCTACGATGGAAGCTCTTTGGTGCTTACAAGGTCTGTCAGGAGGGTGAACACAGATTGGAGGATGTACATGAAATTTCATTTACAATTCAACTTGTTTTCCTGGCAGTACAAAGTGGGGTTTGGTGGCCGTGTTGTGCCTACGAAACGTCGTGTTGCAGGGCCACGTGCAGTCAGCTTTGCAGCCCCACAAGGCCCTACAGTGCCAAGTGCGTTGGTGGACGAGGATGCTGAAGCTGTTAAACAAAAAGCAGCTGAAGAGAAGAAGGAGGAGGCAGAGACATCTGCCATGGCTGGCCATGACAAGCCGACCCATGTGAGCCGTGATGTGGAGTTTGCAGATGAGACGGTTTTCAAGGAGGACATGGCCAAGCATCCAGCACCATCAACTCCAGCACCTGAACTCCCAGCAGTGGCAATGGGCTCAACAGACACTGCAATGCCTGATGATCCAGGTTTGGCAGCACCAGTGACTCCAGTTGATTTTGGAAATGTTGGTGGAACGATGAGTCCCAGACATGCATCAACAACCAGAACACATGAGCATGAGACTGAGGAGGAGCTGAATGCAAAGAAAGCACGTTTGGCCGACAGCAAGAAGCAGAGGATCAATGCAATCACTTCTCAAAATGCTCAGATGATCAGAATGGTCAAGTTTGGAGCTGAAGAATACGACACCATGGACAACTACGACAGTGACCTGAAACAAGATGAGTTCCAAGACGATGAGATGGATCTCTGGGCAGGTGAGGAAGAAATTTTGGTTGCAGGTGTTCATGAAGCGCTCTGGCATGACGGCAGTCTGGATGAGCAGCCACCCAATCCAGAACAATGGGTGGAGGACTTAGCTGACAAAGTTGAGATTTCAAGGTTGCTGGACATGGGTGTTCTCAAGCGCTTTGCAGACTATGATGGTGAAATCAGTGGGCGGTACTTCAACAGAGAAGTTCTGGATTCTAGAATCCTACAGTGACGCTGACTGGGCATCAAACAAAGCCCATCGAAAGTCCACAAGCTGTGGAGTACACCTTCTCAACGGGTGCTTCCTATTTGCATCATCGAGAACCCAGAGAGTTATTTCCTTGTCTTCCTGCGAGTCCGAATTGTACAGCATCGTGTCGACCATGAGCGATGCAATATTCATCAGGCGCTGCTTAGAGTTTGTGTTGGGAGTGGAAATCTCTCAGGTCCACTTTACAGATAGCAGCAGTGCACGACAGCTTTGCAATCGGCAGGGAGTGGGCAAGGTGAGACATTTGTCTGGAAAGTTACTTTGGGCTTTGGGTTCAAACTCAGGTGCAAAGTGGTTCAGTTGAGATGGTTCAGATGCCAACGGCCTACAACGTTGGCGATATAGGCACCAAAAGCCTGGGCAGGAAAAGGCTTTTCGCTTTGATGTCTGAACTTGGTATGGTTTTTGCAGAAGATGGTCAACCAATTGGCCAAGAAGAGCTCGAAGCACTACGTGAAAGCCATAGCAATTCACGTGAGGTCACAAAGCTGGCAAAGACGATTTTCAGGTTAGCAGCAGTTTTGGGCCTTGGGCCAACTGGTTCAAATGCACAAGACCAATGTGAAAACCACGATGTCAAAGGTGGTGACAATGAAACATTGTGGATTTGGTTTTCAATCTTTTTGCTGGCAGTGGCATGGATTGGTTTTGCGGTGGCTTGTTACAAGCTTTGGTCAAAGATGGATCGAAGGATGCAGCGCAATGAGCTTCAGCAAGCAGAAACTGATACTTTCACAGGACATCAACGAGATCTGATCGATGAACACCGTGCCAACCATCTTGATCTTCGAAGGCAGTACAACAGTTTTGTCAATCAGACAAATCAAGGACTTGCAACGTTGGAAGAGTACATGGACTGCATACATGATGGTTTGGTACATCATGGTGGGTTTGTGAGATACAGTGAACTCACGAGACAGCAGAGATCAGACATGTTTGCCCAGGAAAGGTCGAACCAACTCTTGTTTCAAGCGCGTCAGGTGGCACCAGATACAACAGATGATGCTGGTCTTGGTGCTTATGCAGCAGAGGCAGCAGGCTCGGCAGTACCTCTGACTGCATTGGAGGACCAACAAATGGAACATGGAGAAGAGGAAGAACCTACATCAGATGCTGAAATCCTGGACGATGACACCAATAGCCGACAGGGAGAATTGACCAGGATGATTAAGCATCTCAGAGATCAGGTGAATGAAGCATTGGCCTTCGAGCACTACGAGGATGCCACAGACATCCAAACAACGTTGACAGCTGTGCTCGAGGCGGCCAATTTCAGTCCGAATCTCACTCTGGACATTGCAAGGAGGGTCACAGGAACCTACCAAAGGCTCTACAGACGAGCTAGAAACCGAGGTGACCATGCATTGTCAGGAGTCTATCAAGCGTTTGCAGAGGATCTACACAGGTTTCTGTAAGCAATCAACAATGAGTACAGTTCACAGATTTTCATTAAGTGAAACTTTCTGTGAAGCCGAACTTTTCAGATGACTGGTTGATGAAAAGAATCAGCCAGTGGTTTGCGTTTGGTTGGAGGGGTACCAGGTAACCCTTAATCCTGGGGATTTGACAAGGCCACAAGGCCATGGGGATACCAGGCAATCCCGAAACCTGGTGGAAATCTAATGAAATTTTTGAGAGTTAAGCAACAGTCTGATGGACGAGAGTGTGAGTGAAAACGCTCAGCAGAGCTAAAGAGCTCATCAGAGCGAGGAGGAGTGCGAAACAATTCTGAATGCACTCACACCTTCAGCTTGCATCAGTTTGCATGGCAGTTGCGCAAGGATGACACGCACAAATCTCATTCAGGACATTCCCATTTTTCACCATGCATACATGGAAAATCCATGTGAATCACCAGGCCCTTTAAGGCTCAGAGAAAAGGTGAGCGCTGTGCACCGTTTCCTTCACAAAAACCAGCACTGGAAAAAGGGAAACATCACTGCTGGCAGTTGACTTTGTGAGGGAAACATCATGTTTATTTTTTCGCGTTGTAAAGTCACCACGGCAGAGAACAACTGCGCTGACGAAACGGAAGACCACAGCAACGAAACTTCTAAGCACAGCAACGACAGTACCGAATAAACATTTGTTTTGGCTACAAATTGGCAATGTCTGCCAATGCGTTTCGGCAATTGATGGCCATCCTGTTTTTCATTCTAATTCTCGAGCATGCACGGCAAAATAGAGTCCTTTGGTAACCACCACACCGATGTAAACCGAAAAATCCGCGAAAAACAATTTTTTGATCATAGAATAGTGAATCTGGGAGTACCCCAGTTACGCAGCAAAAAACACAACAGACCCGAAAGGCGAACTGCAGGTTCGCGTCGGGACCGTTGACGACGTTTGCATCACCTCACGTTTAGTGTCTTGAACCAATTGTAAAATCACCACGGCGGAGAACAACTGCGTTGACCGGCGGAAAACCATGGCAACGAAAATTTGAAACACAGCGATGACAGGACCGAAAAAACATTTGTTTGACAAATTGGCGCCGTTCGCTAATACCTGTCAGTAATTGATTACCATTTGGTTTTTCATTTTGTTTTTTACGCTAGCCGGCGAGGTGCAACCCTGTAATAACATCCGCATGGACCGAAATTGAAAAGACTGCCAAGACCACAGTTGTGGTCATTAAACAATTATAAAAAAACATGACAGGACAATTGGGAAAAATTCGATGTAGCATCATCACGGTGTGCAACAAATGCCCCGACGAAACGGCAAAGATCTTTTAACAAATGTATCCACGGAAACTCCACGGTTCCAACAATGCTGCCCATGCTGGACTCCCGATGAGCATTGACAAAGCCGCATGACAGCGATGGGTAGATTTAATCCACTCGCCACGAGTGCGCTACGGAAAAACGTGTCCGAACGGACAACCATAAACACACCTCACCCAGCACAGAATTGTTCTTCGCTGCGCCGCTGCGCCACGTCCATTCCTTCAACAATATGATGCGAAAACAAAATTATAATCCCCAGAACCACGCTAGGAACGTTTAGGGCGTAACAAAGGTACGTTCTTACTATGACCGGTCAGGAACAGATCTGATGAAACGCCGCGGATATTCTTGTTCTTGAATCTGTTTGGTTTTTCTCTGTGCCACGTCGGTACAACTCCGCGGAAACAAAATCATGGAGCAGAAACTCGTTTCCAGAAAGGCGGGTGTCTGTCAACCACCGATCGGGTGCTCAAAAGGTAGTTGCACAGTGCTCTTGCGACAACAATCTGACGACTTGGCAGCGCCCTGAGCGTGCACAACGCGGAACTAAACGGACTTTTGATCAACGATGCTTTTGTCGAAACCACACGCCGTTTGACATATTGACGCGGGCAAAACAAACGCTTTGTTTACCAAATGATTGTTCACGGCCATGTTCAAAACACCTACGACCGCAATAACGCGATGTTTATGCGCGCTTTTAAGCTGTATAGGGTAACCGTGCACAGCAACAAACCCACAATGAACTGGTTTTAACCGAAACATCCAGCATGTTTCGTTCGGGCAGGGAAAACAAGTTGGAGGAAAAAAATGCAATTTGCGGACCAAAAAACGTTGCGGAAGTGATTGCAAATGGAATGCCTGGAATTTGTTCAAACAACAGTTGACGAAACAGACGTCATCCCTTGGTTGACCCAGTTGATCCAATTATTTTTTTTCATTTTTTTTTGGCCCCAGTTCCAAACGGATCACTGAAGAACATTAATCTTTACGTTGTCGGCTGGCGAATCCATACTGCTTTTGGTCGCCGACCCCCCAAAAAAAAACGAAACCTACACCTGAAGCAGTCAACCAGTGAGGTGGCAAGCCGGGTGGTTGCACCCTTGCCGGCCAGCCGGCCAAGTTCCGTGCACAGTTGCAGGAAAATGGTTTAGCACGAATAGCAAAAAGTGGCACCAAACAAAACTATCTCACCGACGTCCTGCACCCGCCCCCTCTTTTCGTTTTCCCATCCGTGCCTAAAATGGCATGCGGAGCCGCATGCGTGGATGGTTGAGATCGATAGGGAGAAAAATGAGATGAGATGAGATGAGATGAGATGAGAGAGAGAGAGAGCGAGAGAGCGAGAGAGCGAGAGAGAGAAATGTAGACAGATCAGCAGTTGGATCGTCAGACAGAAAGACAAAATAGGCAGATAGATACACAGATTTGACGAAAAAAATGAGATCGATAATCGATGGATAGATCGATCGATAGATAGATGGATGGATGGATAGATGGATGGATCGATTTACGGATAGATGTTAGAACCACTGGGAGTCTATTTAATCACCTGTTTCTGACGTGTCCATGTTGGGGTTGTTGTAGGATACCAGAAACCAAATGTAATTCAGTAGAAACTATATTAAATGTGTGAGAAACTAAATGTAATTTGCTTTAAATAATTATACCCGATAGTCATAGTGATGGTGATAGTCAGTGATAGTGATGATGGTTGTGAATAATCAGAAAAATTTTCTATTTTTCTTTGATGGGTCCATGTATAGCAAGATCGTTGCAAGATCGTTATTGATATCCCTGGTCCATATGCCAACCGCCTGGTCGATAATGGCAAGTAGTTAAGTAATGTTATGGGTTTCAAGTAGGCATCGGAATGAGTTTTTAGACTTGGGCTTTGTGAATTACTAATCGGAGTCATTAGTCAAAAGTTAAGTTCTGAGTTACAAATTGTAAGTTTATAGATTTAAGTTAAGAGTTTAACAGTTACCAGTGATTCAATGTTAACAGTTAAAGTTAAAGATAACAGTGTAACTAAAGCAGTATAACATAACTAATGGTATAACTGTTTAACAGCAAATCAGTAAACCAGCACAACGATTTTTACCCTACAACTACAACTGAGTATAATTTGACCTTACAAATGATGAATGCTAAACAAACACAAATGATGAATAAAACATTGTTGTAACAATGACTCTTGACTACATATTGATCTTTTTTGTACATCAATTATATCACATCAAATCGAAAAATATAATTATCAATTATTATTTTGTTAATAATAATGTAATAAAATCTAAATACAAAAGATGATATGCACTTATTGGGCATGGTTTTACACAGTGCGAAACGGTTACTACTGTAAAATGCTCAAAGTAGGGGACGCAGTCAGAAACGGTATCTACGGTAAAATACCGTTCAAAAAATTGCCAATTTTCCGGGACGGTCTGGGACGGTCCCGGACGGTCTCAGACTATATCTGGTTTTGCTTAGATATAGCAAGGAACGGTAACTACGGTTTAATACTGTGTGTGTTTTTTTGGTGGAAAAAGAAAATAACTTAATTTTATAAAACATGCATTATCCATTCTTTATTCACTACTTGCTCACCAACAATTATTAACTATATATGTTCTTGTCCTATGTTATGATGATGCTAGAGTAAATATCATTTAAATACAACTATCGGCTATCTTGTAAGTTGTGGTTTTGAGTAGAACGTATTCCGTATCCTGCTTTTACACTCTAATAATGATATCAACCAATCAATGTCAACATCATACGGTATCAGACTGTATCAAAGGCATTTGAAATTCTGAAATTTCCTAATTAATTATATGGTTGGCTCAGAGGAATAGTCAATACATGGGTCATTCACACAATACACGGTACATGTGACGAAGTACAAAAATGCGAGTCAAACCCAAAGCATACCATTGCTCATTGGAAATCAGTTTCATCCACAATTATGTGCCAACTGATATCCAGAACAGCCCGCTCACGCGAGCTCAGCATACCCAAGTCCCTGTCCTCGACAAGGCCAATCAAAATTTTGGAAGGGTCTCAAATGAGGTTACCCTACTTGACCCTACTGGCCACTAGCCAAACTTAAATCCCGGGCTGTAATGTTCAACCTCTTCTTTTATTTGGCAATCTCATTCGTACTCTTCACAGACAGCTTCCGCTCCTAGCCCAGAGGCTTGGAAAAGGGAGGGATGAAAAAGGGGAAAATACAGCCAGAAACCGTCCCTAATAGTCAGAAACCGTGAGAAACCGTCCCTGGTACCAAAAAACAGCCAAAGGGAGCTCAGGAACTATATGAAATTTTGGCTGGGACTAAAAGGGAAAATTGGCCCTGTGCTGCCTAATTTCACCATTAGCCCGCCACAGCAAATGTGCAAATACGATTGGCACCACTTAAAAAAAACTGCATCTAACATGAGCCTGATCTAGTGAATGGGTCGGAATATGGAATCGGAATCAACCAAGATGCCCAACTTTTGAAAACATACCATGTCTGTCAGTCTAACATAACATTTTTGACTCTGACAAAAACAAAAACTGTTCTTCTTTAACCATGGCCGGGCTCAGCTACCTTCTGCTTTGTTCATGAAGAATGTGACTGTGACTACTAATTTGATTAATGGGCGGGTCCTTCACAACAGGGCTTGGCTCCACGCATTGGGCATATCCGAACTTCTCAGGATGACGCACCACATCAGATACGCCAGCATACTCATGAACCTTCTGGAGACGATTTCTCAAGAAACATACCACAGACGAGAAAGCAGCGTAGCCCACCAAGTCACATTGCACGCCAATCACATACAGCCGCATTCGGCACCGCGGAGATCCAAAATCCCGGCTCTTGAATGAACACATGCGTAAAATCATTGTTTTCTGGAAATGATCACTGGGGTTTGAAGCAAATGCAAGTACCACCCACCGACCATGGCAGACTAATGACTCTGACTATATCATTAAACTATATCAAGACAGTTCTGATTTTTAATTTCATGACATTCAATCAAGAATCACACAATATCATTATCGGTGAATCAGCTATGATTTAATCATATCATATTTAATGTCATTTTCATTTTTACTATCCTACCGCCTACCTACCTACCGACTTACCTACCGACCTACCTACCGACCTACCTACTGACCTACTTACCTTACCTGTCATCTCTCTATCTGTTGTTTGTTTGTTCCCATGGTTCATGTGCACTGCATATCATCATCAGCCCCAGTCGCATGATTGAATGTACATAGCAAGAAGAAAACTTAACAAGACCATGGGCCCTTATGAACATGATATGGACTGACATCTGACATATGGATACAGTTTCTGTCAGTACCCGTCCCCACTTTCTAGTGGACAAGGCACCTGAACCTCATGACGGCCGTGTGGTACTTCGTCTCAATGACTTTCAGCCCAAAGTCTTCACCAACTTCACCAACCGTCTCAATGTATTCATCCATGACTCCCTGTTGCCGTGTTAGTGTAATTCTTTGTTTCCTTCAACCCATATCTTTAGCATTACCCTGTAGTTGTCTCTCGGTTTGCTTTGTCCTGCGTATTTCGTGTTGCCATCTTCTATTCAACATAGAGTTCCTGTCGTCGTAGTTCCTGTATTTGGTTCAGGCTTTCGGCGGCACTCGGCATTATAAAATGTATTCAGAATTCAGAACCCATCCAGGATCCAAGATGTTCCAGGCTCCAGGACCCCTGTAACAATTGGATTATCTAGCCTCTATGACTCTATGACTCTATGACTCACTGATCCAAATTTTACATAATTATATCATATTATATCACTATTTTCCTTATAGTTCCCAACAATTTCCCCAATAGTTTCTGCAGTTGTTTGTTATAGTCCCACCAAAACCCCCCAATAGTTTCTGATAGTGTTTTCTGGCCACAGACAAATAGACTGCCAGCAGTTCCAAGATAGATAGCTAGACAGATAGAAAGACAGACAGACAGACAGACAGACAGATAGATAGATAGATATATATATAGACAGAGAGGGAGAGAGACCAGAGAGGGAGGGAGAGAGGGAGGGAGGGAGGGAGGGAGGGAGAGAGAGAGGGAGAGAGAGGGAGAGAGAGGGAGAGAGAGGGAGAGAGAGGGAGAGAGAGCGAGAGAGTGCCATTTAATGAAATTTAGGGGCAGGATGGGGCAGGAATTTGTGTCGAGCGCTGTTTCTTGTCATGTTCCCCATCATTGCCGTTCTTTTCCTTTCATTACCCTTCATTTCCTTACATTTCCCTTCATGTTCCGTGCATTTTCCTTTCGCTGTCCTTTTTTGTTCTTGTCATCTTTCATTTCTTTGCCGTTCTTTTCCTTATTTCCTTGTTATTTTTCAATGGGTTTCCCTTTCTTCAAGGTATTGGAGGCTCAGAGTGCCATGTCATGGGGTCTGGGGACATACACGCGTAGACATAGATTGCACATGATTCCACAAAATGTCACAATTGTTTATCGTATAGACCAATCAGGCCTTGGCAGTTTGTGAGCGCTAATCTTGGGGTTCCCCATTCTGGTTTCACTTCTGCAGGATATTACAGCTTAGCCGAGATTTGATAGTTTCACATTATATATATATATATTTATTTGAAATTGATGGGAAATTAGCATGTTCTGCAGGTTTTTGTGGCATTTGTTTGGCATGCGGCCGATTTTTTAAAGACATGTTTTTAAGACATTGCCTGAATGATTTTGGGCACATGACATGGCCAAAATTTTATGTTCGTGAATTCGCACTTTTCCCATGTCACCTGGGGGATCCTGGGTCCAGTACAAGATTTGGGTCAAAATTTTGGATGTGTCATCCGCCCCGTCGGATCCATATAGATGCCTATGTCACCACCCTAGTATATCGGTTTTGACATGGAGTGTTTTTACTTTCGTAGAAAACATTTTTTTGCTTGTAGCTTGTGCTTCCGAAGCAAGGGTGTCCCCGCGGACAGTGTTGCGCAACGTGCTAAATGTCTGGTGGTCCTGAACATACTTGCTCAGGATTGACAAACAACAATTTTGCCATGAGACAAATGCAAACCAAAAAGAAAAAATTAGAGAGATATGCGCACAAACTGTTGTGATGTCGTTCGTTTGCCAACGATATTTTAATGTCTATTTCAATGCGTTTAAGGGATCCCCACTTTTGAACATTCTCCTGTGGCTTTCCACACTGCTACCAGCTCAGTGCAGATAGCTATTCGTAAGCGGGCCCAGATTAGATGCAATTGTGCAGGTTAGGGATTGCCTTGGCCCAACCAAAGCCGACTGGGGTCAAACTTGACCGTCCTTGGCCTTCAGTTGGGTCGAACACGGGCCGATGTGGGCCCAACTTGGGCGTAATTTCCGCGAAACCAACTTGGCCCCAACTTCTGCCCCATTATAGGGTCCAACCGGGCGCATCTTGGGCACGTTTGGCCTGACTTGGGCGCAAAACCGTTTCTGCTGGGCCTCATGCTGACGAAAAGACTATTTCAATTCAATCTCTTCTTCGCTGCTTCTGTTTGTTTTAACCATCTGTGATCAGCAACCCTTGCCGGCACCTGTGTTACAACTCCTTTGTCATAACTCCCCTGCAAGAAGTCCTC
This sequence comes from Cladocopium goreaui, assembly GCA_947184155.2. Taxonomy (NCBI): domain Eukaryota; class Dinophyceae; order Suessiales; family Symbiodiniaceae; genus Cladocopium; species Cladocopium goreaui. The sequence goes on from CAMXCT020000414.1 coordinate 162,569, forward strand.
TCTAAAAAACCGTTGGCGGAGATAATGTTCGGATGTCAACGTTGCAGCTGATGTATATATGATGTCGTATAAAAGTTTTCGCCGGAAATTTCGAAAACGATTCAAATAACAAACCTTAATCGCTAACAACTGAGCGAGCTGACTGGCTACAAACAGTTTCCACAAACTAACCCCCAACGCGCGAAACCAACTCGCTCATGGATTCGCCCACCACATGCAACTGAAAAACGCCGATAAAGTATCCAGCAAACCAACAACCCGTCTGATGGCCACCTCTGAACCACGAAGTCCTTGGCAATTTCACGAATGCGTTGCTGCATTCTGCTTCTAACGCCGCCCCACCGAATTTGTAATAATGGCCACCCAATGCTCCAACATGGTCCAACCAATCCATCCAAATGTGAACTTTACTGTGCCTCACCATTTTGTGGGTACGACTCCTATCATGCCCATGCTGTCGATATGAAAAATTAATTGAAAACGCTTGTGCGTGCTTTGTCTGTTGTCTGCTAGTCTGTGTGTATGGGTTTAAGGAATCCCCGCTCCCGTTCCGCATTCTACATGGAAAAGTGACTATCCAATTTATACGACTTGGTACCTGGATAAAGTCGGCCCTCCTCAGAAAAATCGTTCCTTCATGCTATGCCGATGCGGGTTTGCATTGTGGAATGTGTAGGTCACAGCGCGACATCGTAGATTACTGTTCTTATTTCGTGGTGTGCGCGAGATTTTTCTTTAGATATGTAACATTTGTACGTTTGTATTGCTAACATGGAAATTTTACGCTGCCTGGCTTGTTTGGCTCAGATGCCATTAGACGAACGAGAGTGAGGATGGAAATTTGCCATTGACCTGTATGTGCGCAATGAATTGTTGGAAAGCGTGTTTATCTTAGAGTGTGCCCAAGCTGGCGGGGACCGGGGCCCGCAAGCCCAAAAGCCACCCAAACTAGAGACCACCAACCCTCCGGCTCCAATCTTTGCTTCTCTCCGGGCGCCCCTTGCCGGGAACGGGGCCCCTATATATAGGAAAAACCCGTCTGTTGCACTCCCTTGGGCTTCCTCTCTGGCTTTCTGGCTCTGCTGCTTCTGGCGTGCCCATGCGGGGGGGTGATTTTTTGGGACAAAGGGTGGGTTGCACACAATCGCCAAGTACGACCAAACCAGTGATCCAATCAATCCGCCCTTCCACCCAGCTAGTTTTGTCTCGGCTTTTGGTTGGTACTCCTCTGATTGCGCGTTTTCTACACCGCAGCTTTCAAAAATCTCAATATTTGTTGTCCAACGCCCAGCGATTTTCTTCACTCTTTGAGGCTCGTTTCGTTTGCTCTGCTCTCTTCCAATGCAATTGTTGAACGCAATTTGGTTTTGATTGTGCACATCGTTTTGTTGGTACCCTTCAGGATATGGCGCTCTACTTTAAAGTTGGCACTTTTGATGAGGCCGTTCGAAATTTCAGCTTCAGTGTCGCTTCCATTTTCCGAGCATTCGTTTTTTGCCATTTCGTTTTGTATCAGCCAGGTCGACTCTTTCGAGGTGGGTACCCTGTGCCGGACAGTACATAGATTGTCACATCAGTCAAATCACGTTTAAAAATAGCTCATCTACATGATCCTTCTGGACAATTCATACATGGTTCTCTTCCTGCTGTTTGTGACAGCACTTTGAATGCCGAATCTGGATCCCGCATGCATATGCAGGTTGTGCAGTACATAGCTTCCAACCTCATGATCTGGAGCGGGCGTCCAGCGTGGGTGGATATGGCTGACGAGGTCTGCTGTCGTGTGCCCTCTCTCCCGGCACATCCGGAAACAATATGCAGTCACTGTTCTGAGGCTGGAACGGTTTTCTTGTGTTAATTCCCTTTGTTGACACGAAAATATAAGAACATGCTTTCACACGGTTTGTGATACATTGCGGTCTATGACAAAAAATGGTGGTTGCTGTTTTCCTTCCATGACTGTCAGCTTCTGAGACTGCGGCCAGGACTTTGTTGCTGCCATTCCCGCCGAGGATGAGGACGGATTCACTGCACCCACCTTCATGTGCTCGAGCCTTTTGCAATTGCCCTGTACTCGCATCGGCCGTCCCCTTGCACGTTGTGCGCGGTGAAATTGTCGGGAAGCGGACAGTACAGCCGCACAGGTCTCTCAGTGCGCTTCGTTTTGGGCGGCGGAAAACATGAATGGAGGAAACTGTCATTGCTGTCGCTGTGAGGAAGCTTGCAACGAGAACGGCGGAATAGCGACGACACAGGTGAAGCAGCTTCCAGAAGAAGAATGTCGGAGTCCTGCAGAGCAACAGCTGGGAAAGGAGAACAGTTGCTGCAAAGAATAAAGGAGTGCAGAAAACGCAAAATGTTTCAGCAAGAAGGATAAGCGAGAAAAAAGGTGAGGAAACGGGACAAACCATTTGCAAACGCTGAAAACACGA
>CAMXCT020000414.1:170000-177500 GCA_947184155.2 Cladocopium goreaui
ATGTATTTGTGTAGCGAATTGTAGGGATATCGTATGTACTTTTTGTATCAGCAGATGCATAATGCAAACATAACATGAAATAAAATAAACTAATAGAATATAACATAACACAATATATTTTAAAATAATGCAGTGTAACAAAAAATATATGTAACATAGTACAATGTAATGCAAGATAAAATAATGTCAAAAATATGAAATAAAACAATATAAAAAATATGATATGATATAACAAAATATAATATAACATAATATAATTTAAATTGCAATATAGTATAATATCGTATAATATAATATTATATAATTTAATATAAGATACAATATTTAACACAATATAATTTAATACAACACAATATAATATAATGTTGTTTTTTCAATGTAATACAATATAATATAATGTCAAAAACTATAATTGAATATTGTACTACATAAAATTATTTAATTTAAAATGAAATAATATACTACAATTCAATATGAAATAATCTTATTTAATTCAATATCTTTTTAAATTATTGAACAAACATGTGTCCATATGTATGTATACATGTATCCACAATCAATAAATATATATATACATACATACGCATGCATTATATGTTTATATATAATCTTTACTTATTATGCATATAATGTACCTTGTAAATTATATCTACATCTAGATATAGAGTACATATAGGCATTATATACTGCACATGCATTTATATACATATATCTATCTATCTATCTATCTATCTATCTATCTATCTATCTATCTATCTATCTATCAACTTATTATGCATATAATGTACCTTGTAAATTATATGTACATCTAGATATAGAGTACATATAGGCATTATATACTGCAAATGCATTTATATACATATATCTATCTACCTTTCTATCTATCTATCTATCTACCTATCTATCTATCTGTCTAACTATCTTTCTATCTATCTATCTGTCAATCTAATCTAATCTAATCTAGTCTAGTCTAATACAATCTAATCTAATCTAATCTAACTATCTAATCTAATCTATTCTATTCTATTCTGTTCTGTTCTATTCTATTCTATTCTTTTCTATTCTTTTCTATTCTATTCTATTCTATTCTTTTCTATCTATTCTTTTCTATCTATCTATCTATCTATCTATCCATCTATCTATCTATCGATCGATCTATCTATCTATCTATCTCTATCTATCTATCTATCTACCTATCTATCTATCTATTTATCTATCTATCTATCTATCTATCTATCTGTCTATGTGTGTCTGTGTGCTTTGTAGGTGAAAATGATGCCATTGGGCTCCAACGGTTCAGGTAAATTCATGTCCCTGGTAGAAGTTGGACATTTGCAGACTGTAGACTTGTTGGTGCTGTATGTTATGTACCAAATTCCCTGTAATGTAGGTAAAACAATAGTAAACCACCCATTTGGGAATGGTTTATACCACCTATTTATGGTGATTTGGGGGATTGTTTATGGCATTGTTTTACATCATTACATCATTTTCCTTGCCACATTGCATCATGTCACATTACATCATTTTCGTTTGCCAGGCATGTGGACAAAATGACGTGCCAGCTATCCTGAATTCCTCCGCGCTGATTCCGGATTTACGCGTTCTGACGATTTCCAATGTGCACGTGTCAGATCCAGTGAAGGGATTGGCAGCGCCTGGTATTCGATTCGGATTCGCGGTGGCAATTGTGATGATTTTGGTGCTCATGATTGCTGTATCTACAGCATATGCATGGGTGACCAACCGATCTCAGGACAGCTTTGTTGAAATTCTGTTTGTCACCGAACTCTGAGAGCAATGAGTTGCAAGATTGCAGGATTCGCCGAACTCAAGGCTTGCAAGAAACTCCACTCTTACTCAGGCATGGGTGTGGTCATGCTTCAATTGCAAAGAAACCCAGGAAAAAACCGTGAGGTCTTGTGCAAATCTTAGTCATTCTCCTTCGGTCCAGGCCTTTTCCCTTATTGGCCGCAGTGGTACCTTGACAAAACTCGTCGAATTGCCACCGTCAGCACCCTAGAACTCTCCCCTTTGTATCTTTGTTGGAGCCTTCCATTGCCCCAGGTCGAAGCCAACTGATTGCCTTAATGGCTTGAGGGTTCTTGCCATGGCCTGGATCATTCTTGGCCATTCCTTCCTGATGCCCGAAGGTGCCTGGTGAGTCAAGAGAGTCAAGCGAGTCAAGCGTCAAAATTCGTTTGGTGTTTGAGGGAAAGGACCGCAGCTGATCCCAGCTGCTACAAAGTTTCAGGTGTATCAGGATACTTGAACCCACAAGACATCACAAGTAGCTGGAACCTGAGATTTTTGCACGCCGCCTCATGAAAAACATGTCATGACATGTCTACATATCAGGCTTTGGGCTGCTCAGTGCTGCTTCGATTAGGTCCATTGAATACAGCTTCAGCTGAGAGCAATCCATTGTTGATGATAATCATCCAAGCCGAGCAAAGTATGAGACTCAGCTTCGACCACTTAACCTTTAGTGCAAAAATGAGATGTTTTGATGGCCAAGGTGTGGACACGTTCTTTTTTTTGTCACTGCCTTAGATCCCACACTGGGTGGCATTCTGAGAAGCTCCTGAGTCAAGTGGACATGGACCAAGGTCCGGATTCCTACTCTCTCACTTGATGCTGAAAGAGCTTCAGCATCGAGGAGCTCATCCATTGCTTGCCATTTTGCTCCGGTACCTTGATTGCAGCATTTCAGTAAAAGTCTTATTATATAACTTTTATGCTTCAGTAAAGAAGCTCAGCGCATCTCAGCACACAGGGGATCAAACATTCACGATGAGCAGGTACTTTCGCCTAACGCCGAGCTTGGCCCTAGCCATGTGCCTTGGGCGGCAAGCATATGCAGCATATGCAGCATATGCAGCATTTGCAGCATGTGCTTGAATGCATGAAATGATCGTGTTTGGATGTTGCAGCACGGCATCAACCAGGTTGGTGTACTATGGAATCCTGCCTTATTTGGCCTTTGGTCCCTTTGCAGCCACGTTACAAGATTCCATTTTCCGGCGCTGTGATGGGTTTAGGCCTCAGTAAAATTTGAGCAGACGCAGTCCTCATGAAGGATCAAGCGGGTTTAATGCAGTACACCCAATGATAAACAATCCATGTCCCTAATGTTGATATAAGACCCACCCATCAAAATTTTGGGGTGAAAATTCTTGGGTTTACTACATCACCTGTTGAGTTCTGTGGCTATTCTTGTCTCACAACTTGCTTGGAGTCAAGGTCCTGGTGGTCAGAGCTGACTTATACGATGACTCTTCGAATTAATTGGCAATGAAACGGCAATTCTTTCCAAAGTTCGCAGCATTCCCACTACCGTCACTAGCTGCTGCACAAAGGAACTTCATCCCATTTGACTCCGACAAAGCTTGCATGGGTTGGACTTGGTATTTGGGAAGCTTGGCGGCAATCCAGGTGTGAATTGTTGACGCCTTGTTCAATTTATTGCAGATCTTGGGAGCAATCTGAAGGAGACGACATGATCTTCTTTCTGCTCGGAAGTGATGCTTGGAAGCAACAGTTATGGCTAGCCATCGCTAGCTTGATCTTGAAGAGAAACCTGGAGTTCGCTTTCCGGCACTGCCAGTGACTGCAGTCTTCTTGGATTCCAGGCCGTTGTACCCATCTACCACAGGAGGAAGAAACTGGGCTGGTTGTTGCTAGTGTTTTTCGGCTGCAAATCTGGTGTGTTGTGTGAAGTTTGGCGCAAACACACAACAAACAAATGCCTCGGAGTGAAGATGAAAGAAATTCATTTTATTTGTTTTCCTCAGTATCAGTGGAGTCTGCACCTCACCGGCTTTCAGGTGCTTGATTGGGCTATCCATGGGAGCCACTGCATGGCTCATTGCGCGATATCATCTTTCGCCTTACGTGTTTGACAGTCACTACACCCAGCAGCTTGTCTTTGAATCTTTGTGGAGGTTGAAGATGGGTCATTAAATGTCCCCATTGAACATCACCCAACCATTTGGTATATGGTCTATAATGGCTACTTTTCCAGGTGATGTCCAATATTCCCAAAATGGGACAGTTACCAACCCCTGTTGAAGAAGCTTGAAACGTGTGGGAGCCAGTGGAGCTGTCATGCTGATCCGACAACTGCCGAGCTATGCCGGGCTACATCGCGGCTGAGGTACTCATACTATGCTTACAGCAAGCCCTACACGCGTGCTCCAGCCTACTTTGTTGGCATGTGGCTTGTCCTCGAGTCTTAGGTGTCATCAGACAGAAATCCTGGTGCATTCACGTTTGCTTGTCACAGCTGTGATTTGGTGCGAGCAAGTGCTAGCAAGATCCCCCAAATGGAAAACCAGTCGGACGAGAGTACAAGAGTAAGAGCTTCCATCGAAATGCATCCGTGGCCCTGTTCGGCTGAGTTCAACAGCCTGGTTCCTTCAGATGTTGGAAAACAAGGGAGTCACCAGAGAGACTCAGCCTTGTGAGCGGCGGCAGTTGCTTGCAACTAGTGCCTCTTGGAAGTGAACATTTATGAGCTGTGCAGGTGGAACATGTGGAACATGTGAAACATGTGGAACATGCCGGACAGACGATTGAACGAGCTTGGCTTTCTAGCGCTGAAATGCTACTGAGCAGTGGCGCAGAAAATCTTAAAAAGAAGTAGGTGTTTATTATGGGGCTGTTTGTGGGGCAGCATTGAGCCAGACAGAATCGAAGAGCAGCCAGATTCACATTGCATTTGGGGCAGAGAGATTGGCTGGACTCCTGGACGTTGGGGTGTTTTCCACCGACACGGGGAGAGTTGCATTGAATTATGAACTGGTTGGTCTCATTCGTGACACTACTGCTTGCTGCGGACGACCATCTCCCATCTAAGTCGTGAATTTGGGTCTTTGCACTCAAGGCAGCGGTCGCTGCTGTTGCCATACTGTGCTTGGTCGTTTTCATTCCAGCAACAGACTTCGGCAAGAGGAAGAACAGCGACTTGGTGAATTGCGGAGTCAGTTTGACTGCGAAATTAATTGCCTTTTTCAACTCATTTCTATGGCCCTTACTGAGGCTGGAACGACTTTGAAAGTATCCTTCTTCTGGACGTTGGCCGGGTTGCATGGGCTTTGGCGTGGGCTGTGATAACGGTCCTGTGCTACTATGGCTGCTCGGGTCAAACCAAGCCATTTTGGGGAAGTGTCAGACAGGTGCTGCATGGTACATTCACCACGTAGCATGTTCCCCTGGGTGCTTCGACCTAAGGCTATTTGCCCTTGACCAATGCTTTCCTGTCGCATCCCGGATGGACGCCATTTGTCCGATTGACCTATGGTGCATACCTGCTCCATCCCCTGGCAGGGACCCTAGGGATTCCTAGGGCCCTAGGATGTGGGGTCGCGATTTGAATGTGAGGTCATCAAGTTGGCAGCCGGGACATCAGTGCAGTACTATACTTTCAGCGGGATGGTTGCAGCCTCAGTCTTGTAGGGAATGACAAAATCAGCCATAGGACGACACAGGTCATGGGCAGTCTCTTGGCTCACGTCTTGGCTGTGAAATCTTGAAGCCTTTTGAGATATTCAAGTTCTTAGTTCCAAGCGAAGAGCGTTGGGTAGGTTGCAAGGCCTGTCATGGCCTGATTAGCCATCAGCTCTGACGTACACCAGTTTAACAGAAGCATTCAACGATTTCCCCCACCTTTGGCATTTCCCTGCACAATTCTCATGAGCTGAGGAAGTCTGCTACCGTTTCATTGGATGCTTGCTTGCAGCAAAGTCTGTCGCATCTAAAAAATTGCACGACTTTTTGGTTCCACAATAGCCATTCGATGTCAATGTCAAGCATTGATGGTGCTGCAAGGAAACTGCTTGACGGCATACGCATCTGCTATTGCTTTATGGTGCTTGATTGAGCGGCCAATCATGACGCTTACCACAGCAGGACATGGCCTGCTGCATTTCGTAGTTCTTGGGTTGTAGAGCATGCCATCCGTGAGGACTGAAACCGCGAGCCATTCAACAGAAGATCGAATCCTCCAATTCCGGACCAGCTTTAGAATCTGCATCTCGCCAACCGACACGGTGCATAAGGGTGCAGCTTTGTGATGTCTCGGCCGAAGTTCGATGATTGTTACATTGTTTGGACGCTCTCCTGAGCCCAGGCGGCTGGCACAGGTGAAAGCAGCGAGCCGGAGACTTACCGTTTTGCACAATGACCACAATGTTCGTATCACCCTGGTTCATGCACCTTTGGAAAGATCTGATCTGGCTGCTTTACGTGTGAATGATATGAATCATATATGAATCATATATGAATCAATCAATGCTTGAGATTCGTGTTTTGTGATGTGTCAAGGCCTTCACGTGGCGTTTTGCCCAGCTCTCCCTGAGGCTACGGCCCTCAACAGTCTTGATAACTTTTCTAAAGGCCTACCCCGGAAAGTTTCGCGACACCATATTGAAACGGAATGAAACAGCTTGCCTTGCTATTTGTTTCCATGTATTTGCCATTTGTCTACGCGTGGCCTCCCATTTCCAGAGGGTTTGAGATGCATTTTGACCTTGAACTTCTGGACATGGAGCCCGATGAAGGAGCACTTGGCTTCACATCGGGCAGAAATACGGAATCGTAGCCATGGCACATCACCTCATAAGAAGTGGCCTGCTTTTAGAGCCCCAAAGAACTAGAGCTGTCAATGGCCAATGTATATAGAGCCATGGAACCACACTGTCACTGATGAGATTTCGGAATTCATGAGAGAGGCTTCCATTAAATCATAGTCATAGTGTCAAAGAATCAGCTAGGAACCATGGATAAATGAAGAGATAGAGGGGATTTGTATGACTACTATGGAGGCTCTTCAGTGGAGGCCCAAAGATGTGCCGGGCGCAAAGAGATCGATAGAGCGAAGCATTTCAAAAGTGTTCCTGTTTTGTTTGTCGTGCTGATGGGGCAGTTTGTGGTTGCATGATTGGGGGTGGGTATTTGTCAGATTTGCTGTTTTTGAGGTACCTAGTACTAGCTGAGTGAGTTGGCAGTTTGGTTCAGATGGTTCAAATGTGGCATGCTGGTCAGCTGGATTCTGATTTCGATACACCTTGCGGGATAGACCCACAGGCCCACAAACCTCGCGCATGGGCGGCACCAAGATCAGTTATTCCAATTGGGGTGGACTTACGGAATCCACCAGCAGCTTGTCAAATCCCATCACAACTTCCTGCGGCACCTGTGGCTGTTCCGCCATGCCGTTAAAATTCTATTGGACCAGGCGGGACAGTTTTGAGCACTGCGCGGAAGGTTGTGTCAGTTTTTCAGCAAGTTGCACCCGTGCCATTTGACCCTGGCAGTGTTCCTGTAGCGATGCTGCTGGCCACTATCTATTTATACTATGTCTCCTGTCAGCATGAACTTGGTGCTGATTCAGTCCAGCTGGACATAGGGCAATGTCTCAAGACCTGGGGTTGTTTGTGGGTTTGTAATCAGCCACCCTCCCTCACACACTTGCTCAGAAACATCTTGTCGAATTACTGA
>CAMXCT020000414.1:182500-220000 GCA_947184155.2 Cladocopium goreaui
TGACTTGCTTCATGTCCATTACACCAGCTTCTTTGATGCAAATTGAAGCAATCTGATGGGTGGGTTTGAAATGCAAAGCTGAGTCTATGTCCAATCCTTGTCCTAGGTTTCTTGAAAAACGCCGGACAACAATTTGAAACCACAAAGGGTGGCGAGCCGTGCCCACTGCGAACCTTGTGACACTCCTGGAGCTTTGATATTCACATGTCCGGAAAACTTCAAACTCCAGGTACGTTTTCAAATTGGGCAACTGTGTCAAGCGTGCGAAGCCGGAATGCATGAAGGGCTTTCAGACTGCAGTGTCTGGAGCTCAGTAGCCAGAAGCAGGTACCACTGGCAAGTATGACGGGTGCCGCAACCTGCCCAGGACAGGCATGTGCACCGGTGAAAAGAGGAAAGTAGGGTCCTCAATCGTAGGTCCTCAATCGCATGCTTTTCTCAGAGCCGGCAGCGCAGTGAGAATCGTTCAATTTCTAGGACTGAACTCTTCCTGATTTGTGCCAGAGGTCACAATTCCCCCAAAGCTTGGGTATGAGAAGAAGGCGTGGGCAGATTTCAGTTCTGAAACGTAGGTTTTGTGTTTTTTTTTAGCCAGGTTCGTCCAAAGGAGATCAGTGCCGACGAACGCATCCTGTTTCACATAGAGATGATTGACATCGACAAGAATTAGTTTGCCAAGCAGCGGCCAGATCAACGACCAGCAATCTGAATGTCAATGCCAGAGGTTTGTCAGGTTTGTTCCATCTAATGATTGCCAATGCTGGGCTTGAGCTAGGTGTCTTAAAGGTGGCAAAGTCTCACCAGCGATGTGTCCAGCTAGCACAAGTCTGGAAGCGGCTGCACCTCCGAGAGAGAAAAAACGCAGACAGGTGTAGAAGTTGAGCGCTGCAGGAGTTGGGTGCTAAATGCATTATGAGTTGGGCTTTGACGACTGCAAGGTAGGAAGCATACTTGACATGGTCCTGTTGATTTCCGCGTGCTGTCTCTGCCACTTCTTCAAGAAGGATGGGACCAGAGTTTAGACTTAAGGGAGCTGGCAGGGCATGGGGCACCATGCTCAGAGTTCTCACTTGTGCTGCATGCAGAAGCCATAGCCGATGTCTTTCCGCAACAAAAAACATTGGAAGATCTTAGAAGCTAAGTTGCTCCCAGTAAGCGAGTTATCCAAAACCATCGTTGCACTGAGGCCACCTGAGCAAGTTCGGCTTCCAGCTCTTTCCACCTCAGCCTCTGCAGCTGCACTAGGGCAGAAAGGCGTGGCAGTCCGACAGCTGCTGTGCCGATGTGCCGAATGGCGCATGAGTTTCTGCGGAGGCCCAAGCGAGGGTGAACTGGTTCGCGCAGCCAGCCAGGCTGAGTTAAGGCAGTCTTCAGTTGGCTTTGTCTGAAAATAGAGTGCCCCCAATTTTGATGGTTGACCAGCTGACCATAATCCTCTTCACTAAAAGATCTAGAATCTAAAAGTTGAATTTTTGGTCGTGCCCCATGAGGAGCTCCCAACCTGCACCAAAGCCCAAAACCGGCCTTGTGACTGCCTGTGGCTTGGAAACCAGGTTGTCTGGCTTATATACTGTTTTTTAAGCTCATCTGCCACAGATTTGACATGTTTTTTTGCGTCACTTGTTGTTATTTGTTCCAATCTTGACATGGTGTACTCAAGAGAGGTGGGCCTTTGCCACCGCCGGGCCAGACAAGGTCAAGTTTCGAGGTGATCATGGTATCTCCTTTGAGGGGACGCGTGTATCTCATTCCGTGCTGCAGGCGAGATGCACAGTGTCCTAAAAAGAAGTTGTCGTTGCCCTTTGAGCGGCCCCTAAATGAATGTTTGGTTATTTTCGTTGTTAGATTTATAGGCTCAAACTTCGATGTGGACATTCCTGGCACAAGATGTTTTGACCGAGATCAACTCATCAACATTCATCAACACATTTTTTTCTTACATTCGTTCACCATGGGTCCCAGTTCGGTCACAGACGGTACCAGACTGTAAAGATCTGTAAAGACCTGAGCTGCGCGCCATGAACCTCCTCATTGGCTCCTATGACAGCGATGATGACGCACCGCCACAGCCGCTGAAGCGGCCTCCGGAAGTCGAAGAGAAAGAGCCGGGACCGAAGCCGCTGGCGCCGCCTTGGCGAACTCCTGGGGAAGTGGCAGTGGCAGACATGGTGTCATGACTTGATATGGAAATGGTCCACTGGACATGACATGGACAGCCAAAAGACGGTGGAGTTTGTGAAGTATCAAATCTATTCAAATCTGCCATGTGCTGTATGTGGTCAGCTCACGCATGGCATGGTGTTCCGACAGGTGTCGAATATTTCAAGCAACGCTCTCTGCAAGCTGGATCAGAACCTGGAGGAAGAGGAGACCCGGGTGGAGAGCTGCATCAGTTGTCACAGGGCTGTGCTGGCCGTTTCCCTCACAGGACATTGGGGCTGAGGAGCATGACCCATTCTGTGAATGTGCAGATTGCTCAATGCTACTGCTGCTGCTGGGCTTGAGTCAGATGTTTGAACTTGAGCTAGACACGTATTTCGACTGATTTCTGCCTGTTTAATGCAAATTTTGCGTGCTAAGGAGATTCATGGCAAAAAGCCTTCAAACGAAAGGGATCCGCTTCAAGTGCAAGCTCTGCAATAGTGTTTTCACATCCAAGGCAGGAATTTGGACTTTTGATGCTCCCAGTTCAAGACATGCTGTTACCTTTGCTGTGAGTCACTTTGGTGATAGGTTGGAGCTGCCGATCATTTCAAGAAGGTGCATGCCAAAGAGGTGCAGTCTTTCAAGACTCTTAGCGGTGTCAAGATCACCTGAGTTTGCTCAACACCATGCTTTTACCGTTTACCCAGTTTGTTTTCGATCAGTCATGAAACATGGGAATGGCGCAAAACATGTAGGCCCGTAGGCCCCAGGAGTAAACGTGACCAAAATCGTGTTTCTTTTGGTAAATTTTTTGTAGTTGCATAGCTATGCATAGCTATGCTCAGCTATGCTCTTCTGCCTTCGGATGGCGATCTCTCAGACGGCCTTTGCCGTCTTGGACCCTTGGGCCGCCTGAGGACAGAGAAGATGCCAAGGCTCTTTCGGAATGGCCCCTCCAAGGAGGAGTTAGCAGCCTTGGCACGTCAGCGTGACTTTGCGCGTGATCGCGTGCTTGGCAAAAGGCCAGCAGATGAGGCGGGTCTTACGGAGCAATCAGATTTTCACAAGTTTTTGCTTTCCAGTCTTCTTTCGGCTGATCGGCACCTTTGGCACCTTGGCTTTGACAAACATGCGACAGGATGCCAGCTTTGGAGGTTGGGCAAAGAAGGAGAAACCTCCGCCTCCACCATGCGAGACGCCCGAGTACGAAGGTATGATGCAGACTGAGATTTTCACAGCACCTCCATGGGAAGGTGCCTCGGTTTCCTTCAACTTCCGCTTGCAAATCTTTTCGACCTGTTGTGCCATGTTGTGTTGCAAATTCCATTTGCAGGACAGAAGCCCACGGACGATGATGCCACCGAAATGGATCGTGAGGTTGACAAGCGGATAACCCAAGCGCAAACGCTGCGGTTTTGCAAGCGCAACGTCCTAGAGGTCAAGAAGGACACTGTTCGCTGCAAGCTTTGCTACAAGACCCTGCCCAGCACTCGGGCTTGTGAAGAACACATTGGCAAAGACCATGAAGAGGATTTCAAGAAGGAGCTGAAAATGTGGGAACGCTTCTTGTTCACAACATGCAAAAGACAGCCACCGTTTGGTTGGGTTTGTAAAATCTGTCAAATCTTTTTTGCGACCGATGGTGCGTGCTGGCGGCATGTTGGTAAAGAGGTCTACATTAAGTTCGAGGAGCGCCACATGGGTGCTTGGCATGAAAAGGAGGATCGCTGGGGTCATGCAGAGGATGAGGAGTGCTGCGGAGATGGAATCAATGTTGGAGGAGGCTTGAGCTATGAGAGTGTCATGGCCTTTCACCAAGCGCAAGCCGCCGAAGAGGAGGCGAAAAACCGCATGGAAATGAAGAAAGCTAGCCAGGCAGTACAGGAAGAATCCTCATCATCAGATGAGGAAGAAGAAAAAGTTGGCAAAGTGCAGCAAATTGAGGAATTCTGACCATTGCCGAGATCTAAAGTTGGATCTCCCGAAAAAGCCTCTCTGAAGAGATGTCTGAAAAAGATGGAAAAAAGTTCAGTGAGTCAGTTTGGACCAGTTTGGATTTCTTTTTTCACATCCCCTTTCCGATCTTTTTCTGATCTTTTTCCAATCTTTCCGGCCCCGTGGCACCAGTATCCTATCTCCTGCGGACATCGCCAGGCATGGATGTTGGGTGTGCGACCTGGCTGGACTGCGCTGAGTGTGGATGGCCAAGCTGTGCAAACAAAGGACTGACGTTGCGGGAAGGAGAAATAGCACCAGTGACATCCAGACGCTTAGACAAGCTGCAGCCATATGGCATATGGATGCATATGGCCATTCATTGTGATTTATTTTGATATTCAAAGTTGAGCTCCCTTTGCCTGTTTTTTTTCATGCAGGAGGAACATGGCGTTTTGATTTTTCAAATGTTCCTCGTATCCAGGAGGACATAGAAGATGCTCTCCAAGCTGCGGTGGAAAGAGAGAAGCGGTGGGCCTTGAATCAGTTGAACCCTTGAAACGTACTTCTGGGTACCTTCCATTGTTGGACAAAGCCAACCGTTCCAGGTACGTCGTATGCTTCGAGAAGGGTCAGGGCAAATTTGGAACAGAGGCTTCTGCATTGCAGCCATCTCTGAGGCACGAGGCAGTGGCAGAGCACCCTTTTGCCAGGCAAAAGAGAAGGCTGAAAGAGCAAAACGTCAGCTGGCAAAGCTGCAAAAGGAGTTCCGCTTCCAGGCATAGTGTGTTCTTTCAAGAGACGTGGCTTGAACATGTTGGGGGTGTTCTCTTTCGAAGCATTTTGACCACCGCACGTCACACAGGGCTGGATTGAGCGTGCTGAGCATCGTGGTACCACACAAGCTCAAATCGAAAGGGCAGCTTGCTGAGTGATGTGTTGCCTCTTTTTTTGGGCCGAGTTGGAGATGTGACGTTCATGCCATGGCCTCTTTCGCGGGGCAACAGCTTTGCCATTTCAGCTGGGATTTCGTGTTCAGGTTTACGCCTGCCTGGAGGCGCAACAGCCTTTTGCGTGAGGAGTTTTGTGGATTCGCTTTGCCAAAAGCGCCTGCCAGGAAAATTGCTCAGCATGGGTGGATCACCTTCCAGCGAAGATGTCCAAGACATCTGGTAAACCGTAACATGGCCAGATTCTGCCGAAGCTAACAGGACCTAACATTCACCTGCAGCATTGGCTTGTAGGGAAATGATCCCAGGCTGCGAATCGATTTCCTCAATTTCTACCATCTGAGCAACAACCTGATTCTGCCTGTCACGAAGCCTGGGTCTTGGAGAGCGGAGGTTTTTTAGCATTTGGGAGAGCTCAACTCTGGACGGAATAAGATGTAGTAAACTTCAATAGATTAAAATAAACACATATGAAATGTAGCAGCTTGAAGGGATACAGGATGATACAGGATATTTGGAATAATCCACCAGTTGAGGCCCAGACGCTGTTCCTTTGTTGAGATGATGACGAACCAAGCCCAAGCACCTGCTGAAAGCTTAGCGGCGCCTTTTCAGGAGTTCCAAGCAGTTCATCCTTTCATGATCCTTCCATGATCCTTCCATCATCACGTTTCAACGATTTCAATGTGTTCCAACGTGCCACACAAGAAGCAACGCATTCAGAGCAACGCTTCGTCCCGCTGCAGTCCTGGTTTCTGAGCCACTGGTGGGGCCTTTCGGCCGAATCCTAAGATCCAGGAAGGTAGCTGGTTTTGTCATGGCATTTTCAGCTTTCAGTAGCATTACCCTCTGGTAAACTAACATAGCTATTGAAAATGGCCATTTACAGTTGATTTACCTATTAAAAATGGTGATTTTCCATAGCTATGTTAGTTTACCAGAGGGTATGGCCCTTTACTAGTTCGAACTGGCTTGTCTAACATCGATTTTGTCGATTTTGATTGATGCGTCTATGGTTTGGGGCAGCTTTCGCCCTCATTCCCAGGTTCAAGGCTTTGTGGCGAGTGTGGAGAAGCATGCAGCCACCAGAGGGCTGAGCGCGGACAGCTCATACTGGACCCCCTCGGTCTGTGTTGAGGGATGAAGTCACAGAAGTCACAAGAGAATCGACGAATCGATGAATTTTGTAGAAAGACCCCGGAAAGACCCACAGGGAAAGGAGCTGGGACAGGCTTGGACGCTCTGCCAGGGATTGAACTGAACATTCGATGGGGTTAGTGTCAAACAGGGTCTCCTTCTTTGGTCTGTGTATTCCTGCTCCTTTTTCCAGTCTTGGGCTCTCCAACTTGCAGAGAGCTGTCATCTTTGTACAAGTTAAGCATGTTAAAGATGAACGACATTAAAAATGAACAGGAAACCAAAGGACCAAAGGTTTGCATATGTCTCGCTGGAAGGACATGGACCTTTGCATGCAGACTGTTGGAAAAGCAAAGTTCCATCCTCAAAGGCAACTTTTGATCCAAGACAGCTTCCACATGGGTAAGTGGCGCAGCTTTCTGACCACTCCCCCAAAGCATTTGTCCGTTCTTAAGGTGAGATTTGTGAGAACCCCACAAAGGCTAGTGGTGCTGGTGGGTGGGCGGCTTTTTTTCAATATGCTGCTGGTGCCGTGGGTGTGGGTTCTTCAGTGGTAAGCATTGTATGGGTGTCTTTGGCAGGCGCTGTTCTACAAGCCCATGGAGACGTGTAAGTTCAAGCTCTTGCTCATCATTGACCAACAGGTGCAATGCATCGCAGACCGCGTTCGGATTCCATTCGCGAGACTGCAGGCAGTTTGCTTCAAGCGCAGCTGGTGTCTGCTTCCCAGCCATTTCTGATGGCTATAGGAAGATGGCTGGGCGCATTCGTATCATTGATGATAGCTAGCAGAATTCACAGAATTTGAAGGGAAAATCTACGACCAAAAGCTTATAAGCTTATGTCTTATTATGTTTAGGAGTAAAATCCATGGTTTCCTGTAGATTTGTTCCTTAAGATCATCCAAATTGACATGGCCTGATGTTCCTAAGGCCTGTACGAGACAGCCATGACGGTTGATACCAATTTGGCCATGGTTGACTGTGCGTGCGTTAACAACAGCTGAGACCTCAGGGAAGCAACTCTCACGAAATGTTCTTCTCGTTTCAGGACGTCATTATGTAGATTTACCAGCAACTCAGTAGTGCTACTGTAGACTGTGGATGGAAGAAATCCTGCACCAGTTGATAGATGGTTTATCCCACTATTAATAGGGTTTCAACCATCCAAGGTGGTGCAGGATTTCTTCCATCAACAGTAGTGACTGCTAGTGGCTTCAAATCGATTTTCCGACATTTTCTGATGCTGATCCCGGCATAGTGGATGGGTGGCTCGACGGGGTAGCCCTTTTCTTCAACCATTATTTAACTTCAAACCATGGTTAATTGCATTTAGTTACCACATTTTCAACTAAGAGTAAGACTAGTATTTAATCTTCACTACACTAGCTCAGTAGGTACTCAATATACCAATCTCATCCAACTTATATATATATACAGACACACATTTCTTTCCACTATTTTCCACTTGTTATAGGTGTTTTCATGTGTTTTCGCAGTTTTTTTCCAACTTTTTCCCAGGTTTTTCCACTTTTTCTTGGCAGCGCCTTGGCCGGATCCTGACTGGTCCAGGTGGTGGGTCTGAGCTGATCACCCATGGCTTGACGGAGGACGAGGAGAAGATGGAAACACAACGACCTGGACACGGTGTAAGGCGCCAGGGACGATGGACACATATTTCATCATATTAAAAAAAAACAATAAATACTTAAATTTACCCTGTAATAACCGTATATAACTGTATAACTTCTGTATAACTATGATTTCAATATTTTTTCTAAATGCTCAAAGATAAACATGTATTCGCTTTTGTATCTGTTTAGTAAGGGATGATACGATAGAATAGAAGTGACAGTCTTGGCTGCTTCACCCGGTTTCCCGGTTTCTGGGTTTCCCCGTCACAGGGCGAAACTGGCCAGAGAGGCCGGCTTTCCAATGGAAGTCGCAGAAGCAGGCTGTCGAAGCGCCCCGATTGAGTGATAGCATGTGATAGCCTCAGATAATCTGAAACTTCCATTATATCTGATGGTAATCTAAATTTAACATAATGGGAAAATCCATCAGCCAGACGATTTTCCCAGCTATATCAGCGACAAAAACCTCTGCCAGTATCCTCCACGGGGATGTCCCAGCAAGCAACAAGTTCGCCAGGACTGGGTGTGCAGGTGGAGAAGTCCGAGGAGGGAAACCCAACAAAAAGGGTTGCAGCCTTCATTTGCAAAAGATGGGGTCGCATATAGAATGCATATAATATATATATATATACATATGAATCTAGAAGGATCCCACATGCAAAGTTGCTGAGTCCAGCATCTTTGATCAGGCATGGACAGAGGAAGACAAGGCCTCGATTCTTCACAGCGTGGCATCGCGCAGGGCTGAGGAAAGAGGTATGATGTGCCTTGGTTCCCCTTGCACTTGTCCTGCTCCTCGTAACCAAGGTATGATCGAGAGGTGCAGCTTGTTGGTGGTTTCAACAATAATCACATGTATGTATAATTATACTATGGGATAATTACATACATATATGGGATAATTGTATATTAACCAGTATATTGAAACCATCACATGATTATAATTATATACACATCCCTTTTTTCATCTTGGGATGATCCCAGTTGACCGACCCAAGATTTTAGTCTTCCAGGAGCAGCAGAACTTGGAGAATGCAGAAGCCAGACTCCGTGCACGTTTGGCAACAGTGATCCGCTCGGCGAAACGTGAGTGCTTGGATTCCTTGAATGTGATCTGAAAGCTGCAGATCAAATTGTCTCTGGAAACTCCAAGGCATTCTGGCCCCGAGTTGCACGACCTGACAAGGACTTCCAAGTTCGAGGCAGCCAGGTGATGATAATCCCCAATTAATATTGGGAACTACAAACCCCAAGAAAATCATCAACCAACCATTATTTATCAATTATCACCCCATATGTTTTTTGTTTGAATGTCACAATCCCCGTAAAACCCCTATATTTGATAGTTTGCCATAGAATTATAAACCAACAGGGGTCACCATGTAAGCTTATGAAATAGCCATAGCCATGTGCAGGATGGGAGAGCAGCACCTACAAGGCGTGTTGCGAAGGCACCTGGGATGTGATGCTGCTGCAAAACCAGCATCTTCAGTGGTTTAAATACTATAAGAACCATCTTATTAGGATGCAAATATATACAGTAACTGGCTGGTGGTTTTTAGATATCATATATATGTATACGAAATTTTACACACAGTATGTACACATACACATGCGTTCAACTACATTTGCAGCGCCGTCCAGGCCTTGAGCTGCATTCAGGAGGATGCTCGAAGGAGGTCTTTGGCGATGCATCTGCAGGGCCAGAAGCTCAGTAGCGAAACTGATCTACTGATCCACCAATTCACCATGCAGCATTGAGGCCTCAAGAGTGAACACCTCCATATGCTGGCAGATTCTTGGCTGGGGCCGGTGATAGCTCGTGTCGTTGGCTGAAGGCTGAAGCTGTTTCTTTCCGGCTGAGCAGTTCATGTTTGAGGAAAGTTTGCCTCCCAACCTGATTGAGCTCACCCTCAACTTAAGGCCACTTGGTATCTGAGTAGCCGAGACATCATGCAGCCACAGCACCACGCTTGTTGGAGCTGAGGTGTTCTTCACTGAAGGATGATGACATTGCAATGCTGGCAAAGGCCACATCCTGAATTCAGTATGTGGGTTGATGTGGGTTATAGCCTATGGTCTTGGAGTCTAGGTGAAACCAGTACTTGGCAAAACTGCATGCGCACCTTGATGTGTCTCAGGCACTTCCGAAACAGCTGAAAGAGCTAAAGCTCGACCTCAGCTGCTGTAGGGACCCTGAGGTTGTGATGTGCTCTGCATTTAGTCCACATTGCGAGGGAAGATGCTGCATATCCATAAGTTAGTACAGGGCCAACATGTGTATTCTATATCACATTGTATCACATTGATACGTTGTTTGTTCCAACCAATGAACAAACATGCTACAGGGATGTTGTCCTCTAAACAGTTGCTATATGACACTGCTCTGGCATCCTGGACCAAGAATGTTCTGGAATGCAATGGGATTGAACGATTGAACCCAATGCATTCAATGAATTGTGCAGGAACATTTTTGAAGTAGTTTACATTGTTTTTATTTTCATCTATTTTCCACCTGTGTCTGTACCTGTCCACAAGTACTGTATATAAATGTACTCCTCCCACAAGAATTCCATCCTTTGAAATACCAATGCGCACTACCAATTCATAAAAGGTGTTCTGATTGGCAAAGAGTGATGGCACCATATTTGTTCAAAGGTTGACTCAGAGAAGAATGGTGGTTATCTTCTTGGTTAAGATGCCACATTTTCGAATTCATTGGTGAAACAGCCACGCCATAGTGAGGACATACGGACACAGGGCTCCTTTTTTGACAGCCATGCTTTGTTATCCTTGTACCGAGGTCAGCAATTGACAGATGCAGGAATCAAGAAGTTGGCGTCGCAACTGAATTTTGAAGAAACAGCGGCCACTTGTCACCGAAATCTTCGCAAAGCTTTACCAACAGATCTTCCATTGTCACGGCACCATGGCGTGAGGTGTACATCCGGCTAGCAGAGACAGGGGTGAGCAAGGACGTCCAGGCGGATGGTCGCGAGCACGTGCTGATTTTTGCTGAGTTTTTTTTTGCGATGCAGGATTGGTATGCTGCAGAAGCAGCCAAGAATGAAGAGAATGGCCAGAATGGGCAACTGAAAAATGTGCCAAGGGCCAAGTTTGAAAGAGTAAGGAAAGGATGTGACATGCTGTACAGAATATAATATAATGGATTTTGAATTGTAAATCATACTGCAATATGATATTTGATATGATATGATGTAATACTATATGCCATACTGTAGATTGATTGAATTTTGGGCTTCGACATCGGGCTTGGCCAGAACAAAGTGATCAAGCCTCCGTTTGGAATCTGGAATGAATGTGTTCGATCCTGGTGTCAACTTCGAAAAGTCGTTAAAGTATCGAGGTCTCCTTTGTTGTTCCTCTTTTGGGGATGCAGTAGATCAAAATTGGCAGATGCCATTGGTGCAGGCAGAGTTCCTACTGTGGATGGTTGCCCTCTATCCTGCACCAGTGGATGGTTTATCCCATTATTCATAGTGTTTCATGGGTACCAATAGTTCCCAACTGGTGCAGGATGGCTTGTCCATCCCTGTCCGATGCTGAGGTCCCATGCTTTGCACATGTCGCTATGCCTTGACCCTGCTGTGTCTGAACTACATCGACGAACCATGGTGCCAGCTGCCACCTTGCTGGGGAAGGCCTGCAACAAATGGCATTTTAAGATATTTTAAGTGGGTTTCAGTCTGAAGATGTGGGGAAAACATGGGAAAACCACCAACATTTGGGTAGAGGTGGTCATTCTTCTCAGTTGAGATATCTTGCCATTTGGGTGTGGGCAGGTCCTGACGGAGGACAGCGAAGAGCGTGCCATTGCAGCTCACCATGGAGGATTCCCCCAAAAAGGAGAGTCTTTTGCAGTCCCAAGGGCCCTAAAGGGCCCAAGGGTCGAGAATTCGAAAGAATACACTACGAGGCATTTCCAAATATCTCCCAGAGTATTCGAAGAGCCACCAGCACAATTCCAGCAAGGACGGCACTTAGCTTTGTAGTTTCACAATGTTTCACAAACTAAGGCTGCCTTGCGGGCGTTGGACTCCTTTGGTGAAAAGGCACGAAATGCATTGGGCGTGGAAGCGCAGCAGCGAGCCAAGGAGCTTTGCAGCATGCCCAGCTCAACTTCGTTCAGAAAATCCCAGCACATACCCGTCGTAGGAGCTGGAGTTGGCAATGCAACAAGCCGAAGAAGTTCCGAGCTTGATCATATTATGTCATATCAGTCATATCATATCATATGCTTGATTGTCAGAGTCCAGCCAGGTGTCGAGATATGTCAAGATTAATATATGAGGTCAGTTCTAGCTGGTTGAGTAACAGAGCCAAATACCCAAGGACCGAAAAGCAAAAGAAGCTCTCAAAGCTCAAAAGGCCAGCATTATGCAGCATTATGCAGCATTCAGATTGCAGGATTCACATGCAAGTACCTATCAAGTGACAGAAACTGAAATCCAGTTTCTGGACGGCTTCTGTATGTTTTGTTCCCTCCCTGATCAGTTATCCAAATTTTGGCAGGCAGCCCAGAAAGAGGAAACAGCTTCAGGCTGAAGATGCATCGTGGCTGAACCAACCAGTGTCTTTCCAAGCCTGAAACCTGGTGGGCCGCCCTACTGCTGGGCCCAACTAACAAAAAAGAGGAGTGAAAGCACCTCCTGCCAGGGCCTTTCAAGAACGCTGTAACATTTTGTCATTCATTGTGATGAATTTGAAGAATCAAAGCCCCCGTTTTTGCCACTCTTTGCTACCAGACAACCAGCTTGTTTGGCTATGGCATATTGGCATCCTGCATTTCCAAAATCTGTGTTTGTCAAACAACGCAGATGCAGCGATGATTCCACTTAGTACTTTTCGCAGTTGCAGTTGCCACGCTGGCCTCGCGATGGGGCAAGTTGTGGATGGCTTTAGAGTATCACTGGATCCTTGATTTCCCTCTATGGGAGTGCTGCATTGGTAGAAGAACATGTGCACACGGTTTCTGCGAATGCACTAGTGAGCGTTTGTTTTTGATGTTCCAGGCAAGAACGGCCTTCATTTTTTCCTGCGTTCAAATCATGCAGCCCTCTGTTTATGCTTCGCTGATTCCCGCAGCAATTCCTCAAAACATATGTCAGTTTGACAATATGACACTGCTCTTGGTTGGGGGCTTAGCTCTGGGTAGAAAGTCGAGGGGTTGAGGCTGCTGCATTTGAAGCTGCTGTTGACAAATCTCAATGCTCGCTGTTGCCAGGTGCTTCGTGTCTCATCCATATTCTGCGCGTTGGCGCTTCGACCACATCATGACCCTGAGACCGACATCCCTGACCCTGTGCTAAAGCCCGAGAACCAGGAAACCGGGTTGGAAAAATCAGCAGAGCTGGCAGAAGCGAATGAGACCGACAACACCGACAAGACCATGGCGACCAATGCGACCAATGCGACCAATGCGAGCAATGGGACCCAGACCGAGCAGCACCCGAACCTTGCCGACATGCCCATGCCCAACCTTATCGTGGCTTGGCTGATGTCCAGACAGTCATGGAGTGACCGGCTGCAATTTACTGTAGAAATGGGGCCCCAAACAGGTTCTTAGAGGGGGGAAGATTCATGAAACACAGGCCAATGGGGGACATGACCAACCCCTAACTGCCAAAAGTATCCAAAAGTTTCGGCACAAAGATCGGGCAGATCGGGCAGTGAAGTCTTTTCACTCATGGCTCGTTCGCGCATGGGTCGGCTCCTGGCCTTGTCGCTGCTGGCCTTTGGCCTTGGCTGCCTGAGCTGCCTGAACTTTGTGGCGCCCCTGCGGCCCAGCAGCACAGTGGAACGGGCGCAACGCGTTCAACTTCAGGCTGAGGCAGCACCGAAGAAGAAAGAAAAGGCCAGAGGTGGTGAAATATGGTGAAATGATAGTTTAACAATGTTTACCAGTTTGTTTCACAATTTTAAATTAGTCTCAAAATGGGGCACCCTAATTTCCAATCCATTATCCCCAATTTGCCTGTTAAATGCCCAAGTTCAGACACAACCAACGTCCCTGTTGAATATCAACCACAATTGAGGAACAACTGGAGATAATGTTAAACATCCTCGTTTCATGTCGGACGGGCCAACCCCGTTTCAGGCACCATGGGTTGGTCCGAAGAAAGGCTCATGGGTCAAGATTCTGCGACCAGAGTCCTATTGGTATCAGACTCGTGGCCAAGTGGTGAACGTGAACCAGAAACCTGAAGTCAAGTACCCAGTGACCGTGAAATTTGATCGTGTCAACTTTTCCAATGTGAACACCAATGGCTTCGCTCTCTGGGAGGTGATCGAGGCACCAGCCCCTGGTCCAGGAGAAGTGTAAGGCTCAAAATTGTGATTGCGAATGGCGATCATGTGCCAACAACTTTTTTGAATGCAGGCGTTGCTTAGGTACGGCTCAGTTCGCTAAAGAGTCGATGCAAACATCCCACAGCGGATGGTGCAGAACTTGAAGGAAAGAGAAAAAGTGCTGTATCCTGCGCTTTGGTCATGCCCCTGCGCTTTGGTCATGCCTTGTTTTGGACAACATTGGATTTGGTATTCTTCCATGCACTGCATTTTGCACGTAAGTCTCGGGTCGCAAGGTGTCTCAGAGAGAGAGAGAGAGAGACGAGACGAGACGAGACGAGCAGAGCAGAGCAGAGCTGAACATAGCAGAGCAGAGAGAAGGGAACGGAAGGGAAGAGAAGAGAAGAGACGAGAAGAGAAGAGACGAGAAGAGAAAGGGAAGGGAAGGGAAGGGAAGAGAAGATAAGAGAAGAGACGAGAGGAGAGGAGAGGAGAAGAGCGGAGAAGAGAGGAGAAGAGACGAGAAGAGACGAGAAGAGACGAGAAGAGACGAGAAGAGACAAGAAGAGAAGAGGGGAGAAGAGAAGAGAAGAGAAGAGAGGAGAAGAGAGGAGAAGAGACAAGAGGAGAAGAGAAGAGAAGAGACGAGAAGAGACGAGAAGAGACGAGAAGAGAGGAGAAGAGACGAGAAGAGAGGAGAAGAGAAGAGAAGAGAAGAGAAGAGGAGAGAAGAGAAGAGAAGAGAAGAGAAGAGAGGAGAGGAGAAGAGAAGAGACGAAAAGAGAAGAGAGGAGAAGAGAAGAGAAGAGAGGAGAAGAGATGAGAAGAGAAGAGAAGAGACGAGAAGAGACGAGAAGAGACGAGAAGAGACGAGAAGAGAAGAGAAGAGACGAGAGGAGAAGAGAGGAGAAGAGAAGAGAAGAGACGAGAAGAGAAGAGACGAGAAGAGACGAGACGAGACGAGAAGAGAGGAGAAGAGAAGAGAAGGGAGGAGAAGAGATGAGAAGAGAAGAGAAGAGACGAGAAGAGACGAGAAGAGAAGAGAAGAGAAGAGAAGAGAGGAGAAGAGAAGAGAAGAGAAGAGAAGGGAAGAAAGGAGAAGAGAAGAGAAGCGAGGAGAGGAGAAGAGATTAGAAGAGAAAAACGCAAATTAGGGAAAATGTGAAGCCAACTCCTGACGGAGACTGTACTGGGTCCTCAAACCCTGGCATTGTTCTATCACCTTTGTCCTTGTTGCATCCCTTGCACTGACTCATCAAGGATCGACTTCAAGAAGACAAGTACAGTTGGGCGCACGTTGCCACTGCGCTGATCATGGTGGCTTGTTCAGCTGTCATGCTTCTTGTTTGCACTGATAGGGCTTGAAGACAAGCTGTGACTGGGGGCCTTTTTGCAAGTGTGCATATTCCTTTCCTTCTCCCCGTGTTGGGGTAGGCTCTCGCCTTAGAATTGCTGCACTTGGAGTGTGTTCAGGTTCGTTTCGGGCGATCTTTTTGCTTGCTTGAAGGCCTTGGCAAGCCTTAGATCAACTGAGTGGAAGAACTTTCAATGCCAGACTGCCAAAGACTGCCCAGCGTGTTGAGAGAGAGAGAGAGAGAGCGAGAGAGAGAGAGGGAGGGAGAGGGAGTGGGAGAGGCAGAGAGAGAGAGAGAGAGTCACAGAAAGATGATACCGTGGCAGGCGCCTGCTGCCAGCGAACAACAGAAAACGGTTGAGGATGGTGAAGAGGCAGATGAAGAGGATGGTGAAGCCGACACTCGAGGTGGGACAAGCGTCATCATGCCCAGCAATGCCCAGCCATGCCCAGCATGCCTAGCCATGTTCGTTTCTGGAGGGTGTATATAACGCAGATCGATGAGTCCCGTAGATACCTTCCAGATCCCACCAGAATTATCATGGTTTAGTACTGGATCTATTCATTTTTGGTCTTAATGGGCGCACTGAATTCGGGAAGGGAGTACAATGCCGCATCTTTGGTGCACAGGTCCCTTGCGCACAGGTACCCAGATGTTGCCGGCCGAGGAGAAGTCAGATCAGCCAGTCAGATGGTTCACAAAGGCACTGCGGCTGCTGGCTCAGAGGGAGAATGTGAATTGCAAAACCACAAGCAGTATTTGCGAGCATCTTGCTTTCCAGAAAGTCTACGCTTCCAAGGAAAGGCAAGCTGTCAGCGGAATGTGGCTGTTTGACTCTTCGATTCGAGAATGAGTACACCGAGAAGGTGGCTTTGCTGCATGTCATTTCCATGTAGCACCATGGAAGGTCTGATGCTAAATTATTGATTTCTGATTGCTGCTTGCTTCATTGTAGGCTGGCCTATCAAGCTCCGCTAGGTATGGACGCTGGACAGTTTGCCCAAGAACATGCAGCGTGGTGCGGCTTTAATGGCGGGCATGGCCATTGGCCTGTTGGCGAATCGTGTGTTCTATGCTCCTTGGCCGTTGTTCCATAGGGCCATAGGGGAGGGGAGTGCCGACGATTCGCTGATGCCTTTTTTACTAAACTGCCACGCAGCAGATGCTGCAGACGCTGCAGTACTTGATTTCTCTTGCAAATCGTTTCCTCAGAGCTTACAGCCCCTCAGGGCCCCAGGGCGGCCCCAGAAATTCCATGACACAACGGCGTGCCCCAGACCTCCGACTCCAGTGGATTGCATCCTCGATCTTGCCACTAAGTTCTACGAATACTTCACGTGCGAAGACCTGCACGACCAAAAGTATGAAGGTTACTACTCTCTGAACGTGGATCTGTGCTTCTCACTCTGATTCTTGGCACAACTTGAAATACATTCGCTATTGTTTCATTTCATCAGCCAGATTGGCAGGAAGACTTGGGTGCCACTGCTGTTTCAGGTCTTCTCGGGGTGATGGCAGCTTCGTTGCTCTTGACCTGGACATTGGGGGACAGCAAGCCGCGGCAAGAGTTGAGCACGGCCCATGTTGCCAGTTATTGGTGTTCTCTCGGTTGCAGATCAGTGAGAGTCTGTGAATGTCGTTTTTTTTTTTGTGGTGCTACAGTTGCTAGTTTGGGAGTGGGCAGAGAATGGGAGTTGTGTGTGATAGAAGGGATTGCGCACGGTTTCTTGCAAAATGCCCAAGGTCTGATGTTGTTCCTGTGGGGCGCCTTCCTGGCCACAACTGTTCCTCCATTGAAGATGACCTGTGAGCAGCTTGAAGATGTTGGTGGCATCATCCCCGATTCAAAGAGCATCTGTGAGGGGCTCTGGCGCATTCCTGCAGCTTGGTGGCATGAGACCTGGGAAGGGTTTGAGTCCGAGCCTGCAATTCACTGTAGTCACTGTAGTCACTGTTAATTGGCTGAGGCCCTAAAGCTTGACTGCACTTTACAAGGGCACACAGCTTGCCAGATCTTCATGCTGTCATATGCTCAGTTGGCTTGAATGTAACTCTTCGGATGCATGGTGGTGGTTTGGCCATTTGCTGTGATGCTTGCACTTGATGTGAAATGCATTCTTCCGAACTTCTATTTGCACCTGTTTCGACCGTGTGTTTCTTCCCGTTTTCTGCACTTTCTCGTTTACCCACTTCAATAAGTGGAGCGGGCCGATCGGTTGTACATGTAAACTGCCGGTATGCAGCACATACATGCCTTTGTCGCCTCCACCTCGTCTTTCATTCCATAGCTGCTGCTTAGCTGATGCAGTGCTTCATGTTTCCTTGGGTCATCCCCCCTGATATCTTGATGTCTCTGGTATCTCTTACCATAAAGATTCTTACCTACCCATGCCTGTCAATCATGCGATGTCCCTCCCGCTTCTTCTGATGCTTTCAGCATTCTAAAATTTGGAGTGTTCCGTGCTTGCGGCTTATCGTGCTCCTTCAAGTTCTATACCTCGGTTTCCTCTCTCTCTCTCTCTATCTCTCTAACTTTGGTTTGCTAGAGATGCAGCCATCCTCGCCCAAGGAGGCTGGAGCAAACTCTTTCAGACCTGAGATGGGCGCATGCCCGATTGAGCAAGACTGGACCCATACAACTTTTTCGTAATCTGAGCGAGGTTGGTGTTCCTTTTGGAAAATATAGAGCATGCCATGTTGTGTTGAGGTTCCTCCTTTCTTTGCCTTTTGCGCTGCCACAGCTCTATCACCAGTACTTAGCCTTAGTCTGGCTTCTCATCTATGGGGGTGCCACTTATGCCTATGGGGCACTGTGCCTTGGCTTGATGATATTGAATTCTGATTCTATGATCATAGCTGTGAAATTGATTCCTGAGCTGATGCTGGACCGCCCAGGAATCACTTGGGCATAGAGGCGGAAAAAAGGCAGAACAAAGACATGATGCTGCACCTGAGCTTGTTCCTCACTCAGTTCCTGGATGTGATGCCAAAGACAGTGGTCATTTAATGTGCCATTGTTTCATTGTCCAAGTACATGCAAGCTTGTTCCGAGCAAGGCTGATCCTTGCCTTGGGCATTGGCTACTCAAGGAAGTTCTCCTTGGAATCTTGCCACTTTGGATCCAGTCAATGCAGACGTGTCGCCAGATTCTTCTTTTTGAGGGTAAATGCCGAACGAATTTACATGTTTGGTACTTGCTTTATCGTAAAAAACTAGCTCAGCTTTAGCTGTCCTTGCTTCAGCAAGGTTGTGGAGTATCAAAAGTTGCTGATCATTTGGAACTTCAGGGCGGCATAAGAACAAGATCGTGCACATTTCCGGGGGCCCGATCTGCACAAGAACAACGTCATAACGTCATAACGTCATCGTCATTGTCATCATCATCGTCATCGTCTTCGTCATCGTCTTGAAAATCATCTCCTTTATCTAAACAACAATGACGCAACTGATAATGATAAAAGTAATGATCAACAATCATCATGGCCCTTCATCATGGCCCTTCATCATCCTCATGATCCTCGTGATCCTCAGGATCCTCATGATCCTCATGATCCTCATGATCCTCATGATCCTCATGATCCTCATGATCCTCATGATCCTCATGATCCTCATGATCCTCATGATCCTCATGATCCTCATGATCCTCATGATCCTCAGATCCTCAGGATCCTCAGGATCCTCAGGATCCTCAGGATCCTCAGGATCCTCATGATCCTCATGATCCTCATGATCCTCATGATCCTCATGATCCTCATGATCCTCATGATCCTCATGATCCTCATGATCCTCATGATCCTCAGGATCCTCAGGATCCTCAGGATCCTCAGGATCCTCAGGATCCTCATGATCCTCATGATCCTCATGATCCTCATGATCCTCATGATCCTCATGATCCTCATGATCCTCATGATCCTCATGATCCTCATGATCCTCATGATCCTCATGATCCTCATGATCCTCATGATCCTCATGATCCTCATGATCCTCATGATCCTCATGATCCTCATTGATCCTCCTCCTCATCCTCCTCACCACCACCACAAACCACCACCACCACCGCCACCACCGCGCCGCCGCCACCGCCCACCGCCGCCGCCACCGCCACCGCCGCCGCCACCGCCGCCGCCGCCGCCACCGCCACCGCCCCCGCCACCGCCACGTTTGATCGCTGTACAGAGAAGTCGACACTGAAGTTTTGTACAGCTGATTGATGTCTTGCAACGTGTAATACAGTTCAGTTCTACAATGATGTTGGTTCAACTTCAAGGTACATGTTGCGGCTGAGGCAGGGTGTTAAGAGTACATCTGCACATGTACATGACCCGTACAGTTCCAGTTACAACATGTTACTCTTGACTGTGTACATATCATGGCACGTGACATTTGGGCTCCATACAGGGCCCTTGAGCGATACAGTGAAAAGTGCAGCTGATGGGCTACAGCTGCTGGGAGTACAGGAGGAGAAGTTGTACATCAGATTTGAACAATGATGATGATGGTGGTGGTGGTGACCATGGCGACGACAACGACGGCGACGACGACGGCGATGACGGCGGCGACGACGACAACAATGATGATGGCGATGAGGATGAGGATGATTATGATCGTGATGACCATCATGGTCATGATCGTGATGATGCTCATGATCATCATAATCATCCTCATCCTCATCCTCGTCCTCGTCCTCGTCATCATCGTCATCATCATCATCATCATCATCATTATCATCATAGTGTCATAGTGGCCATAAATAATATCACTGTCACACTCTGCGTGTTTTTGTCTTTTTTCGGCCTCTGTGATACGTTCGCGTTCACCAGCAATTGCATCATCATCCGGATTTTTTTTTTAATGGTGTCTGCTCAACTAGATGTCCTGCTAGCTTTCGTCCTGTCCCCCCTGCCACCAGTTGCTTCTTGGTGCTAGTTTGGAGGTTTGCTTGGCATGAAGTCCACAACAAGTGACTCCACCCATCTTAGGCAATGTTTTCAATATGCAAGCAACCCTGGCTTAGGAAAAGTCTATGCGAAAACACTTTGTTTGCCAGCTGAAGCAGCGTCAAGCAATGGCACCTTTGTAACATGGCTGTGATCGATTGGAGGGCAGTCCCAAAACTGAACCACCGAGATTTTGTGCCTCTTCTCTTGCCGCCAGACACCTTGAGGGAGATGACTGTCATGTTTGCAACGTGGGATCACAACTTGAAACCAGTCCAAGGTACTTAATGTTCAAAGAGATGGTGCCCGAGTACGTCATTCCCAGGATGCTCAACAAAGAGGTGATAGCAGACCCACGCAGCACAGTCACGGTTCTCTTTGTGCTCATTGACAACTTCGGTGACTACACCAGGACTGCTTGGCTCTTGTCCCGGCTGTCCCTTCGCCATGCATTGGTCATTGGTCCGCATTGGTCAGTTCTCACTGCCGATGGTTGCGCAGGGAGAAGCAAAATCCGCAGAGCTCGCTGAAGTTCCTCAATGCCTGCTTTGACAAGATGGCACTTTTGATGCAGAAATGGCCGGTAGATTTCTGGGCCCAGCACACCTGTCCTTACCATTGCTGACATCCCTGGTCTATTGATCCCTACGCTGGTTTGGACACGTTCACCTGGGGTCAGCTTTGTTAACTTACGGCTAGATTTTAAGCAATCAGCAATCCCATGCCCACTAGCAGTGTTGATAGTTGCCATGCTGTCAGGTGAGTACACTCACAGAAGCGAGGTAGACATTTGTGATTGCATGATATTGCGTCGGCGTAGTTATGGGTTGATTGAAGTAACATGATATGAGTCAAACTCTTGCTTCATGCTTGCTACGTAACCCAACCGAGTTGAATGGTGCAGCTAGCTGAGGATACTATCTGTGCCAAGTACAAGGTGACGAAAATTGAGACAGTGCAAGAGGAATATGTTGCTTGCGTTGGTCGGTGGCTTACTTTGCCTATTCCTTCACTGAGTTCAGCTACAGCATAACGAAGTGCAGCTGAGGTGTCACCATGGAAGAGCAAAACATTGATCACAAGGTGCTTCTAAGCAAGCTGCTGAAGGTGGGATGTGGCAGGTTGCACTGCGGAGCAAGAATAGCACAGTAGATAATTTGATATCATTTGATCATGGTAGACTTCTTGAGGGATCATTGAAGTCTTGGCAGGCTGCTGCAGAGATCTTGGCCGTGAAAGAGGTAGAAGTGGAAGGAGGTCAGAAGGTGGCTGTAAGCTTCAAAATGGGTACTTACCCCAGATGCTGCAGGCTTTCAGGGGTACTGTAGATGCAGTCAATGTGGTCACTGTTCTTCTTGGCACACTTTGGCATCCCGAGGCATGCACACAGGCTCCATTGTGGCCGGTGTCACTGGCTCAAAACTGCCACGATTCCGTCTCTTCGGGGATACCATCAACACATCGGTGGCTCGGCTGACTCTGGCCGCTGGCCGCTGAAGTCTGTGGAAGGAGCGGCTCTCATGTGTTCGATCAGTTTCCATGGGTGCTAGCGGCTCTCGCCGAACCGGCCTTCTTCAATCGTTTAAGCACTTCTCTATTGTTATTCCTACCCAGATTCCATGTGAACCAAGGCCCGGATGATGCAGAAAGGCTGGTCGGGAGTGGCGGAAATTAAGTCACGTCCATGGCCGCGCAAAGCGGCGTGTATTTTGCATTTGTGCCACGCTCAAGGCCAGCCGGGAACAGTTCAATTTGGTGAAGCAACCATGAACTATGCTACTTGGCTTTGAACCTTTTTGATGCCTCAAGTGCAGTTTCCTGTAGTTTCCTCGGCACTTTGACGAAGGTGGATGCAGACAAGGTGGTGGACAACAGTACTCGGCCAAACAATGGCATAGTCACGATGAAGGGAAAGGGAGATGTACAAACCTGGGCTGCTTGGCAAAACATGGGGCTGTAATGTCACCTTAAATATTGTTACATAGGTGTGGGGCTGTAGCCCCATTGACGTGTGCTTGCATGGCAGAAGAACATTCAAATCACATACCTGTTGCCACACACACGTATACATACATATATATATATATTTAATATATATATATACATACTGAGTTGCTGTGGGCGATGCGATCGGTAATCATTGATTCAGAAACAAGGAGACGCTAAGATTGTCCGCTTGATCTTTCAGCATGTGCACTAGTGTGAGGTATTGAACACAAAGGTTGCAGCAGAGGCCAGCGCTTTGGCGTGCTTGTGTATTGTTGGACGAGGTGCTGGCTCTGCACCCCATATGCAGTAGCAGGAGGGGTCAGCATAAATCAATACCCTTTCCACGTCCTTGACTATGCACAGGAGGGAGGAGTAAAGCCCGATGAAAAGAGGCGCACCGCATAGTTGAGCATGTCACTGGCGTGCCAACGTTTTTTTGCATGTTGTGTACGGAGATTGGTCAGCGACGATATGACTTTGCTGCAAGCTTCCGCTTCCCCAGGAAGTCGGCATTGTCGCAGATGGTCATGGGACAGTCGGTAGAGGATAGCTGGACCTCCCGCCTACGAGACATGGTGCTTGGTTCAGTTTCAGTATCGCTTGTTGCCGTGGTGCCCAGGAGACCCACGACGATGAGTTTGATCAGATGATGGACAAACAGCTCGCAGAAGATGCCTGGTTGGAGAGGTATTCCGTGGTAACCCGTATTTAACCTATTTCAACGTACAGTTCCATATAGAGCCCTTAAAGTTTAACTTAAAGCTGAAAGTTCAGGAGATTAAATGCCACCCGCCGGACCCATAAGGATGAGAGTGCATTTAGTGCGAAAGAGGAAGCTGCGTGGCTTTGCATCTTGGCCTTGCAGCTCTCCCAAGTGAAGGATAGGTCAATAGTCCATTGAAAGTCTATTGTCAATAGGTATCATGCTGCAAGACGACCACGGGAACACCAAACTACAAGTGCGGAATGTTGACACTTGCGCCTTTTTGTACCAGAAATGCAGGTTGGTTTCACGAGAACAACATGGGAGCATTTGCCTTGCGGATGAATTTCCTGACCTTTGTTTTCTCATGTGTGACGCTGGTCGAAGTCTTTCACATGGAGCACATCAGGCTGGTTCTGACTTCTTGATTTCCAGTGGCCCCGAGATTTTCCTCTAGGCTTTCCTCGTTTCATGTCCGTTTTGTTATCGCAGTATGCAGGTCCCCAAAGCCACAGGCAGGTCGAGGCTGCCCCACTTCAGCTTACGCCAGGGCGTTCAGCGAACTCAGCAACAGTTCTTTGGAGAAGGCGGCCATGAAACATGACGTGTTGGGAAAAGTGCCTCCGAAATGGCGACTCTTCTCATTTCTGTTCTTCAGACTTGTAGCTCGGCTGGGTGTGTGGCATGTGACATTCTGTGACATCCTGTGACATCCCGTGACATGGTAACGGCTGCTATAGGTACCATGGCTATCCCTACTGAGGCTGCGTTTCTGATCTGCTTGGTATGGTCTATCCTGGCCAATTCTGGGTCTCTGTGGCTTCGACCCCCTGTCCCGGACTTTGGGAAACTGAACCGGCGGCAATGCGTGGAAGCAGGGAGGCAGAGACGCCAGGTCCAGGTTGCATTGGTCGTCTCCAAGGCGGTCATTTGCACCTCGTCTAAACTCTATGAACAGACAAGCGGGCACCATGCTTCTCATGGAGAGACGGGATGGTTCCTGCCTTTTGAACTTCGTGTCTTAGACAGACGGGCCAGATGCACAACGCTGTGAACTTGCTGCTGAAGCCAAAGTGGCTCCAAATCCTGCAGTGTTTTTGCTGCTTCAGGCATTCTCGTGTGGCTCTCTTACAATGTACTGATCCTGGAGAGGAGGCATCAAAGCTACTCCACAATGCACCGACTGGACTACTACAACCAGCAATTCTCGTGGCCAGGTGGCAAAGGAGTTCCAGGTTGCCAGGGAGTGGTAGATCCCGATCTCAAACCGGGAACTCTCAATATGGCTGGTGATGGCTGGTGATGGCTGGTGATGGCTGGTGATGGCTGGTGATGGCTGGTGTAAAAGTTGTCCTCTGAATTTTCCACGATTTGGGGTTCTACCAAGCATGAGCGCAACCACTCCGAAATCAGGATGGCGAAAGATGAAGAACCTTTTTAGTTTGGTGGACGACTTGATGTGCATCCCACTTGGTAAGTGGACAATAGCCTAGAGAGAGAACCGAGTGCTACATATCTGGGATATAATCAGGGCCGGGCTATTGTCCACCATTTCTGACCTTGTCCATGTTCTTGTCAATGGTTTCCTACCAGGCTGGTCTTCATGATGGCTTTCTTTGTCATCATCAATGGGCAGGTGGTCTTGGGATTTTCCTCCTTAACCTTTGTGGTGCTTGCCATTGCATTCATGGCGTTGCCAGGACGCAATTAAGAGGTGCGTATCGTGTTTGCTGTCTGTTGATAATCTACAGCTAGCAAGAGGGCTAGCTATACACTGTATATCATATATCATATATCACAAATCCTAATAGTGGGTGATCGACATTATATGCCATTTTGATGCCAGCAATATTCTAGCTCCTTTCTTTCATGATTTTCATGGTTTGGCTGTCAACTCCAGCCTCCAGCACCAAACACAAGCAAGACAAGCACAATGTTCGCCCAAACTTTGCCAAAACATGCCAAAACTAAGGATAGAGGACAGGACTCCGCTTTATGTCTCCATGACCGGCAGGGCCTGGTGCTCGGAACTCTCCCCATGCAGTTTTTTCTCTCCCCCTTTAGCCTTTTGGTGTCTTTTAAATCAGTGAAGATGCGAGTTGCGAGTGCCAAGGTGGTCTTTGTGGGTGTCGCTATCTTGGGCAGCATTCTGGCATACGAGGGCGAACGAACCAGCAGAGCCAGCTTCAGATCCAAGGTGAAGGCAGGTCAGGTGGAATCATCACACTGCTTGGGTTTGGGCCCAAACTGGGCAAAGTGGGGTTAACTGTTTAACTTTCATCCTTGGTTGCATTAGACGATGCAGGTTGAAAAGACTGAATCTCGCATTGAAGATGTTTTAACGACCCTGATGCCCAAAGAAGTTCTCAAGGAGTCGCTTGGACTGTCTACGGTCATCATAGATGTCACTTTCTCATTGGTTGGTCATCGACAGGGGGGCAATCCTCCATTAAACAACTGGCAGGTAAAAGGCACGAAATTGCCCCTCTAGTTGGTCAAATGGACATCATTTGTTTGACTTTGTTCATGATTACTTTCTTTCACCAAATTGGTGCACCACTGTGACCGTGCAATTTCGTGTCTAAGGTGGCGTGATTTGGCGGCAATCAGAGGTGTTGTCAAAAGCTCCTCCGAAACCGCGCTAAATGATTAGCATTCTCAAGCACCATGAATATCAGTTGAATATCCATGAATAGCCAAGAAACATCAAGAAACTATTCAACTGCACACCTTCGAAAAGCATTAGCTTTTCGCGGCTTTTCGTGTGGAAACCTTGGTTTTCCAAGGTGCAAATCCTGGGACGCATCCTGTGCACGTGTACAAGCACGCCACCGTCACCCAGTCAGATCTCTGCGGCTTCACGCAGCTCTCGTCGGGGAGGTGACCGCTGTGACAGTTGGAATCGTTCGCATCATTGTATGATATAATTTGATGTAACAGTAACGTATTATGTTATACTATGTTATATTATACAACTATTAATTCTGTTTTATGTATTTTTTAATGTTATATTTATATTAAATCATATTATGTTATAGTTATATTGTATTATTTTCATATTTCGTCGCTTCTATTGGAACATCCTAATTTTTTGGGTCAAAGTGGCCTGCGCAAGTCGCAGCACTGTGGAGGTCGCCATTTGAGGTGGTGAGCTTCATGGGAGAACTCTTTGGAAGGCCTGGAAAGCGATGGGGAAAACCTTCAGCTGATTTTCTGTGGTGAAAAATGTGCAGGTTTGATGTTCTGGCGCAAGAGTTCAATATCTACAAGGTCGAAACTGTCTCTTGGAATGACGAATTAGTCCACGGTTTTTCCAGGCAAAAAAAGGGAGGTTTGTGGTTTGTTTCAGCCGTTTCAGCTGTTACTTTCTGGTCATTTTCTCCGATTCATCCAGGTGGGAGACGCTTACATAGCTGGAATGGCTGAGCCATATTTGACTGACCAACACTCTGCAGTGAGAGTGGTGGAATTTGGCCTGGCCATGATCAAGGCGCTAGAACGCTTCACTGATGAAGATGGGGTTCACAGCTCCTTAGATACTTATTTCACTTATACATGCTATAGTATATATAGATATATCTATATATTTATACTGATTATCATATTAGTTATCCTTTTTCCATCCGACAGAGAACTTGCAAAGATTTGGAATGGATTGAGCACTTGGCGAGGCCACAGCAAAATGGTCTGAAAGGCTGCGACAGAGAGGTGAGGCCTACAAAGATGCAAACGTCCGGTGTCGAGTTGGATGGGCTCTCAGCACAAAATAATACTATAGAAAACGGTTGGTTCATGAGGTATTTTCTATGGCTTTCAACTGCTGAGGTGTGCATCATGGTGAATGTGTAGGTGGCATCGTGGGTTCAGTTCTCAGTCAGATTTGCCTTTTGATTCTTTGCTGCTAGTGGGAGCCTGCTGGGGACCAGGCACTGGCATGATGCGGTACCACCTCTTTGGTGAGTTTATGAGTATTGTGGACATCCTCGAAGCGACGTCAAAAGAAGGCGTTTGCCAAATCAGCGATGCTTGCAGGACCGTTGCCAAATGCTGCCAACTGATGCAGACTGGCATACAAAGTTGGGTCATTTCAGCCTGTTTGAGCAACCCTCAGGAAGCAGATTGAAAGCGAGGGCGGCTTCTCAAACTCCATACAGTTTGAAGCCCCTTGGCTCAATCCTGTTGGTCACGGCACCGTGTCGAATAAAGTTTTCTTGGAAGCAAAGCTCTTATGCTTAAGGAGCGCAAAGATGAACTAAAGACGTCGAAGGGGGAAGTGCACGGCACGGACGAAGTTGGTCTCTTGACGCAACAAGATGTGACTGGTGACACTGTTTGTTCTTAAGTCTACAGACGCTAAGACGCTGGAGTGGGTTCGCTCAAAATTGTTAGCCCCCGAAACGGATGATGAAATAGAACAAAGTGATAACTCTTTGCTCAGGGTCCACTGGTGCCATTTTTGAAACATATATAATTCTATATAAACAAGGCTGGAGATCAGAAAATCCAGAAACGGCTCAGCACTTTTTCAGCTAGCCTTCCCGGCTACCCTTGATGCTTGATGCAGCGAGCTTGCTGTTGAGGTGGAACGACGTTCCTCGTGTACCCTGCCGGAGGGCCTGGGCATTGCAATGGTTGAGGAAAGAATTTGGGAAAGCGAAAGATGTGACGCTTTCCGTTGACTGGAGGTGATTACGGAAGACCGTGCTTGGCTTAGTTCCACGGAGCAACAGTTGCTGTTTTCCCTGCTTTGGCTTCATGTTGACGCTCCAAGGTGTGCGAAACTTGGAAGAAGGCTTGTCTGAGCTGCAAAAGAAGGTAAAAGATCTTGAGCTCAGGACCTGCTGCCTGATTGGGATGTCACGATGTCCGATCTTCATTGCCTGTTTGGGGTCTGGGGTACAAAAGTTACAATCCCATGTTTGCACGATAGAACCATAGAGAATGTGATTTCGGCCCTGGATCCAAGAACCATGTCATCCCAAATTTCAAGCTGCGGCAGAATAACCGGATGTTTCACAAAAAGGTGAAACTCTGATACTTGTGATCTTGAGTTCGAGTGAAGGACTTCAGGGGAACAAGATGATGAGTGATGAGGAGAGGGGCTAAGCGAGGTGGGGTGGAATGACAGTCGGATATGAAAACAGAAAGTAAGTAGAGCATGATCAAATGCTTCCGCAAAGTTTTCTCATTGGGACAGGGAAATATCAGAAATCTTGCCGGGACGGAACGGCAGAAACAACACATGGAAGGGAATTCACGTCGTAAGCGCCAGGAGCCCAAAATGATGAATCTGCGAGCGCAAGAGGCTTGCAGACAAGGTGGGAGCAACTCTGAACAAACTGCTGTTCCAAATTATTTTAGCAAGCTCCTCGCTGCATTGTGCATGCACTCTCTGCATTCTATATAGCTATTCCAGCACAATAGAGCCAACGCAAGTCCGACGCATCACTTCAACGTGCAGCACAGTAACAAAAGTAACATCATGTCTAGTCTACTCTTTGTCCACCACCTTCAGCAAGGTAGGTGCAATCCAATTCATTTCACATCATTTCGCAATTTTGACAGAAATTGGTTTGTTTGAAAATGGAAGACCCCTACATCCCATTGTTTATCATAAGTCTCCCAATTGAAATGGCCATTTGGGGACACCATTTTTAGACACCCAAATCTGCCCTCGTTGTGCCCGCCAAATGCCAGCGCTGATCGCATCCCTTGTGATTCTTCAAGCTGCGGCTGCGGCTGAGAATCTGGACGCAACTCCCGAGGGGAGCAAAGCGACCCAGATTCGCCCATGGTACAGAGTTTATGAGCCTTGCTTCAATCATCTCATCCGCACACACATTAATAATATATATACATATATAAATTATATATATATATGTACACATACATACACACTAGATATGCTATAAGCGTGAATTGAATTATGAACGAGCGAATGAATCAACAAGTATTGTAATTTCGAGAGCGAGAGGGGAGGGAGGGAGAGAGAGAGAGAGAGAGAGATGGAGAGACGTTTGCATCTAAGCATGGGCTTCATACGCATTAGCCTCTGTACAAGAAGATACGTGGTTGATCTAAAAGTTCCTTGCAAAGAATTAAAGTGCGAAGACCGTTGAAGTTATGCTTCGAACCCTCGCCGATTTTTTTTGCGTTCGCGAACTATTTTGAACAAGTTCCGCGAAAGTTTGAAGTGACTGATAATTGTGCCCATATATAAATATAGCTTTTTTTTATAAAATATATATATATATATACTCACAGATTATATAGGGATATTTTCGCGAAAGTTCCACAAAAGTTACGCGAAGGAGCGGGCGGAATTGAGAGTGCATTTTTGAAGCGGGTGGCCCAGTAAGCTTTACACACATGATCCAAATATAAATATATATATATTTATTTATTTATTTATTTGTCTATTAATATAGACCCAAGAAGCAACAACGTGTCCTGAGAAGGGAAACTGGGGTGCTAGCCTAGCTGCATATTTACAAGGCTATCGAGAAGTAATCTATGACAATTTGGTAGGTAGTGACTGAGTCTTCATGAGAGGCATGGTTGCCCCACATGGGTCCTCCGAAAGATAAATATAGAGCTCTCGAAAGTTTCGCAAGAGTATACTTTCATTCTATTTGCGGAGAATGGTTGTTTGCGGGGAGGAAGGAATTTGGATCAACCACTACTTGCACACGTACACGCACATCAAAACCTAGGGTGCATGCCCAGTTCCTTCAGATTCCAAAACAATCTAATTGTTGCCTCAAAGGACCTTCCCATACGTTGAAATATTATGTGGGCCCGGGAATCTTCCAACAGGAGAGCAACCTGAAGAACATGATATTCTTCGCTTTGAGCTTCATCGTTGTTGCTGGATTCCTTGGAGACAAGTACTACGAATATGTCCGGCACAAGAAGCGCGATCGAGATAAGACAAAGAAGGAGGACAAGGGAAGCAAACAGGAGATGTGGGCAGATCCCGATCGCCAGGCAGTCTTAACGGAAGCAGTCCGACAAGTGGTCCAAAGAAAGACCCCAGAGCCAAGCGCCTAAGCGAAATCAGCGAAGAAACCTGCCACCGCGACATCGCCACGGTGGGGCCATGGCAGAAACGGCAGCGTTGCCGGCGACGCCACAGCGCCACGAGATCAGCTGACGCTAGCGGCGTGCAAAAAAGTATTGTCCTTGTGCGCAGAGATCATCAGAGATCATCAGAGCATTCAAATGAATTCAACTTGATGTTCCTTGGCTTTGCAATGCAAATCTGTGCAGGTCAATCCTTGGCCGAACACCTTTAGGATCTTTAGAACTGCTTCGCGGAGTGCAAAAGATGTATATAGCGTGCGCAGCGTGTCTGAAAGACAATTGGACCACAGTGACAGCAAGGTCTAGAGTCATCAGCCCTTGCATGCTAAAGGTGGCTGTTTGAATGTATGCTCCTGACACTTTGCACATGTCGTTTCCGGATTTGGCTCAGTCCCTGTAATATATTGACTTGACCATAACATGCCAGCCATGGTTGGCACGAGGCGGAGAGGAACTGAGGCCGCGCCCCAGGGATCTCTAGGGTGCAGTTTGAGGTAGCACTTGTATTGGTAGGCCTCCCCAGAGCCAACAGATTTGTTTTGTGCAAGAGTTTGCCATGCATTTTGCACATTTTGCTTGGGTGAGTGCCCAGTTTTCCATCGTTTTCCACCAGACCCGCACGCACTGGTTGTGGTTTGAAGCGTGCCAGGTGCGTGGGGGCTGGTTGGCATTGGTGCTGGCAGGTGGGAGAACCCAACCCCCAAAGGCAGGACATGTACGTAGGCTATCGTAGGCTGGATTGGCAAAATGCCGATTGGTAAAATTCCGAAGCATTTGAGTTTGCCGAACAAGAGTTGCAGTGCCGGTAAAACAGTCAGGAAGAAAACTGCAATCGGGAGATTCATACAAGTGGTGCCAATAAGTTTTTCTTCCACGTTTGTTGATTCCCAGTGCGCCACCACTTGCAGTTTGATGTGCCTCGCAGGAGTGGCATGTTGCAGTACGGGGCAGCTCTGCTGGATTGCAGGTGTGGCGGGGTTGATTCCACACCAAGCTTCAGCATCATGCGCAGTTGCTCAATGTCCCATTTTCATCCATATTAGGGCTTCAAACATCACCTTTCAATCCTTTAGTGCAAGCCCAAAAAACATAGAAATGTCATCAACCACTATTCTAGAAGTTTTTCTTGTTTGGGTGGGTGGGAAGTGCTGTAGATGGTTCATGAGTTCATGAAGATGATACCCCTGGTTCGGGTCGACTTGCCGAGGTGGCAGGCGTGAGCTGATCGCTGGAGCTGTGGCTGGAGCCTCACCATTTTCTGCGGTAAACCAGTCATCTCAAGATAGCTGAGCAGAGGCAGCAGAGGATGTTTCGTGCAAAACACCCTGAGGCGGGTGGCATATTTGCCCCAACCGCTGCGAATGCCTTCCAAAATGCCGTCTACCAGGCGCTGGGCCCCTGAGAGTCCCTTCCAGTGTCTGGGCTGATGTAACCAGGTGGAGCGTTCGCTGAATGATGCCAAAAAGCCTGGCCCACAACCACCCGACCTGGGACTTCTGGAGAGGTAGGGATCCTGGGTGCGATTCAGCTACAGCAGCTACAGCAGCTACAGCAGCTACAGCTCAAGCTGTTCTGTCAATTTTCAATCTGGTTCGCAGGGAGTATCTGGTCAATCCTGCAGACACTTTGGACAAGAGTATGCTTGAAAAGAAGGGTGAGTCGGGTTGCAAGCTCAGCCGGCTCAGCCTTGGACTTTTCGCTCAGTGCTTGGGCTAGAGCAACTTCCATGCAGTGCCTCACCTGAGGGATCCTCAAAGAGTGTGGGCCGAGGGCGCCAAGACCTGAGATGACATGTCCCGACACGGCATGCGTCGTCATGCATCCATCTTGTCCATACAAACTCAGGAATTGTTTCTCCACCACCTACACAGACGTTGTGGACAAAGGCTTCCATGACTTGACGCCATGGCGTTGGGGGCTTGGAAATTGCGGAACTTGCGACAGATTCCTGTAGGGTTTGAAGTTCCGTGATGGAAATTGATGGAAACATGCAAAGATTGCCAAGGCTTCAAGGGCAAAACTCCTGACCAAGCAATGCAGGAGGTGCGCAAGTGATCATAGTGATCTGAGTGGAGTTGGTGGAGTTGGTGGAGTGGTTGGTAAATGGTGAGACGATCATGTCAGGTCGCCGATGTCATCGCTGCCTATCCACCAGGGCAGAGTGGCATTGATGGAGGAGGATACAAAGTGACGCAGATTGAGCCCAACTATTTGCCCTTTGTCAACAACTGATTGGCTCAACAGATCTCAACACAGTTGTCCTTCTTTGATAGGACACATACTTCTAGTTCGTATGACTCCGTGCCTGAACATTTGCAACGACGAATCTTCAGATATGTTTATATAGACATCTTCAGCTCACGGCTCTGAGGTACATCATTTTCGAGAGCCTTAAGAGGCGGCATTCGGCAGCTATTCATCTTAGATTCATCTTGTTCTGTTGCGAGCGTCCTGGTTGGGGTGGGCTTGGCCAGGGGCCACCGCGACGATGTGGAATTTGCTGCTTGCCTGAATGTTGGAGTCTGGCGTGAAGTGCTGAACATGCGCTTCAGCAAGGACACAGTTTTTCGAGATTTTTCAAGTCATCTATTTATCAATCAATCTATCTATCTATTTATCTATCTCTGAATCTCTCTCTCTCTCTCTATCATTAAATAAATAAATAAATATATATATATATAAATATCTATACATATAGATATAAAAACACATACATACATGCATACACGCATACATACATACATGCATACACGCATACATGCATACATGCATACATGCATACATGCATACATGCATACATGCATACATGCATACATGCATACATACATACATGCATCCATGCATCCATGCATACATGCATACATGCATACATGCATACATGCATACATGCATACATGCATACATGCATGCATGCATGCATTCATACATGCATACATACATGCATACATACATGCATACATACATACATACATACATACATACATACATATATGCATACATGCATACATACATACATACATACTGAAGAGTCTGAAGATCCAGGCAGTGATCCCTGGAACCCCGAACGATGCCCGAGAAGGTGGGCTTTATGTGCGGAGTGCGAGCCGACAGGCCCGGGGAGTTTTTCAACACAGCGACGTCAGAAGAGCTTTGATTCGTTTTTTTTTTTTCCCTCCTCTGTTTGGATATAATAATGATGTAATCCAGATGAACTATTATATCAATCCAGCAGATATTTATTATATCAATCATTATAATGTGTGGTTTCTGAAATGATGCTTTTTTTCCCTTTTCGATGTGTTGTTGGTTCTTTCTGTCAAGATTTGAAAGGAAACCACGACGCCCCTTCTGCAGGGAACCTATGACTTTGGAGTGAATGCCGTCCGCCTCAACAGAATTGCCAAGGACCAACATGCAATTCACATGTGCACATCGAAGCAGAAACATGATGTTGGAGGACTTGATGGCCAAAGGCGGCTGGGATATTCGCATGATCGACACTTGGCCGGAATGAGCCAAGCCTTTTTTGATCTCAAAAGCTCTAAGCCAAAAAGTGTGCCAAAAAAACATGAATTGTAGAGGATTGTAGACAATGTTGCCGATCTTTGCAGAAGCTCACCTTCAGGATGCCAAAACACATCCACGGTACTGGAGTGCGCCTGGCGGATTGACGGAATTGCATTGCTTCCTGCTTTTTCATCCCACTATTCCCACGGACTCTGGAGGTCAGAACTGCTTTGGAGGTGACATGGGACGCAAAGCTCCAATCGTTGTGAGGAAACAGCGGCTCGGGGCAACAAAAAACATAAAAACCACGTTTACCACTTGGCTTCGGATGTTTTTGAATCGGTTTGATGGCGTCTCCACCATTGATGTCCCGGCCTGCAGCTGCCCAGGTTCCCAGAATTTTGCAAGGAGTTTCCTCCTCGCGAGCCTTAGTGGCTTTGTACAGAAGGGTGGTGAAATTGTGATTTTCTCAAGGAGGCCGCAATGGAGTGCATAAAGACTTGCACTGAGACCCCTTGACATCCGATAGCAGCTCAACTATTCTTGAGCAAATCATATGATGCGCGTTGACACGGCCTGCGCCAGTAAGATTTGAAGCTGGCAACCAGACTGGGACAGGCTCGTACATTTTCG
Organism: Cladocopium goreaui; assembly: GCA_947184155.2. Taxonomy (NCBI): domain Eukaryota; class Dinophyceae; order Suessiales; family Symbiodiniaceae; genus Cladocopium; species Cladocopium goreaui. Next base: position 216,817 of record CAMXCT020000414.1, read on the forward strand.
GATATGGTTTCGAAGTAGCAGAGTCGCAGTTAAAAGGGAGCCGCTCTCCATGAAGGATGACATCACAGCTGTTTGCAGCTCACTTCCTGAAATAGACTTAGCTTAGCTTGCAACGGTTGGGGTGGTAGCGCCGCCATTTCTCCGCAACACTTGGGCTCACGTGAAAGCTGAGTACTTGTAGCTGCACCATTCATGCAAGGCACTTCCTTTCTTTTGCTTGACACATCCAGTCATGGCTGAAGTTATGAAGTCCCTCATTGAGATGTTTCAAGGTCTTTGAACCAGAACGAGACAGACCGAGACTTCACAAGCCTCTGTCGTTTTCAAAGGAGAAGCATGCACACACACACACAAAGCAAGCTCTCGCTTCAACAGCGGCATATAGCCGCAGCCCCAGCTTGTGATAGCGTGACCATGATGCCATGTATGAGATCTTCAATCTCAAGTACTTCTGCCTGGGCGAAGCCGAAGACACTTCGGAGGAACTGGACATCGCAGAGCTCAGGCGTCACGGAATGGCCCCCCATCAACTCCCATCAACTTGGGTGGAGAGCAGCTGTTTGAAAATCCTTTGAAGACCTCGGCTTACAGCACTTCAGATCAGAGGGCATCAACATACATCAGCCATCGCGCGCTTAAGTGCCACTGCCGCAGGTCCACGACTTCCAAAGAGTCCAAGGTGTCCAAGGTGTCCAATGTGTCCAACGTTCCACCTCAGGAAGCCAGCAGCTCTAGCAGTCGCTTGACTCAGTGAGTTTTTCTATATTCCTAAAGATCTAAAGGGTCCTGGAGGTTGCGTTGCTGGTGTGGATTGGGTTTGGGATGTTTGGGTGGAGGACAGAGCCAAACCCGCAGACCTTGCAGGGTTTTGCGGGAAGTTTTTTCGTTCTCACCATTGATCCAAGGCTCAAGCGGCGATGACGCACGAGAAGGAGCACCTGGCTTCCACTTGGTAGCTTGTCTCTATCTCTGCCAGTCAACGGTTTCCAGACAAACAGATGGCTTGAGGTTTTTGAGGGGGGATGTGGTATGGACAATGCACCGAATGCACCCCACATGTTAGCACCTGTTAGTGTTTGTCAGTGCCCTTTTGTCCTCAACCCCGTCAATTTCATGTGAGCATGAACGCATTCTGGCAAAACACTTTCATCCCTTCCTTCTCCCCTTCCTGCGCCCTCAATGCACATCAAATCACATTGAAACTGAAGCTCCACAATCCTTTGAGTGTTTGCATGCCACAGTGCTGCTACTTGCTGTGTATGTTTCAGTGCGGGTTGGTCATTGCCCATCTGTTTCAGCACCGCACTCCAAGACACACCTACGTCGACTTGTAAGACAGCGCGCCAGCACTTCACTGGAGAATCCACTGGATGAAGGCGACCGTTTGAAGCATCCCATCCGTGTGCAACGGAGCTGTACCGATGTGGCGTGGCTGGGGTGCTTTGTGGCCTGCATCACCGCTCTATCAGTCTTAAGCTTCGCCGTGAGGACCAGCCTAGGGATCTTACTGACGTGCCATTGGGATCGATTGGGCCTTTTCTGCAGACATTGGCCATCTCATTTTGCAATAAACTTCATTCAATGAACAGCCCATCCATGTTAATACCTTTTTCGGAAACAAGCCAAGAAATTCTCATGAACAGTTTCAAGACTCGTATGACATACGCGCTCACTGTGGAATCACACAAGCACTTGCCAGGATGCCCGGACAAGCTGAGAGTCTTCCAACTCTTGTGGCTGTGCATGACTCCCTGGCGCACACCTGCGGTGTTGAGCAAATGAGACACCAACCTTTTGCGACGACCTCAGCCCATTCTTCATTGAGAAGTGGGATGACTGGTTGATCCAGGGGTTTCAGAGCTGTCTTGCTGGCACCTTGGTGCTTCATATGCAGTAGCTGACAGTCTCGGGTGTGCTGACCACCTAGGCCTTCATATGCAAAGACGATGGAGGGAATCTTAACTTCACGGATATACTTTGAAGCTTGGCTTGTGATCAGAATTATTGACACAAGCATGTCACCAATGTCCAGCTTTGTCCTTGACATCAACTTGACATTCTGACCTCTTTGGCCTCGAGGCGTCAAACCTGTCGCCCGTTTCTATTTGGTATCCTGAGGCTTGAGCAGCTGCCCAACCAACAACTCGGGACAAATGTGTGGGGCACTCGGAAGCAGGCACCAAGCGGAATCCAAGCCTTTGCCGCCCGAGGCTGGAGCAATACCACCCAGTCTTTTGCGGAGGTTTGTGGCAACGTGGTGAGCGCTTTTTGCTGACTGCTTTGGACATTTTTGGACATCTAGACCCTGATTTGCCTTCTACTTAGTACATCATAGCACTTCTACTATCACATATTTGGGGCGCGAGATTTCACACGTGGACGGAGGTGGCTGGATATGCAACAAAACCTGCAATACCGCACATATTGGCATGGTGCAGGCGAGTGTATTTTGCGTGTTTTGAGTATCGGGAATCGGTAGTCTTAGTCTGACATAGTCTGACTGCCTGGCTCTAGACTGGAGAAAAGGCCAGTGGACAATTTCCTGTATGTCTTGGTGCTGGAATATGCGAACAAAGTGCTTTGGCGTCCATTGGGAAGTCGGTTTTTGTGCGAAGTCCAGTCTAGGTTGTGGATGCTTGCCACAGACATGAAGACTAAATGAGCAGATTCACTCTGCAGTCTTGTCTATAAATCTGCTGGCCACAGCTATCATCGTGTAAGAAAAAAGAACGGTGTAATGTGGATAAAACGATATTAAACTACCCATTTGGGAATGGTCTATACCTGTAAAAATTGTGATTTGGGGATGCTTTATGGCATTGTTTTACCGACTGGATTTGTCAGGTATGGGGCATCCTGAGCGTTGGCTACACCATGTTAATGTTTTGGCGCCTGTCGGTGCCCGTCCTTGTCACTGCTGTGGCTGGGCTGTTCCTCTCCTTGTGCCACTCGACACGCAAAGGTCGAAAGAGGAACGGGGAAGAACTGCGACCAAGATATACGTGTTTAAATGTAAATATAAATGAATGGATGGATGGATAGATAGTTAGATAGATAGATAGATAGATAGATAGATATAAATAAATAAATAAATGAACACATATACAAACAGAATAAAAAAGACAAGTAAATGAATAGAGGAATAACTCAATAAATAGATAGATAGATAGATAGATAGATAGAT
>CAMXCT020000414.1:225000-254488 GCA_947184155.2 Cladocopium goreaui
CATACATACATACCAGCACATACATACATACCAGCACATACATACATACCAGCACATACCGGCACATACTGGCACATACCGGCACATACCGGCACATACATACATACCGGCACATACATACCAGCACATACATACCGGCACATACATACATAAATACATACATACATACCTACATACCTACATACCTACATACCTACATACCTACATACCTACATACCTAGATACCTAGATACCTAGATACCTAGATACCTACATACCTACATACCTACATACCTACATACCTACATACCTACATACCTACATACCTACATACCTACATGCCTACATACCTACATACCTATATACCTACATACCTACATACCTACATACCTACAGCACATACACGTATACATACACACACACACATATATATATATATATGTACATACATGCACACACACACACATAGACACATATCCATATCGATGTTCATATGCATATGCATATTCATATTCATATGCAGACATACGCATTTATACAAGGATATAGTTTACTGTATGTAGGTATAGAGATGCACCAAAAAGGTGCTCGAAGAGATGCCAACAGCAACGGAGGCAACAACATGGAAAAAATAATGCCAAAATTGGGCTTGCCTTCATTTTGTTCCAGGATTCATAGGAATGGTAGATGCTGAACTTGGTGCTCAGGTATTTGTGTCGCATGTTGTGCATGCAGCCGCATGCATGAGTTTGACAGAGCTGCCACCTGTATCAAGTTGTGTGGCACCCAGACCTTCCTGTGATGTGCCCCCCAATTGTAAACATTTCTTTTCAACCAATTACCTGGTGGATGCTTGTAACATCTTGCATTTGGATATGCGAGATCACTGGTGGCAGTTGTTTGTTACTTAAATTCAACATCAACATCCATGGCACATCGTTTCCAAGAGCAGGTCGTGTAGCTGCGTGCTCCAGACGCCCATGTTGCATTTTGGCCCTTGTGTGGTGTTGCTGCTTCTTGGATCGTGAAAGGATTGGACGCGCTGGGAAAGCAGACATCACTGGGTCATGTTGGGTAAATCTAGCATCAGAAACCATGGCTTTTAAACATTCAACATGGGTGTTTCCCGTAATTCTTCGGTTAAGCTTCTTCTTGGGGACAAGCTTTCCGACAGAGATGCGGTGGTGTGTGTGTGTGTGCGTGTGCGTGTGTAGTTCTCGCAGAAGCAGGTTCAGAGTGGCTTCGTCCCTTGCCGTGCTTTGTTGCCTCATAACGGCGCACACAGGCAGAATCCGGACCGATCTGCAAACGTACTTGTTGCAAGGTTAAACACATTGCATCCCATCGATCAATGTCAATCATCTACTAGCATCTCCAGTTGTTCGTTAAATCCAATTAAAAACCCCATGAAATCCCGATGAAACCCATCAAAATTCACCCAAACCATGGTGGTTGCTGGCTGCGATGTTTTTGGAGGCATCTTCCTTGATTTCTTTGAGCACGGCTCTGCCATGGTACGCTGCTCTATCGAGCAGCGGGAGGAGTGCCTTTGGGATGCGGCACTCTTTGCGTTGTGGAACATTACCTGGATTTGGCACCTTGGCTGCGCGTTCTGGTGCAGTCTCCTGTATTTGGGTCTCAGTGCGAAGCAGTCACAGCTGTCAGCAGCTGTCAGCAGCTGTCAGCAGCTGTCAGCAGGATTCAGATCCTCTTCACCGCCAGCTGGGAATTTGCTGTGGCATATCTTGCTGCAGCTTCTCGATGGCAGTGGCGTTGTGTAGGCCGGGGGGAAGGCCTGGCAGCTGGGCAGCGTGCGCGGAGCCAAGGAATGGTACCTGGAAGGTGGCTTTCATGAAGAGAATCACTTTCAGAAAGGCAAGATTGGGCTGATCCAGTGCTGCAGACAATGCCATGTCTGGTGGGTGCCTGGGCACTCAAAAAGTGCTGGGTTTGCAGGGAGCAAAGTCAGTTCTGATGACTCCCGTGTCTTCGCTGACCTTTGAGGCATTATTCCGATATCACTTCGGAACCATGGTCAAAGCTTCTGTATTCATTGGTACCTTTGGCATTTGTATCACGTGCAGACGCTGCAATAAAAAGCGAGCATCGCAATCTGACTACTAGTTACTAGTGACCATGCCGTGCAGACGAAGCGACGCAGCGAGGCATTCTGCGGCCAGTTCGCTTCGTCCTGGGCAGCTTGACAGCTGTCGTTGCTCGGCTATCCGGAAGTTTGCAGGGAGCTACGGGGCTGTGGGTATCCATACTCCATATGAAATGGGGTGCCGGGTGCCAACCAAATGAGAGGCTGCTCTCTCCAAGGCGCGGATTGAAGCTAACCCAGTGGCAGGCATCATTCTCTGCTGCTGTGGCTGTCTCGTGGACGTGTACGAGCAATATTTCGAACGACTCTCAGCCAATGCCTATATCGAGGCGCTGTGGCAGTGCCATTTGGCAGTGACCCCATGGTGACCCGATGGTGACCCTTTGCAGTTGATTGTTGGCAGTTGCATAGGATACATCAACCAAGAAATGAATGAAGACATCAATTACAAAAAAGATGAGTCATTGACGACTAGATCAACAAGAAAATTGCTTAGTAGATAAATGTATACGCATATGTACATGTACATGTGCACATTCAAGGGCACATGAAAATGCATATGCATATCAGCATAGCCAAGAATGGGGATCATTGACACCAAGAAATTGGAACCCTGCAGGTGGCCCTCTCTGGGGCAAACCTCGAGACAGCTGCCTTCGAAGCCGGCGAGGTCAGTGCGCGTCAGACCAACACGGTGACTTGGTCCATGGCCGCCATGGCCCTGCTCCGCTGCGTGAAACCTGACCAAATTGACCAACTCGGAAACACTGAGGCGAGCAATTTGAATGGTACGACATTCATCTTTCAGTGTCTTGCCTCAACCACCATTTCCTCCTACCGATTCTTGCCTTTTCCTATCTTTTCCTCTTTGGTTTCGATCTGAAGTGCTTGGCCCTTGGAGGGGAGAGCTGAGGCTTGTGGGCTTGGCGCTCATATGGTGGGCGGGTTACTTCATCATGTGGATGAGACTCGGCATCTCTGAGTGCAGACTACACATGGGTTTGAAAATGAAGTCCTTATACTTATACCTATGCCTATACACCCTTTTAATGGGAAAATAATGATAAACTATTACGAAAGCCAGCCGGGAAGCTTTGCAGGGTAATGTACCAGGCGGCAAAACAGTGACGGTGGGTATCGATTCCCCCATTGATGGCAGTAGAGGTGCCCCAACTTCGGGCCGAAGACGCCGAAGACGCCGCAGACGCCGCAGACGCCGCAGACGCCCGAAGACGCCCGAAGACGCCCGAAGACGCCCGAAGACGCCCGAGACGCCCAAGACGCCCGAAGAAGACGCCGAAGACGCCCGAAGACGCAGACGCCGAAGACGCCCGAAGACGCCCGAAGACCGCCCGAATAACCCCTAAGACGCCGAAGAGACGCCCGAAGACGCCGCTAAGACGCCTCCCTGAAGACCGCCGAAGACGCCCGAAGACCCGCCGAATGACGCCGAGACGCCCGAAGACGCCGAAGACGCCGAAGAAGACGCCGAAGACGCCCGAAGACGCCCGAAGACGCCGAAGACGCGCGAAGACGCCCGAAGACGCCGAAGACGCCCGAAGACGCCGAAGACGCCCGAAGACGCCGAAGACGCCGAAGACGCCTGAAGACGCCGAAGACGCCCGAAGACGAAGAAGACGCCGAAGACGCCCGAAGATGCCGCAGGGTTCCGAACAGGAGTTTAGAAACTAACTCCAGATTTCATTTGTGTCGTTTTACTCCGACCATGTCCGACCAACCCCAAACTTGTCATTTTGATTTATCTTGAGCCATGTTTTATCTACCTCCCTCGGCCCTACAACACAACACGTTCAACATATGAAGCAAGTTGACCTGTCGAGTCATTCTGCTAGTCATTATCATAATATTTAGTCCCTTCTCCACACAAACACTATGTTCAACATATGAACCAACTTGGCATCTTGAGTCATGTTTGAAATGTCTTTTCCTTCCCCTACAACAAGACAATACGTTGAACAGATGAAGAAAGTTGGCATCGTGAGTCATGATTGAAATTGGATCCAACCAAGCAATATATACATTCTGGCCCCTACAAAACACAACGTTCAACATCGTTCAGCATGAACAAGCCATCTCGAGCTATGTTTAACAGGTCCTTTCCCTACCTTTGCAAACCAATACGTTGAATATATGAACAAAGTAGAAATGTCACGTCATCTTTATATTTTGAACTCCTGTCCTTCCCCTGAAAAACAATACCTCGAACACACCAAAGAATAGGCTTTCGACATTTACAATTCCGTGACCCTACGCTGCAATACCTTGAACATGTGATCATAGTTGGCATTTTGGGTCATTATTATGATTTCATCCCCTTCCTCCTGCCCTGTACAAACCGCTACATTCAACATATGACCCAACTTGGCATCTTGGGTCATTTTTGAAATATACCCCCCTCGACCTTTCAATATGTTGAACAAATGAAGTAAATTGACATGTCGAGTCCCCGTCATCAAGATTTTTTGCGCTTCCGGCGTTACAAAACAATATGTTGAACCAACAAAATTGTCAGCTCAAATCATTTCTAAAATTTACCCGCCCCTCGACCCTACAAGGCAATACATTCAACATATTAAACCAACTTGGCACCTTGAGTGATGTTTAAAATGTTTTTCCTCCCCTGCATATTATTGCCTTGAATATTGAACACATTATGTCAATTTTTTGCACCCCCAAAACCTCCACAAAACCATACATTTGAAAGCAGAACAAAACTTCTATCTTGAGTTCTTTTTCCCCACCTGCCAGGTGAAGGTTTCTAGATTTTAACAAAGGTGCGACTCCTTCCTCTTCTTCTTCTCCTTCCTCTCCTTCCTCTCCTTCTCTTCTTCCTCGCCGGCTGTGGATGCAGTGGAGTGCGGCTCGACCTGAGTGCCATGCCGCGAGATCAGGATGCCTGGACCCGACAGCCATATCGCGCGCTCAGGAAGCTGTGGAGCGCGCCTGGACCCGAACAAACAGAATGGCAGAATATACGTCAGATACAATGCCAGAAAGAATGTCAGATAGAATATCAGAATATATTTGCCATAAATACTTCCAGATGGTATGTCGTAAACTATGTCAGAACATATAGCGCGTAAGAGAGGGGCATAAACTTACATTCCATCAGCCCTGCAAAGCAATAGGTTCAACATATATTATATGAACAGTTGACACATGTAGTTAGTGTTATATAGATTTTCAAACACATCCCCTACAAGGCATTCAACATGTAAACGAACTGGGCATCTTGAATCATGTTGAACATGTCTTTTCCTTCCTCACAAAACAACACGTTGAATTTATGAACAAAGTCAAAAATGTTGATTTATTTTCACATATTTCAGCCCCCCCTACCCTACCCTACAAAACAATACGCTGAACAGACGAAGAAAATTGCCATTTTGAGTCAATTTTGTGATTTACCACCCATCGACCCTACCAGATAATATGTTGAACTTATGGAAAAAGTTAACTGGCTGAGTTCTTCTCATCGGTTTACCTCATCAAAACACTACGTTTAACATAGTTGAACATATGAACCAACGTAGCATCTTGAGTTACGTTTAAAATATCGTTTCCTCCCGTGCAAAGCAACACGTTGACTATGAACACAGGGGAAGGGTTAAGTCAGTTCATTTTTTTTATGCCTCCCCCCGCCACAAAACAATATGAATGTTGAACACATGAAACAAATTGAGATCTTGAGCCAGTTTTGAAATTTATTCCCCCCTGACCTTACCATGAAGTTGACATGTTGAGTCGGGTCATTGCTACAAACTTGCCCGCCCGTCCCCTACAAAACACTACGTCCGTTCAACATTAGAGCTAACTTGGCATCTCGAGTCATGATTCAAATGTCATTTCCTTCCCCTTCAACAAAACAATACGTTGAACAAATTAAGACAATTCATCTTGAGTCATTTTTGAAAGTTACGACCCCCCGACCCTACACAGCAGTACGTTAAACATGTAAAGAAAATTGGCATATTGAGTCATTTTGTAGATTTCGTCACCGTCCTGTTGAAAGCACTACGTTCAACATATGAACCAACGTGGCATCCTGAGTCATGTTCAAAAAGTATTCTTTATTCCTCAAAAATCAATACGTTGAATATACGTATGAACAAAGTTGAAATGTTGATTTGTCTTGAAAAAAATCACCCCCTCCCTTTCCAATTCATACATTGAACACATGAAGAAAAATTGCATCTTGAGTCATTTTGCAATTTACAACCCCTCGACTGACCCTACAAAATAAAACCTTTTGCATACCGAGAAAGCTTACATGTCGCGTCAGTTTTGAAATTTACCCTTCTCAACGCTACAAAGATTATAGTCGAACATTTTGGAATTTTACCAACACCTTGACCCTACAAATCAATACATTCAACATATGGATCAAGTTGACATGTTGATTCATTCTATTGGATTTACCTGCCCTGTCCCCTACAAAACATTTTGTTTAACGTATGAATCAGCATGGCATCTTGACTTATGTTAAAATGTTCATTGCCTTCCCCTACAACAAAACCATACATTGAACACATGAAAAAAAGGAATCTTGAGTCATTTTTGAAATTTACAACCCATCGACCCTACAAAACAACACGTTGAACATATGGAGAGATTTCGCATGTCGAGTGATGCTTGGGATTTCCGTCCCTTCGACCCTGCCGGACAAATGGTTTAAGGTATGAAGAAAGTTGCCATGCGGAGTCATTTTTGAAATTTACATCTCCTCGACCCTACCTAGCTAGCACCCCCTTCAACAAATGAACAAACTTGGCATGTTGAGTCATTGTTAAAGATCTACTCCCCTGTGCCCTACAAAAATATACGTTCAAAGTCGTTCAACAAACAAACCTGTTTGGCATCTTGAGACGTGTTTAACATGTTCTTTTCCATGCAAGTCAGAACCTTGAAGATAGGAACACAGTTGAAACGTTAAGTCATCTTTTGTCATCCGCCCTCCCCCACAAAAACAATATCTTGAACACATGGGGGCAATTCTCAGCTTGAGTCATTTCTCAATTTACCAATTTTTCAATTTATTCCCTTTTTCGGTCCTACAAAGCAATATGTTCAACGTTGGAAGAAAGTTGACACGTGGAATCGTTGTTGCGAATTTACCCTCCTCGACCCTACAAAACAATACGTTCATTGTATGCGGAAAGTTACCACGTGGTGTCATTTTGAAAATTTACCCCCCCCCTCGAACCTTCAAAACCATACGGTTGATTCAACATATGAAGAAAGTTGACATGTTGAGTCATTGCTATAGATTTATCTTCCGGCCCCCTACAAAACACTTTGTTCGACATATGAACCGACTTGGCATCCTGAGTCATGTTTGAAATGTCTTTACCTTCCCCTACAACAAAGCAAGACGTTGAACGAACAAAATTGGAACTTCGAGTCATGTTTGGAATCTACGCCCACTGGACCATACACAGCAATACATTCAACATATGGATCAAGTTGACATGTTGATGCATTCTTTTGGATTTACCTGCCCTGTCCCCTACGAAACGCTATGTTTAGTGTATGAACCAGCATGGCATCTTTACTTATGTCAAAATGTTCCTTGCCTTCCCCTGCATCAAGACAATACGTTGAACACATGGAAAGAAAGGCATCTTGAGTCATTTTTGAAATTTACAGTCCCTCGACCCTACAAAGAAATACGTTAAAAAAAACGGTGAAAGTTGACACGTCGAGTTTTGTTTACGGTGAAAGTTGACACGTTGAGTTTTTCTTAAAATTGAGGTTTTCTCGACTTTACAAAGCAAACGGTTGAACAAGTGCAGAAAATTGACATGTGGGGTTATTTTTGCAATTTATAACCTCTCGTCGACTCCACAAAATACAAAGCAGTACCTGTAATATATGAACAAAGTTGACATGTTGAGTCGTTGTTTTGAAGTTTGAATGTATTCCCTCCATCTCCCCCGATCCCTTTTAAAACGCTACGCTCAACATATCAACCAATTTGGAATCTTGAGTCATTGTTATGCTTTTTCCCCGCTGTCCCCTACCAAAACACTACGTTCAACATATAAAACAATTTGGCATCATGAACCATGTTTAAGGTGTCTTTTCCTTCCCCTGGAAATTATTACGTTGAATATATGAACAAAATGAAATGTAATCATTCTTATATTCGTTAATTCCTTCTCCTACAGCAAGCGAATATGTTGAACATGTGAAGAACATTGGCATCTTGAGCCATTTTTGAAACTTATCTCCCTCGACCCTACAAAGCAATAGGTTTAGCATATGAGTCATTGTTATAGATTTAACATGATTTAACCCCTTCGACCTCACAAAGCAATACGCTCAACAGAATATGTGGGGTAAATTGTTGAAATTTCCCGCCCATCCACCCTACAAACCAATACGTTCAACACACGAACAAAGGTCAGAGACAGGGGCGTCAAAACGGACAAAGATCTCCTGTGGCAGTCGGTCAGGGGTCGTCAGGAGTCGTCAGGGGTCGTCAGGGGTCGTCAGGGGTCGTCAGGGGTCGTCAGGAGTCGTCAGGGGTCGTCAGGGGTCGTCAGGGGTCGTCAGGGGTCGTCAGGGGTCGTCAGGGGTCGTCAGGGGTCGTCAGGGGTCGTCAGGGGTCGTCAGGGGTCGTCAGGGGTCGTCAGGGGTCGTCAGGGGTCGTCAGGGGTCGTCGGGTCGTCAGCGTTCGAGGTCGTCAGAGTCGTCAGGAGTCGTCAGGAGTCGTCAGCTAAAATTGGACAACTGTTGTTGCCATCTCTGGATTCCCCCTAGGTCCGGTTTTCTGGGGTTTTCTGGGCTCAGTCAATGGACAAATAGATGGGCCAGCTAGTTAGAGGAGATTGGAGAGAGAAGGACATTGGGTGAAAAGTATGTGCAAGAAGGGTTTCTGGGTGAAGAGTCTCGGGGTGAAAAGTATATGGGTGAAAAGTCTGCGCAAGAAGAGTTTCTGGGTGAAGAGTCTCTGGGTGAAAAATCTGTGCAAGAAGAGTTTCTGGGTGAAGAGTCTCTGGGTGAAAAGTATATGGGTGAAAAGTATGTGCAAGAAGAGTTTCTGGGTGAAGAGTCTCTGGGTGAAAAGTATATGGGTGAAAAGTAGGTGCAAGAAGAGTCTCTGGGTGAAAGTATATCGGTGAAAAATATGTGCAAGAAAAGTTTGTAGGTGAAGAGTCTCTGGGTGAAAAGTATATTGGTGAAAAGTATGTGCAAGAAGAGTTTCTGGGTGAAGAGTCTCTGGGTGAAAAGTATATGGGTGAAACGTATGTGCAAGAAGAGTCTCTGGGTGAAAAGTATATGGGTGAAAAGTATTCTCTGGGTGAAAAGTATATGGGTGAAAAGTATGTGCAAGAAGAGTTTCTGGGTGAAAAGTATGTGCAAGAAGAGTTTCTGGGTGAAGAGTCCCTGGGTGAAAAGTATATGGGTGAAAAGTATGTGCAAGAAGAGTTTCTGGGTGAAGAGTCTCTGGATGAAAAGTATATGGGTGAAGTAATATGGGTGAAAAGTATGTGCAAGAAGAGTTTCTGGGTGAAGAGTCTCTAGGTAAAAAGTATATGGGTGAAAAGTATGTGCGAGAAGAGTCTCTGGGTGAAGAGTCTCTGGGTAAAAAGTATATGGGTGAAAAGTATGTGCAAGAAGAGTTTCTGGGTGAAGAGTTTCTGGGTGAAAAGTATATGGGTGAAAAGTATGTGCAAGAAGAGTTTCTGGGTGAAGAGTCTCTGGGTGACAAGTATATGGGTGAAAAGTATGTGCAAGAAGAGTTTCTGGCTGAAGAGTCTCTGGGTGAAAAGGGTGAAAAATATGTGCAAGAAGAGTTTCTGGGTGAAGAGTCTCTGGGTGAAAAGTATATGGGTGAAAAGCATGTGCAAGAAGAGTTTCTTGGTGAAGAGTCTCTGGGTGAAAAGTATATGGGTGAAAAGTATGTGCAAGAAGAGTTTCTGGGTGAAAAATCTGTGCAATAAGAGTTTCTGGGTGAAGAGTCTCTGGGTGAAAAGTATATGGGTGAAATGTTTGTGCACGAAGAGTTTCTGGGTGAAGAGTCTCTGGGTGAAAAGTATATGAGTGAAAAGTCTGTGCAAGAAGAGTTTCTGGGTGAAGAGTCTCTGGGTAAAAAGTATGTGGGTGGAAAGTATGTGCAAGAAGAGTCTCTGGGTGAAGAGTATATGGGTGTGCAAGAAGGGTTTCTGGGTGAAGAGTCTCTGGGTGAAAAGTATATGGGTGAAAAGTATGTGCACGAAGAGTTTCTGGCTGAAGAGTCTCTGGATGAAAAGGGTGAAAAGTATGTGCAAGAAGAGTTTCTGGGTGAAGAGTCTCTGGGTGAAAAGTATATGGGTGAAAAGTATGTGCAAGAAGAGTTTCTGGGCGAAGAGTCTATGGGTGAAAAGTATGTGGGTGAAAAGTATGTGCAAGAAGAGTTTCTGGGGGAAGAGTCTCTGGGTGAAAAGTATATCGGTGAAAGATTAGTGCAAGAAGAGATTCTGGGTGAAAAGTCTGTGCAAGAAGAGTCTCTGGGTGAAAAGTATATGGGTGAAAAGTATGTGCAAGAAGAGTTTCTGGGTGAAGAGTCTATGGGTGAAAAGTATATGGGTGAAAAGTATGTGCAAGAAGAGTTTCTGGGTGAAGAGTCTCTGGGTGAAAAGTATATGGGTGAAAAGTATGTGCAAGAAGAGTTTCTGGGTGAAGAGTCTATGGGTGAAAAGTATGTGGGTGAAAAGTATGTGCAAGAAGAGTTTCTGGGTGAAGAGTCTCTGGGTTAAAACTATATGGATGAAAAATTGTGCAAGAAGAGTTTCTGGGTGAAGAGTCTCTGGGTGAAAAGTATATGGGTGAAAAGTATGTGCAAGAAGAGTTTCTGGGTGAAGAGTCTCTGGGTGAAAAGTATATGGGTGAAAAGTATGTGCAAGAAGAGTTTCTGGGCGAAGAGTCTCTGGGTGAAAAGTATATGGGTGTCTGTGCAAGAAGAGTTTCTGGGTGAAGAGTCTCTGGGTTAAAAGTATATGGGTGAAAAGTATGTGCAAGAAGAGTTTCTGGGTGAAGAGTCTCTGGGTGAAAAGTATATTGGTGAAAAGTATGTGCAAGAAGAGTTTCTGGGCGAAGAGTCTCTGGGTGAAAAGTATATGGGTGAAAAGTATGTGCAAGAAGAGTTTCTTTCTGGGTGAAGAGTCTATGGGTGAAAAATCTATGCAAGAATTGTTTCTGGGTGAAGAGCCTGTGGGTGAAAAAGTATATGGGTGAAAAGTATGTGTAATAAGAGTTTTTGGGTGAAGAGTCTCTGGGTGAAATGTTTATGGGTGAAAAGTATGTGCAAGAAGAGTTTCTGGGTGAAGAGTCTCTAGGTAAAAAGTATATGGGTGAAAAGTATGTGCGAGAAGAAAAGTATGTGAAAGAAGGGTTTCTGGGTGCAGAGTCTCTGGGTGAAAAGTATATGGGTGAAAAGTATGTCCAAGAAGAGTTTCTGGGTGAAGAGTCTCTGGGTGAAAAGTATATGGGTGAAAAGTATGTGCAAGAAAGAGTTTCTGGGTGAAGAGTCTCTGGGTGAAAAGTATATGGGTGAAAAGTATGTGCAAGAAGAGTTTCTGGGTGAAGAGTCTCTGGGTGAAAAGTATATGCGTGAAAAGTATGTGCGAGAAGAGTCTCTGGGTGAAAAGTATATGGGTGAAAAGTATGTGCAAGAAGAGTTTCTAGGTGAAGAGTCTCTGGGTGAAAAGTATATGGGTGAAAAGTATGTGCAAGAAGAGTTTCTGGGTGAAAGTATATGGGGGAAAAATATGTGCAAGAAAAGTTTCTAGGTGAAGAGTCTCTGGGTGAAAAGTATATGGGTGAAAAGTATGTGCAAGAAGAGTTTCTGGGTGGAGAGTCTCTGGGTGAAAAGTATATTGGTGAAAAGTATGTGCAAGAAGAGTTTCTGGGTGAAAAGTATATGGGTGAAAAGTATGTGCAAGAAGAGTTTCTAGGTGAAGAGTCTCTGGGTGAAAAGTATATGGGTGAAAAGTATATGGGTGAAAAGTAAAATTGAGGCTCCGATGTGGGACCATTATATGTGCAAGAAAAGTTTCTGGGTGAAGAGTCTCTAGGTGAAAAGTATATGGGGGAAAAGTTTGTGCAAGAAGAGTTTCTGGGTGAAGAGTCTCTGGGTGAAAAGTCTGTGCAAGAAGGGTTTCTGGGTGAAGAGTCTCTGGGTAAAAAGATGTGAACAGTATATTGGTGAAAAGTATGTGCAAGAAGAGTTTCTAGGTGAAGAGTCTCTGGGTGAAAAGTATCTGGGTGAAAAGTCTGTGCAAGAAGAGTCTCTGGGTGAAAGTATATGGGTGAAAAATATGTGCAAGAAAAGTTTCTAGGTGAAGAGTCTCTGGGTGAAAAGTATATGGGTGAAAAGTATGTGCAAGAAGAGTTTCTGGGTGAAGAGTCTCTGGGTGAAAAGTAGATGGGTGAAAAGTATGTGCAAGAAGAGTTTCTGGGTGAAGAGTCTCTGGGTGAAAAGTATATGGGTGAAAAGTATGTGCAAGAAGGGTTTCTGGGTGCAGAGTCTCTGGGTGAAAAGTATATGGGTGAAAAGTATGTGCAAGAAGAGTTTCTGGGTGAAGAGTCTCTGGGTGAAAAGTATGTGCAAGAAGAGTTTCTGGGTGAAGAGTCTCGGGGTGAAAAGTATTTGGGTGAAAAGTATGTGCAAGAAGAGTTTCTGGGTGAAGAGTCTCTGGGTGAAAAGTATATGGGTGAAAAGTATGTGCAAGAAGAGTTTCTGGGTGAAGAGTCTCTGGGTGAAAAGTATATGGGTGAAAAGTATGTGCAAGAAGAGTTTCTGGGTGAAGAGTCTCTGTGTGAAAAGTATATGGGCGAAAAGTATGTGCAAGAAGAGTCTCTGGGTGAAAAGTCTGTGCAAGAAGAGTTTCTAGGTGAAGAGTCTCTGGGTGAAAAGTATATGGGTGAAAAGTATGTTCAAGAAGAGTTTCTGGGTGAAGAGTTCTGGATAAAAAGTATATGGGCGAAAAGTATGTGCAAGAAGAGTCTCTGGGTGAAAAGTCTGTGCAAGGAGAGTTTCTAGGTGAAGAGTCTCTGGGTGAAAAGTATATGGGTGAAAAGTACTTGCAAGAAGAGTTTCTGGGTGAAAGTATATGGGTGAAAAGTATATGGGTGAAAAGTATGTGCAAGAAGAGTTTCTGGGTGAAAGTATATGGGTGAAAAGTATATGGGTGAAAAGTATGTGCAAGAAGAGTTTCTGGGTGAAGAATCTCTGGGTGAAAAGTCTGTGCAAGAAGAGTTTCTGGGTGAAGAATCCCTGGGTGAAAAGTATATGGGTGAAATGTATGTGCAAGAAGAGTTTCTAGGTGAAGAGTCTCTGGGTGAAAAGTATATGGGTGAAAAGTATGTGCAAGAAGAGTTTCTGGGTGAAAGTATATGGGTGAAAAATATGTGCAAGAAAAGTTTCTAGGTGAAGAGTCTCTGGGTGGAAAGTATATTGGTGAAAAGTATGTGCAAGAAGAGTTTCCGGGTGAAGAGTCTCCGGGTGAAAAGTATATGGGTGAAAAGTATGTGCAAGAAGAGTCTCTGGGTAAAAAGTATATGGGTGAAAAGTATGTGCAAGAAGAGTTTCTGGGTGAAGAGTCTCTGGGTGAAAAGTATGTGGAAGAAGAGTTTCTGGGTGAAGAATCTCTGGGTGAAAAGTATATGGGTGAAAAGTATGTGCAAGAAGAGTTTCTGGGTGAAGAGTCTCTGGGTGAAAAGTATATGGGTGAAAATATGTGCAAGAAGAGTTTCTGGGTGAGGAGTTTCTGGGTGAAAAGTATATGGGTGAAAAGTATGTGCAAGAAGAGTTTCTGGGTGAAGAGTCTCTGGGTTAAAAGTACATGGGTGAAAAGTATGTGCAAGAAGAGTTTCTGGGTGAAGAGTCTCTGGGTGAAAAGTATATGGGTGAAAAGTATGTGCAAGAAGAGTTTCTGGGTGAAGAGTCTCTGGGTGAAAAGTAAATGAGCGAAAAGCATGTGCAAGAAGAGTTTCTGGGTGAAGAGTCTCTGGGTAAAAAGTATATGGGTGAAAAGTATGTGCAAGAAGAGTTTCTGGGTGAAGAGTCTGTGGGTGAAAAGTATATGGGTGAAAAGTATGTGCAAGAAGAGTTTCTGGGTGAAGAGTCTCTGGGTGAAAAGTATATTGGTGAAAAGTATGAGCAAGAAGAGTTTCTGGGTGAAGAGTCTCTGGGTGAAAAGTATATGGGTGAAACGTAGGTGCAAGAAGAGTATCTGGGTGAAAGTATATGGTGAAAAATATGTGCGAGAAAAGTTTCTAGGTGAAGAGTCTCTGGGTGAAAAGTATATGGGTGAAAAGTATGTGCAAGAAGCGTTTCTGGGTGAAGAGTTTCTGCGTGAAAAGTATATGGGTGAAAAGTATGTGCAAGAAGAGTCTCTGGGTGAAAAGTATATTGGTGAAAAGTATGTGCAAGAAGAGTTTCTGGGTGAAGAGTCTCTGGGTGAAAAGTATATGGGTAAAAAGTATATGGGTGAAAAGTATGTGCACGAAGAGTTTCTGGGTGAAGAGTCTCTGGGTGAAAAGTCTGTGCAAGAAGAGTTTCTGGGTGAAGAATCTCTGGGTGAAAAGTATATGGGTGACATGTATGTGCAAGAAGAGTTTCTGGGTGAAGAGTCTCTGGGTGAAAAGTATATGGGTGAAAAATATGTGCAAGAAGAGTTGGTGGGTGACAGTATATGGGTGAAAAATATGTGCAAGAAAAGTTTCTAGGTGAAGAGTCTCTGGGTGAAAAGTATGTGCAAGAAGAGTCTCTGGGTGAAAAGTATATGGGTGAAAAGTATGTGCAAGAAGAGTTTCTAGGTGAAGAGTCTCTGGGTGAAAAGTATGTGCAAGAAGAGTTTCTGGGTGAAGTCTCTTGGTAAGAAGTATATATGGGTGAAAAGTATGTGCAAGAAGAGTTTCTGGGTGAAGAGTCTCTGGGTGAAAAGTCTGTGCAAGAAGAGTTTCTGGGTGAAGAATCTCTGGGTGAAAAGTATATGGGTGAAATGTATGTGCAAGAAAAAAAATTGGGTGAAGAGTCTCTTTGTGAAAAGTATATGGGTGAAAAGTCTGTGCAAGAAGAGTTTCTGGGTGAAAAATCTCTGGGTGAACAGTATATGGGTGAAATGTATTGAAGAGTCTCTGGGTGAAAAGTTTGGTGGAAAATAGGGGTAGATGGGATGCTGGCTTTCGTTCCCCCCTTCTCAGGTCTTCTTCTTCTTGTTCTTCTTCTTGTTGTCGTCATTATTCTTTCCAAACTGTCTTTTTCATGATTTTTTGTTGGGGAGATTTAAATTTATCCAACGATTCAACAATACTGTAGTTGACAAGCATGGGGATGTAGAAATGGATCTTGGGATTCAACATAGTGGAATCTTTATAGTAAGACTATAGTGGATCAGAGTGGGAAGATTAGAATCGTGTGCAAAGAAAGTACATTTCTTGGGGATGTCAAGAGGTATGAACAGATAGAAAAGAAGATAACATTGCAGAAATTATACTGGTTGGTGGTTTGGAACATTTGTTTTCCATATATTGGGAATAATCATCCCAACTGACTAATATTTTTCAGAGGGGTTGAAACCACCAACCAGTGTAGTAAGTGATAAGGGTTCCTGCCAGATTTACAACAGCTGCGTCATGAGCGTCATGATTTTGGGCTTCCATTTGCTGAAAAAAAAAGGCCATCGATGGTCATACCATGGTGGCCTTTGGGCGTGGAAAAACACAGGCCCTGAAACTTGGGACCTGGCGATAGGTACCCGTTGTAAATATTAATGCACCTTTGGGAAACGGTACCCATTGTATATACGTACCAAGAAATGGCACGGCAGAAAGTGGCGACACAAAAATGTTGATGCTTGACATTTCAGATTGAGAGTAAGATTTCGGTGAACATTTCAGATTGACATCTTTCGAATGTAGGACTTAGGAGGACCTGCTTTCACTTTCTGCTGTGATGTTTTGGTGCTCTTACCTTGAAAGCGCGCGTTTCTCAGCGCGTGTCTCAAGGCTTGACGCGAAATGTTCATCTGGTTAAAAAGGTTCGCAGCTTGATCAGGTGGGAGCTACGTTCCATATTCCGCCAAAAATATCCAAAAATTACTAGTGGATGTTCATCCCAACACTGTTCGGCCATCAATGAATCATGTGTATTCAATATCCCATATCCCCAATATTTGGTCCTGTCCCAAGGTGTTGACCAAAGGCGTGTCGCGTTTGGTGGCTTCTGAGCAGCTGCTCTGGGTTTCCGCGCTCTGAGAATCAGTTCTGCGAAAACCGCTGGGTTACTGCTGGAGTGTTGAGACAACACGACCAGCTGCACTGCGCGGCCTTTTGCGGCGACCTTACAGCGCGAGCTGTGCCATTTTGAGAGTGGCAATACTGTTCCAATCTTGTTTTAAGAACTTATCAAAGATATGTGTAATGAAAGGCTTGATCATTGCGTGATGCTTTGTCCCTTCAAGATGCGAAAGCGAGATAGTCATCATATTCAATTTGATAGTGAAAACCCTACGGAAGCCCTTGCAGTGTCGAAGGCAGTGAGAACCCCTTGTTTCGAGCTTTTGAGCTCCAAACTTCCTGTGCAGAGCAGACTTGAACCGGGTGAAGTTGCACACCAGATCGGATAGGGCGCTTACATGCGCCCTTCGACCACGAACTTCTTTGCCACTCTCCTGCGGCTTCCCTCAAGGGGCAGCCGGGCAACGTCTGGCACGGACAGCGTGGGACGCGATGGCGACGCCCTGAAGAGGGCATCTGTCCTGTGCGCGTTTGAAACGGCAAGGAGCAATTCCCAGAACTGAAGGATGTTGAAGGGAGAATCTGCAAGATCCCTACTATGTTTGATGGGAGAAACTGTGGTTTCTTCTGAGGTTCCCTTAAATCTGTTGAGAAATATGATGCTGGCTGGGGAAATCGACTGCAGACTTGTCGGGCGCAGGATGGAGGTAGCAGGGTCCATCGAAGTGAGAACTAAGGATGAACAAAAGCATCTGAAGCCAACCTATGGATCCGGATCAGGGTCCGACATAGCCTCGGGTGTGTGTAGCATGACCCAGGGTGCCGTTGATTGACACATCTCCAGTGGATTACTCAGCAGCTTCAAGATCAAAGATCAAGCACAAGATGAAGATGAATCGTCCAAATCAAATCATTCTAAAAAGGCGCTTGCTAAGACAGGTTGGAATGATTTGTGCTTCCTGGGTCAGCTGCAAATGTCTACATTTTCAGTCTGAGCAACGAATGCGCAGACCTCCCTGAGCCCGGTCATGCGCCGCTCTGGGCCCTGTGGCATTTCCCCATCTACCTGCAGATGTTCCCCCGTTTTTTCCATGTTAGGGTCCCTGCAGCTACTCTGATGGACGTATCCTTCATCCAACCTGGCAAAGGAACCTTTTTCCATTGATCTCCAGTGATTCATGATAATGAGAATTTAGGATGATTCATGGATGCTTTTCACATTAAATGGTGGTGAATTCCCATTGCCCTGTTCGATTTTCTAATTCGCGGGGGGTGAGTAGCCGTGCTATACCTCCCTAGCAAGTCCCCATATGGGAGTGATCAAGAAGTGCCATAGGGCCAGGACACAAGCTGACCACCAGCTTGACAGCGGGACATTGGGCCAAAACGCATCTGGGTGATGATTCGCCAATGCGGCTCCAAGAAAAAAATATCCAGTGTGGAGGGTATCCAGTGTCTGTCTTCCAGTGAGTAACTTTGTTTCTTTTTTCCCTCCCTCTTCAGTCTTCTGTTGTCCATCGCGAGCGCTCTTGAAAAAAAGCTGGCGCTTGATTTACATGCCGCTGCAATAGGCGTATCAGCTTCACAACATGCAAGAGGGCAGTGTGTTAAACACCAATGGACAACACTTACGTATTACTCGCCCCTTGACGCTAGAGATACCTTTTTCAGTAGCATGGGAGCCATGGGAGCCATGGACATGGGCCATTGATGCCACTACAGCCACTACCAAAGCCAGATCTGAAATCCATCCCCTTGCCGTCCCGTATCGTCCCGTTGCACCTTTTTTCGCCTGCCCTGATGGTTGGGGCCTCATCTCTGGGGTCGTGACTGCCTGGAATGGGTTGGTGGCAAGTGTCACAGGATTGCTAGGAATTTCGGAAAGACTTGCTGATTTTTCAGCCTTGAAAACACCATGGGCGAGAAGTTGATGGGCAATGCCTGAATTAGCAGCTGATGGTCAATATGGAGTTCTACAAACTATTGGAATGTGGAATGTGAACCGAATGGATATGATTGAATATGGAAACTCCTCTCAACCAGGCAGTAGCTTAACTGGTGGCTTGGGGGAATGACAGAGGGTTTTTGGCGCAGCTCGAATGTTCTATGCAGCCAAAAGATGGATGAGTGGCTCAACCACCCATCAGTTGTGTTTTTGGTGGTTCGTTTCCATTTTTGCTTGTTTCATGTTAGTTATAACCACCTATTAATATATAATCCTATATATATACACACACGATATCCTACTATATTCCACTATATACAATATGTATATAAATATACATTTTATACGATATGTATGTATGTATGTAATGTAAATGTAAATGTAAATGTAAATGTAAATGTAAATGTAAAGTAAAGTAAAGTAATGTAATGTAATGTATATGTATGGTATGGTATGGTATGGAATGTAATGTAATGTAATGTAATGTAATGTAATGTATGCATGTATATATATATATTCATACATTATATAGATAGATAGATATATTATAACACCGTTTTGGGTTGTTCCCAGTATTCTGTTCTAACTTCCCCCAAACAAGAAACAACTGCTTCCACACGACCAAGGCAGCACGAAGTCATACACCTCCAGTTGGGCACCTGGCAGGGGTATAATATGTGGCAGATCTGGGTATATACAAGATATACAGACACATACAGTATACTTAATCTATGTGTGTATATACTATGTACACTGTATATGTGGGATAGCTCATGGGATACTTGATGGGTGAATGGTGGCTAATAGTGGTGAACAGTGGCTAGTAAATCCCCATACCAATGGAGGTTTTTGTCGAGCCAGCCATGTTTGATGACACCGGAGGCTATACATAAATATCTATGTGTATGCATATAATATCTAGACATTATACAAGATAGACATAGATACCATATACATAATCCATACATAGATATTATGTATCTATACCATAGATTTCCATATATATATATGGATGTGTATAATCTATAATCCATACATCTATTATCTATCTATGAATATGTAGTCTCTTATACACACCATCCATTTCGTTTGGAGAAACATGAACTCAGCAGCCATCAACTCGAGGGTTTTTGGGACTTGGGCCAAACTTGATGGAAACAGGTTTCCTCAAACACCATACATCTGCATGTTTATATTGATATATTGATTTACTGATAGATTGATAGATAAGATAAGATAAGATAAGATAGATAGATAGATAGATAGATAGATAGATAGATAGATAGACACTACTCAGTGCCTTTTCCCGGCATGGGCAACATGCTATTTCAATTGCTGGAGTATCTTAGGGTTGAGTTTATGGATATTTCTCGTTCCCAAAACCCAGGTTCAGCACTGGGGGAACCTCAACGGGCGACCCTGTGGAGCCTCACAGACTGGACCCTGTCTGCAGGTTGGGACCTCCAAGACACTCACCTCGGGAGTTGACTCTCTAAGATTCAAGCCACAAAGAGGGAGATTTGAAAGATATGCACATGGGTAAACAAAAACTACAATTTTCCATGTGAATAGGGGTCTTTGATCAGTAGATGACTGATTGGTGTCTTCACAAATTTGTGTTTATTTCCAACAATATGATGATGAGCCCCTATGACGAGCATATCTTTCAGGGGTCGGCATGTTGATGCCTTGCAGATGTGCAAAAAATGCAGAAAAATCGATGGTAGAACGGGTAGAACCCTTTTACATCCCAGGGGTCACATCAATTTCGCCAAACGAAAGGTGGAACATCTGTATATAAGTCATATATCCCCATCATATTGCCATCATATCCCCATGGTTTGTTTTGTTACCAGGCTGCGCCTAGCTTTCGTCCTGTTGGGAGCTCGAAGGGTTCGGTCGAATTTCAGTGGCATGTTGCCATATTTCATCGTAAAAAACCCATGGTTTGCTGGAGATGTTTTCATTTACTGGGAAATTAATGGGATTTAATGGGATATTAATGGGATTTTATAGTGATTCAATGGGATATTAATGGGATATACCCTCTGGTTATGACTAACATAGCCATGGTTTTTCGATGGCCCATAGAAATAGATGGTTTACCGAACTTAAACATGGGTGGATCTTTCCATGGCAAACTGTTAGTCATAACCAGAGGGTAAATCTACCCATTGAAGAGATCTTTTTGGTAGATCCAGACTTGGGATCAGGTGCTGGCAATTTGCGGTGGCACCACCAATGCTCCTGTTGTCTCAAGCGATCGCAATAGCATCAAGCAAGGTCTCCGCAACAGCTGCAGCAATGAATCTTGCCTTGGATGATTGGTAGTGGTTTCCTTTACCAAATGTCTTGGTTTGTCTTGATGGGACATGACAGCAGGGTAGCAAGCTCCAGCCACTCCAGAAAGGGTGTGTCCATGTAATCAGATGATTGGAACTTGCGATTGCAAAGATTGTCACTGTGTATTCAGGTACAAGTCTGACTAGAATGATGTATAAAAATAGGATGATTCAAGACTGAAGATCCAACATTTTCATGGATTCAACCCCAAACACACGGAAGGAAGGCATCTTAGAAAACTTTGCTGGCCTATTTGGGCGCTATGGCTGCCTCCAGAGGCAAGAATGATGGCTGGAATTCCTCAATTCCTCAACTGGGAAGGGGGCACTGTATGGCTAGAAAATTCATGGCATTTCACCTGTCTGCAGTTTCTGGTCGCTTGGTAAAGCTTGGTCAAGTGACCAGACACCCTGGAGAGGTGCTGCCATGCTGGGCATATGCCTGGCCGTCTGGGTGGCAGGAGCGGGTTTCGGCTGGGGATGTGCCACAAATTTTAAGGGTACCACCAGAAGCAACCAAATATTTTCCAAAATGGTTTGTTCATGTTTGTTTCATAGTGACATAGTGGAAACACCTGTCCTATATCGTCCTTCAAATTTCCTAGATGAATTCTTGTTGCACCACCATGTTTGATCATTTAGGATCATTTAGGCCGTTCTTGTGTCGTGGTTTTGCCAAACATTAATTCCTCAGACCACTTGAGCGTGCCAGGCGAGGCTTGGATGATGAGGCGTGGCGTTGGAAATCATTTGCAACTTGGGTGTTGATTGGATTAAAAGCTCATTCTTGGACAAGGGTCCTTACACTTCCCGATTTGCATGGTAAAACATCAACTAAGCTCATGGTCAAACGTTATTAGCCCGCGACAGAAAATGGTGTGAAACAGCTCAAAGACAAGGACGCTGAGATGCTCAACAAGGTCTTGGATGATGGAATGTCAACCCACACACAGCGGACATTTCAATGGGGATTTATGAAGTCACAGGCCCTTACCTGGACGGTCACAGCGGCTGGCCCGACGGGCGGAGGCAGGGGGTGGCCTTGACTTTTTTTGGTGGCAGAAAGAGTTGGGGATTTCAGAGTACCTCGAGTTTTCCATCATGTTTTATTGATTCTTGGTTTCAAACAATTCCACCCTAACCATAAGCCTTTTCAACTTTTCAAGGAAAGTTGCTTGTTCTTTTTTTTTTAGAGTGATTGTCACACAATGTGGGTGCAAAAAGAACTAGGGCTGATCCCTGGCAGGAGAGCAACGGGCCTCGGATGTACTACCAGGCGCCGGGTGCACATTGGATGAACATCTCCCAATCCAAGTCGTGGTTTTCTTGTGGATCCATTCAATTTTGGGGTCCCCAAATAAACATTTGTGTGTATTTCGTGGTATTTTAAAATATTTCACACACATGTAACATATATATATATAAATGTACACATATGTTACGTATAGTATATATATATATATATGTATATATATATATATGTATATATATATATGTATATATATATATATAATTATGTGTGTATATATATATATATATATATATGATCCTGAGGATCGTGCCCATCCACCGCAGGAAGATCGGGGCACCCCCAAGGGCGGCGCCTTTTGGGGTCGTTCCACCGAAGAGAAGCGCCTCGGCCTGGGTGTGGCAGTCTGAGTCGATCCACTTGGAGTTCACCACCAATTTTTTTTATCATTGGAAGATCAACAACCAGGGTAAAGTGACCCATGATCCAAAGCCACAGGCGATATGTTGACCCCTCTCAAGAGCCGTTGTCCCATGAAAACCAAAAAGTATCACATCTTCCAAGAGATCACTTATTTGATCAAAACCTATCATCATCTGTCCCATATATCACCTATGATTCCATATTATCCCACATTTTGCCAGTTAGACCCCATTGACCAATTTGAACCCCCCAGAAGTCCCAGCTGTTTTGCGAGGTGGGGGGAGTTCGCCAGTGGCGAAGCAGGAAGATTCGACAAGGACGACCTGGTGCAAGCGGTGTATCCGGGCAGCCAGGAGGTCTACTGCGCACAGGTGGTTTGGGGTGGCCCGGTTGGAGTTTTTTTTTTGGGGAACAAATGCTACCCAAAAAAAAGAGGTTGGGGATTGTTGGGGATTATGATGCAACTGGGAAATGCTATTTTTGGTTATGATATAGTTATCATTGTCATCTCTGTGTCATGATTTCGAGTAACTGGGTAACTATAGTAGTTGTAAATTCTGGATGAAATCCTACAAGGATGAAGGATTTCAGCTCTACTGGGAGAATTTTCATGAGCAAGTGGAGTTGAAGTAGCAAAGATGGACATGAAAGTGTAACAGGACTCCATGCACACACACACACACCAGCTGCAATGGAATACACCTCACTCAGTTACCATATTTTTCGGGGTCGGTGTCCCCCATCTGCCGCTTCTGAGAGGTGATGAAATACATTGGTTCTGGAGATTGGATCCTAGGCACTTCAAAGGTTGGAGAGGAGCTGATGGAAGTGGCGGGCAAATTGGGGCTTTAAAAAAATCCAATTTCCAATTGCCATCATTTCTCCTCTTGAACTTTCCACTTAGCAGAACTTTCGATTTTCCACTTTCCATCCATATCTCCAAATGGAACTTTTGTCTTTTGGGTAAAAAGACTCATAGCGGACTTCTGGTTGTGACCTTCAGATTATGGGGTGTGCCTGAGGCTTGGCTCGAGATCCGCTGAATGCACCCCAGAATGAAAAAATTGGGCACGAAGATACATCGATTCACTATTGGACTAGGGTTTCTTGGGTGTTTCTTCTTTTTGAGGTAAATGGATTGATCATACCGTGATTATCCAAATCAGTTCGAAACTTCTTGTCGTATGATAGAAACTGGTGTGACAGACGATAGTTTCCGGTTTCACATAGCACACCAGGGTTTACAGACTGTGATTTAGAAACTTGCAATTTAGAAACTTGCAATGTGAAACTCACTGCCTTTGCGGCCAGATCATGTGCACGGCCAGCAAGGATTGTCATGTGGGTGGATGACATGCCAGAAGACTTCGCCAAAGCATCTGTCCTGAAGACGTAGCTTGGCCGGTGTGGGAAACTTGAAGAAGTATGGACTCAAGAGAGGCATCATGGGGTGTAATGGGGATATCAACCAGCAACAGGGGATAACAATCTTCTTCGGTTACCTGATGATCTTGGGATCAAAATTTCAAAGAGGATTTGTCATCATCCCTTGCTCCTTGGTTCCCCTAACATCAATGGTCACCAATGGCCAGGACAGGGTACGAGCGTTTTTTGGAGGTGGTGATTTGATGGTCACCATGGGTTTTGAACAGCTCTTTTTTCAGGCGAACAGCTCGACTTCACCAAAGTTGTCAAAAAGAGTTGGGCGTACATTAGAAAGCTGCAAGCGAAAGCCAAGCAAGTTGAAACTTGGATGATTTCCACATGCTTCTAGATGTTATTTCTCCAGGTTTTCAGAAAATTGACATGGCTCAATGGCTCCCGCACATCCCAGGGACGAAATGGAACATGTGAGGATCTCCCCCGTGACGTGAGGACAGGGGGGATGGCCTGTGCGACCCATGGCTTTCCCCATGGGCTTTGTTCATCCATGGTTCATATCATGGCTTTGGGAACCAATGGAACCACTAAAAATTGCTCCATATCATGGGTAAAAATATCATGGTTCAACCATTTTATTTGAGAAGTTTAAAACCAGGTTTTTTCCGCTGGGATGGATTTTTGGGGGAATCGCTGTAGAATGTCTGGGATGATCAGGAAAATCGAGCTTTGAAAGATATGGACGCGAATGATGCTTGTGTATCTGTAGCATGAGGAACAAACCAAACTGGATGCCCTTGGGTTTGGTCGTGATCTTTGTTGATCTTTGTTGTTCCAGCAACATATTTTGGTCAATGGTGCTCATTGTACCATTTCGGTTTGTTCGAGAGGGTCCGATGCCTTCTAATCTCATTGGTTTCTTCTACAAAGATAGATGATGAGATGGCTTTTGGTGGTGCAGCGATTTGGAACATACCTACCATTGGATTGTCCATTTATCCTTCACAGTAACCACCATGTGTTTTAACAACCCACTTCGATTTTTCGAACGGCGAGGAGGGCGAAACGTGTGCGGCAAATGTCTCCAGCCTTCGAACAAAAAATCACGAGATTTCTGCGATCTGACGAGTGAAGTTGCAAAAAGTGATGATCCAACTGTGCTTGTAAAGATGTATGCGAAACTAAGTCTGCTGCAGAAGTAGTTCCAAGCATTTTTGGCTTGGGAACAAGCACAGATAGTTGTTGACCCACACTTGATTGTTGAATTTTTGCAACTCACATTTTCGATGGCTTCGCCAATTTTCCCAACTTTCGCTGCAATCGGCGACCCTCGGACCCTTGTACAGCCACTGGTGCAGCTGGGGCAAGCGATGATGAAGGGTGGTCAGCTGAAATGTGATAGACCCACAGCTACAGACCATAAGGAGTTAAAATACGAAACGAATTTAAACGATACACAATTTGGAGGTACTGTTGGGTTGTTATCATGGCCATCATGATTTTTTTGCTTATTTTCATTGGTATGGGAAGTGTTTCCATTAACTTTCCCACATCAACTACCAACAAGCTGCTCCAACAAGCTGCTGCTGCCTCGGTCGACTGGGCATGGAGGGTTCAGTCTGCTATAATTTTCATCAACCAAATGGTTGAAAAAGTCTATCATAAACATTATATATTACATATATATATATATTACATATATATATATGGAGTTCCAGTGAATCACGCCAGATGATTTGTGGATGTTGGAATCCCCAGAGCTCAAAGACCCGCCAGAAGCCGCAGTGAAAGACTCAAAGACCCGTTGAACGTGGTGAAAAAAACACGTGGCAGCTCTTAGGCACTCTGATAAAGTTTCTTTTGGAACATTGGACTGGGGTGCTTCAGCCCATGTGTTGGTGAATGATGGCGGTGACCAATACATGTACCCAGATTCGCCCCCTGGCATCTGGGGTGTTTGGAGCAAGCCTGTTATGAAAGGAAATAGGTAGATGAAGGCACATTCTTTAACAAACTTTTGGCACCTCTAACTTGAGTATGTCAATCTCCCGGACCTATGTTTGTACATTCAGGGACTAAATGGAAAAATGAGGATCTGCCGTGAATTTTCGGGAGACCCAGCAAAAGCGGAGGTATCATCCACCAAAGCAGTGTGGTTTGGAGCAGGCAAAACCGAAGAACCTCTTGTTATGGTATCCACTGTTGACATCTCCTCAAACAATTTCACCTGGCAACGATAAAAAATCAGGTAAATCAATGTAAATCAGGCAGATCATCTATTTTTCAACTGATAGATATAAGATATATAAATCGTACGTAGCCTGCCAAAATGAAGAAACACCATACACCCAATCGGTCAGCCGCGATGCGTGTTTTAGGTTTCTAAAAACCGTTTTGGGTCGGTGAATCCAACCGATTCCCTTTGGTCTTTTGATCCTGAGTAAAAACTAAGCCGTGCTTCAAAAAGATGTATGAGCATGTTTGAGCCATAAATTGATCCCTCAATTGGAAAAAAAAGGGAAAATCACCCTAGGAATTGGAACACACACACACACATATATATATATATTATAATATATATATATATATATTATATTATATATATTATATATATATAATATATATATATATATGTAT
Source organism: Cladocopium goreaui (assembly GCA_947184155.2). Taxonomy (NCBI): domain Eukaryota; class Dinophyceae; order Suessiales; family Symbiodiniaceae; genus Cladocopium; species Cladocopium goreaui. Next base: position 251,307 of record CAMXCT020000414.1, read on the forward strand.
AAAAGTATATACATGTATACATCAATGGATTGTTGTAAGGAACCCCCCCACATTTTATGGGAAGTTGTCGAGGTCCCATTGGCGCGATCCCCTTCGCCAGTGCCGTTGCGGCGAGAGGAGAAAGGGCATCTCCATGGGGGTGATAGCCTCTGGTAAACTAACTATCTTTAAACTGTGGATTTTCCCATTAAAAATGGGGATTTCCCCTAGTTATGTTAGTAAAATCACTATCTTTAATAGGGAAATCAACTATTTCGACTGGGCCATTTTCAATAGCTATGATAGCTATGTCAGTTTACCGGAGGGAAAAGGTCTGGAACGAAATCGGTTGGCAGTCTGCAAAACTTTGTTTTGGAGCAATCATAAATCATCAACTAAGTAACTAAGTAGTTTTTGAATGACTTTCTGGTTGGTGGTGGATTTATATAATTGTTCCTTAGTTTCCATCTGACCAAATTCGGATCCCAAAATTGACGTGCTAATATCTTTCAGGGGCTCACCCGCCCAGGTAAAAAGTGGGGTTACACCTCCAAAATCGATTATGGAACCCAAAAGTTGTTCCAAATAGTGAAAACAATCTTTGGAATAGCATGTCCAAAGTTCCATGTTGAATTTTGGGGGAATATAGCCAACAAGTCTCACCATATATCTAATATCTATATCATCACCAGCAACCCCTGGCCTAGAGCCAACAAAGCCAGAAGAATGGAACTACTCAAAGTGGGCTCAGCCAGGAGACCTCTCCGGTGCGGCCAGGGAACCCAGACCGAGATTGGGACGTTTTTTTTTTGGTTCCCAGTTTCCCTGTTACATGGACTGGTTATGATGGTTTCATATTCTTCAAAAAATCAAGATGTTTTCAGTTTAGTTTTGAGATGACTTGCGAAGCAAGTCATCGAGTGGTTTACCATCCAGGAAACAAACTAATAATTCGCTACAGAAAATCCACCATTTGTAGATCAGTTCGTATGGTAAACCATGGATTTTCCATATCTATGCTATTTCACTGGCGTACAACCAAACATCAGCAATTTTTTTGGGCCCCAACGGAACAGCTAAGGTTCGGCACGCCCAAGGCATGTGAGGGACTCCGTTTCGAGAAATGTTCGCAAGCGGTGTTGTTTTGTTGCAAAATATGCTATCACTATACAGTGGCTTAGGTTGGATAGCTTGACTAAACGTCAATAGAATGTTGAAGTTCCCCGTTCTGCTTATGAAATCGGTTCACGTCCAACGTTCAACGCAGAGAATTACTACTTCTCTAGATTCAAATCAACCAAATCAATCAAATCAACAAGCTCAGCTGTTTCTCGAAATTTCTCCAAGTTACTAATGGATTTTGTCGCCATTTTTCCCGTTGAACGGGAACCTTCAAGAACGGCCCTGTCGGTCGGTGGAGTTCACTTCTAATCACCATTTTTTTACCTTCCAAGTTGGCTTCAAAATCTGGAAAACATATATATATATATGTATTAATATATATATATAATATGTATGTATATATATATATAAGATATTCCAAAGAATTTTGCCAACTTACAAACTGGTTAAACCAGAAACATGATGGTAAACTACTGGAAAAGTCATCCAATGGGTGTTTCCCGATGATTTTCAGAGCCGGTTTTCATGGAGGCCGTCTGCGGTCAGCGCACAGCACTCACTCCACCCCCAGGTCTGGGGTGAATTTTTGATGCTTGGGGTCTAGTTCTGATAGTCTCAAGCATCAACAGTTGATGATGCAACAAAAAGGTTCTGGTTGATTTCTGTTTCAAGTATGTGTTTATGCTTTTCTTCATCCTGTTTGGGTGAATGATCTGATATTCAACTATGCTATTCTTGGGATAGATTGAACCTATTGACCTACCAAACAGACTTGTTAGTTAGTGGTAAGGTACTGCCCGAGTGCCAAAGAGTGCTTGGGATCTTGAGAATGGACCAGGCAATCCAAATACACACGCTCTTAGCATCAATCACCAACACCTCGATGCACATGATTTCACACTAATTTCTAATGACAACAATTAAGCCTCTCAATGAATAAAACAGAGCAGTGAGTGCTAGCAAATAATATAACACCAGAACCTCCACGGGAACAAAACACATGTCACGGGTGAAAAAAAACATCAAGATAAAACACACAAAACACATATCAGTGCAAACATGTACTGCCTCGAATTCATATCATAGAATGAAACCATCACCCGCTGCTCAAGAACGAGGTAGAATTTGGCACCACAAATTCTTGGTAATCTCCAGGAAAAAAAACCATCCATTAGTGCATGGTAGATCATGACCAGTAGTGACAAGTCTCAGAGCTAAGGGTCCCATAGATTCGGGACGTTCATTACAGGGAATCCAAATATCATCCAGCAATCTGCTGTGTCAAGCCCCCCCAAATTTGGGATTGACATTTTAGATGGTTTCAAGATCCTCAAATTCAGCAGCCCCATGACGAAAATTAGTGGCCGCGAGCTTCATAGCCAGGTTTCGGACATGTGCGAGGCTGGCCCAAGGGTGGAAAAAGGTCAACATAACAGACTGTCCTTTCTGATCTTTCTGGCAGCGGGATGAGCCTGGCAATGTGGTAAACCCAAACCCAATAAATCAACAATCAGCAGGTTAAGCGGAAATGGGTGGTATAAGCCCCCAAAATGCGAGCTTGATTCATGGGCCATGGGTTTGCATCCTCCAAATCCACCACACTCTCCTCCCTGAACAGGTCGCTTGGGACCTATGCATGGAGAGCAGGCGAATGTTTTCAAACAGATCGACCATGACAGGGTGAACAGGTGGTGCTGAACACGTGGCCATGTTCATCTTTCATCCATTCATCCATCAATTTTTACTGAGAAAAGACACACCTTCTGATGGTTGGGATTCACCGACTGGGCAGGTGCGGCGACCCTTCCCACACCTGGTGACGCCTCCAATGGCACAGGCTGGCAAACTTGGCAAACTGGTGGAGAGTGACCAGCCCTGGTGAAAACAGCTAACAATACCTCTACCATCCTCTACCTAATATTACGGACAGGTGCTGCGTGTTGCCCGGAAAGTTCAAATGGCGTTTGTGCATTATCCTTCAACATGCTCAAACACCTGCATAGGGCCAGTGTCTTGAGATTTCCCAAGCGACGAACCCTAAACACAAAACCCTAAAACCCTAAAACCCTAAAACCTTAAAC